>OZ038494.1:78182566-78437566 GCA_964036315.1 Acanthosepion esculentum | reverse complement strand
CTTTATATTCATTTATTTTGGTTTCATTCCTTCTTTTCAATTAGTTCTTATAAGTAGTTTATTATTTATTTTTATTCATTGGTTAACCAGACTTTCTTTTATTCTATTCATTCTTTATTTTCCCACTCTCCTGTTTGTAATATTTGTTTAATTTTTTCTATTTTTGTAGAAGAATCTAATTTTTATTTTTGTGTGTCTTATTTTATTTTTTTTCGTTACCCCTACTTTGTTTTGCTCTTCGCAAGAAATTGATAAAATTTAAACCCACTTAGTGAGATGGTTTTTTGAAAATGGCCAACAAGGTTTGTCAGCCTGTTAAAAAGGACCTTTTTCGGGTTGCCACTAAGGCAGACCCCCCCCCCCCAGATAAAATGAAATCCAATAAATTGGAAAATGCAACCCCTAAAATCCAGTAGAAAAGCTAAATCTGCTTGCTTCTAATAGCATAGGAAATAAAAAGGCTATGCTGGTTGCAAGCAAATCTAATGACGAGATTGCTGGTTTTCACTTGCTTTTATTGACAGGAGGTCTGGATCTAGACAAGTTAGAGAGGCCTGTATCTGAACATGCCAAGCTGTCCTACTGCTAATGGGGGAAAACCCAGGTGTATCTGGTGTTGACAGATATGTCTGCATGCGATCTGGGGCCTCTTTTGTGTTTGTAATGATGTACATTCACCACAGAAACTATGCAGATATGAAGCTTGCAAGAAAATAATCTGGGTGAAGAGGATGTGCTTCCTTAAAAAGGGAAAAAATAGAATCTTACTTGTTGTCATTCTCTGTGGCCAAGCAGTAAAGCACACTGGATTAAACTGTTGTCCCCTCCTTACAAAGAGCGATGCAGGTTCAATCCCTGTCTGTGGAGTGCCATTTTTTTTTTCTATACAGAGATTTGTCAAATGTGCAGGTCGATAAATATAATACACAGTTTAATAAATAATGAGGCATCTATTTTAAATACGGAATATCCACTATAATAATGTTTTGAAATAATAAAAATTTTGGATTAAAAATAAATGTGTTTATCCGTGTTTTGTAAGATTTTTTAAGAAATTTTACGAATTGCTTCTCTTTAAAAATATGTTATATTTGAATATATGTTTATCTATATGACTTTGTATTTGAATATATGTTTATCTATATGACTTTGTATTTGAATATATGTTTATCTATATGACTGTGTATTTGAATATATGTTTATCTATGTAACTTTGTATTTGAATGTATGTTTATCTATATGACTTTGTTATTTGACAGATTTGATCAGAAAGAGTGTTCGTAAAACACTCTTGTTGGTAGCCTGCATGGGTGGCCATTTGGATGCTGTAAAGTTCTGGTTTGAGTTTCAGGTGCTTCCATCTAATGACCCGTGTATTGGTGAGAAAACAGTTGGGGACGAACACCAATTCAATCCATTATATGTTGCCTTTAATGGTAAGCACATCCAGAAGCTTCAGTAAGAGGCAGTATTTCCAAAATGTTTTCCTTATTTTCTTGTTATGTCAGAGATCTTGTGTCTGTTGAAGAAATAGGCATGATTAAGCATAACAGACAAAATCTTCAATAATACTAATAAGAACAGGACAAAATAATGAGACAAGTCAATGTAATACAAAGCAAAGCAACTACAAGACAGTAACAAAATAAAAAATTCACAAAATAAATAGAGTTCGCAGGCAAAAGGATACAATCAGTTGATTTCTGACTTCAAGCCAAGAGAGAAAAAATGTGTGGATAGACCAAGAATTGTTTATTTTTATTGGCTAGGAAGAAATCCCCACATGCATCTATAGGATTTGTCTATAAATTTGGGGTGGGGGTATTTTTGGCAGTCATTCTGTTCTGTGATTAGAACAAACAGAACATTACTTGGGAACATTTTATATAGTTTGAACTTTCATATTTAACAGCATCTAATATGCAGTAGCATATTAGATGCCTACTCATTTCAGTAGAATATATTCAGGAAAACAAACCAAACTATTAATACAGTTAAAAGCATTATAAAAGCACTCTTGTTATAACAGAAAACATTACTGTATATAAAAAGCAAGCTAGCAGTATAGCAAAAACATAAATCAAGAAAATAAAAACATAAAACAAGAAAAGAAAATAGTGAAAATATCCTACATGATTACAACAGTTTTACCATTACAGATATCTCCTTCCAGTGTCCTCTCTATTTTTATAGTTTCAAGTAAGCTGATGATATGTGCTGAGGCATATTTAGGTATTATAGCTCAGTTAGTACAAATGCATGACTCTGGTACTTTGTTCTAGTAATTCCTTTTGCTGCCACAGTAGAAAGACCTATAAAAATTTCAGTTTTCCTATTTTATTATTGAATTTTAAATCCTTAAGGTAATGATTGAATAAGCTCATGGCGAATTCTACGACAATAAAATATCCATAGAAATTCCCTCATCGCATCTTAACAACTTTATCAAAATATTGTGATAAGTCATAAATATGAATGCTGGTCATTATTTTAAGAAGTGGGTACAAATGGAAGGATTTGAAATTGACAACTTTTTCCATTTCATTGAAACAGTTGTTAAAGACTTCTATTTTTTCTTTGTTTCATTTCCTCACTGAAATCAAGTAGTGTCCCTGATATGTCTTTTCCGTGTTTTCACGTGGTCCAAACAGAACAGTCCATTATTGAAGATGTATTGGCAGGGCGTAATGGTTGTACGTACTAAGTAAGGGACTAACTAATGAAGAGAGGGGGCAACAGAATTAAAATAGAGAAGATGCTGTGATTTTAAAAACCAGGCATGGTTTCTAATCTTTAATCGCTGGTGTTAACATTTACTTGTTTTTTATTTTATTTTGGTGCATTAAGAAGTGTTAGAGCAAATATCCTGTTCAGAACCACAAATTTGCTTGTCAGTTGCTTCATCATAAGCAGTTGGTTCCACTGTGCATCTCTGTCCATGAGAGCAGGAATAGTGAGGGAGAATCCTGACTGGGTGTTCAGTGGGTTGTTTTTATATTTTTAAGTTTGAAGGATGAATTACATCACCGTCAGTCAAAGACTGCATGCTTAGATTATCTGACCCAACCTGAAGCTACTTCTAACTGGACTCCACCTGTAAGGTTGTGTGCTGCTTTTATCAAAACCCATCACACAGACCTGGCTGTGATGTATGTGCCTGATATACCTTTTTCAGACTGGGTGTCATGATGGGTACATGGAACTTGGTATATTTGTACCCCAACATCGTTCCATTGGTTTGCTGCTCTTTCACTCTGTAGTTGAAGAATTCTGGAAAAATAAGTATGTCCTTCACACATTACAGTGAACAAGAAGAAAAAAATCTACCTATCGTTTGGGGCACAAGTAATGTAATGGGGCACATATGTAAGTTGGAAAGTCAAAATCTTTTAGTTTATACACTCCCCATTTTATTTTCGCTTTTACACCTAATTCCTTTAAGTTTTAGTTTTTTTTACAAGTCAATTTATTTATTTCTTCATTCTTTATGATTTCCTATTTGATTTTATTTATTTGCCGGCAGCTTTGGCCACAAACCTTAATTTCTTTTTTTAAAAAAACAAATTTGCATGATGTTCTCAGTATAAAGGAAGAGATCATGCAAACCTTCATTTTTTTTGCCAATCATTAACAATTGGCAAAAAAAATGAAGGTTTTGCATGACCTCTTGCTTTATATAAAGAACATGCTGTCACTTGTTTTGACAAGGTAAGTCTTCATTTTCTTCATTGCACACCCAATAAAAATAGTAAAATCATATTATAGAGATCAGTAAGATAGAAGTGACTGTTTGAGGTAAAAGAAAATTGTAGCTGATGGTAATGAGCATTGAAGATAAAATTAGTGCTTGGAGGGCTCTCAACCTTGCAAGACAGTTGAGACAGATTTAATAAGTTTTATCTCTATGATTTTATTTACAGCAAAACACATGGATGTAATTAAATATTTGATTGATGAAGGCTTTCCCTTGACTGAACAAATCTGCAGAAAATTTTCAGATGTTGTACAAAGGTTTTTACTAAAGGACTATGATACCAGTAATCCACAGGTACGTTACCAACACCAATAACATCATTAAAACCACTAAGTACTTAATCTGAGTTTTTATTTACTTATCTATTTGTAAATGGTAGGAATAATTTATTTATATTAGGTTATTCAGAAAGAAATGTAGCATTTTCTGGAAGAAAAATATTAAAAATTACTGTGTTTTTCGGTGTATAAGACACATTTTCTTACCCTTGTGGATAAGCTGAGGAAAGGACTATTGTTTTTTACATATAATTTTTAAATCCAAGAGGATTTCATGATATAATAGTTCAAAAGATTTTGCTGGTCATCCATCGTGGTGTTATTTGTTCATAAAACATAAAGGCTGAATTATAAGATTGAAAACTGGATAAAGGAAATTACTGATGCTTGCTCAGGTGTGCATGTGGGTAAAGAATTCATGGGAAAAACAATAAGTGATGTAGTGATTCAGTCATTTCAAAAATGTGGTATCAGTAATGTCGTGGATGAGACCAAGAATAATATTCTTTTTTTTTTTATCATAATGAATGGATCTGATTATGAACATCTGATTTCTTTCCAAGTGATATTGGAAGCAATAAGAATTTGTAAGTTTTGAATGAAACAAAAGAACAGTAAACCCTTGTTTTTAAGGTATTTTCTTATTTTGATCTTTTGAGGTTAGAAAAATATCTACTCATTTAAATTTTAAAAATAAGACTGTAGTTTATTTTCTAAAACTTTATCTGCAAAAATAAGAATGTGTCTTATACACTGATACATCTTATGTTTGGAAAAATATGGTAAGTTAAATTTTATTGATTAGAAATTCTCACAGTATCTAGTATTGTTGAAGTTAACATTTTTTTTGTCAAGATTTACAAACTCTGTTTCATTCCATTTTCCAAAGCAATCAATGAAATTTGAATAAGCTGATTTGTTTGGAAAAATAATTTGACAAAAACCCTACTTCATGCTTTAATAATGTCTTTAATTTTATAGGACTTCATGGTAAACAATATTTAAGAAAATTTTTTTTCTTTTCATTTTTAACAGCGAAGAATAAAGTCAAGATTTCTTACTCTTGAGCAGGCAATATACAACTGGCCATGCATAAATATTTTTTTCTGGAGTCAAATTCCAACATTTTGAAGCATTTGGTCTTGTGATTTGTTTACACAAGGTGAACTGGAAACTCTATTCTTGTCCATTCAAAATGATATTTGGATGGTTTAGGAATAAACTTTATTCTTGGGATTAATACTACCCATCCTGTTCTAAACATGGCACATCGTAGTTTTCAAATTTGGTTTTGATTGGTCAATGTATTGCTATTTTAGTGGGTGTGATAGATGAACTAACAGAAGTCACAGAATTTTATATATAGATAAATTATGACATAATTGCTATCATTAGAATAAAAAAAATATTAACTGTTGTTATTTGGGTTATTATAACCCAAATAACAACAGTTAATATTTTTTTTATTCCTCAATAATAGAATTTTAAATTTCCATCCATAAATATTCTTTTTATTTTAATGATTTACTTAAATGGAAAATAAATTAAAAAAAATTAAGAAGTAATAGTCATATTTTCATAGAAATTGCTTTCGGTAAGATTTGAACCTGTAACAATCTTCTACAGTCTGTTTAAAGTTATTATGCAAATCACATAAACGTCAATAACTCGAATTTGCTTTGAAACAATTTTATCAAATTTTAAATGATTAATTTAGATGCCAGAAATAAACTTCAGTTAAATTTATAGGTAGTTTGAGCATGTTTTATTAGTTATTGAATTTATTATAAAAAGCTGCAGTAACAAATTATATAAAATCAGAAAATCACTTTTTAATGAAATAACAGTGTAATAAAATCATCAGCAATTGATCAACACCTATAATAGAATAAATAACAAACTCATGATAAGTCTTTGAAGCATTTACTTCTTAATATAGTGACACTTCTCAATAACAGCAAGTAATCTATTATTCATTGTTTTGTTAATATTTTTACTTCAGCAGGTTCAATTTCCGACATGTCAGTTTTAATTGCTTCCCAATAGGTCTGCTTTACTGTTATATTGTTTGCCATCTACATATAATTCCTTCTTCACAACTGACCATAGATTTTTGATTGGATTCAAATAGAAATTTTATGGTGGCCATTCTATTATCTTCTCTCCTTTTAAAACTTTTATGCTCAAAAAATTCACAGGTATCCTTAGATACATGAGCAGGAGAATTGTTTGGTATAAATAGACACACTTTACTTTGAAACTGTGAGGCTGGGACTTGTACCATTTAAAGAAAGCCATGTCCATGACATCACAATAGTTAGCATCACTGTTCAGTTTAACTACTTCGACTTTGAATGGTCTAATAATGGTTTGGTCGACAATTCCAGCCTATATCCTCACACTACCACATCCTCGCTGTCTTTTGTCCATAGGCATATTTACACCAGATAAAATCCAATCATTGGTCTGTCTATCAGATTCATCAAGTGTCATCTGTGCAAGTTACTTTAGAAAAATCAATTTTCATGTATTGGCCCAATTTTAATGCTTTAAAATATTTGCTACGGAGATTTCTTGACAGATCCCAATTTGTGAAGTATTCTGCACCTTTTTGTCTTTCTTGAGTTCAGTCCCCACAATTTTTTGAGTCCCTCTCCATGAAACTTGCCAAACCTGCCAGCTGTCTGATCCTATTGGCATACATATATCTGAACTTTCTGGTCCACCTAACACTCACTAGCTTCATGTAGGCAGTGGCTGCACCTTCAGGGAACTCTTGCTTGAGCCTGATTTCAATCATATCAGCATCTAGTTGTTCTTTGACACACATCTCACAGTAGAGTGCCAATGCATTCCATTAAAAAACAGTAGGATGAAGTTGGTCACATTGGTGATATTTTTTTTAACTTGGTGACTTGCCTTATCTTTTTCAACTGTATAATTACATCGCCTTTGCCAGTAAATTGGTTGACCATATAATTGTTCAGCAGTAGTTTTTTTTTTTTTTTTTTTTCATCTTGTTCATATTGAAATAGTTTGTTTTTCAAGGGCAGAAAAGTAAATCTTTGACTCATCTAAGTTTCTTTTAATGTAATTCTTAGTGAAAGCGAAAAGAAATTTATTAGGTTGGTGCAAAAATAATGTCATTTTTTTGACGTTCAACTGTGAGAAAACGACATTATTTTTGCACCAACCTAATACATCTTATTGTCTGTCACCACCCACATGTATGTCATCTGCTGCTTTGTGCTCTGAGTTTCTTCCACTTCCTTCCTTGAGGATGAATACACATCAACAAATTAAAAAATATTATGAGCTCAAACAGCCTCCCTCCCTGTCTTGATCCTTCTTTTATAATCACCACCCTACCACAATCCCTTATCGCCCTTATTGAATTTAAAGGTCGTGCATTGGTGTATTGTAGGTGTGTGCATGTTCACACATAATTAATGTAGAAGCAACAAAAACTTGGGTTTCTACCACAGACTTTTATTTTTTTATCAAGGAAGCTGTAGAAAAAGTTCTCAATGTCTCTTGGGTATGTGTGTTTTCTTCTTCTGGTCCAGACACAAGTTAGGGTAAATAAGGATAAGAATAGTTAAAATGAACGAGCTCAAGTCAGTTTTGCACTGAGTGGAACAACCAAATAACTCACTTCATGAGTGGAGCTGCAAAACACGTCCAAAGGTTCTGCTTTGGAAAGTGATAAGAGAGAGAAAGGTTCTCTCCTTTCTGGAAGTGAGGTTATAAAATTGTGTCGATGATTAAAAACCATTTTCAGTTCCATCATGGGAAAATATATTTCTTTTTTCTTTTTTTTTTTTGTTCTTTATTATTTTGTTTATTGATTTTATTCAGTTTTTCCACACGCCCCCCCCCCCCCCCAGGACATGTTTGCAATTGTTAGATATTTAATCCCTCTCTCTACATCTTCCCCTTCTCAGTTTCCTTGCCAATTTGCCTTGCTGATAGGTAAGTTTTTTTTTTTTGTTTTTTTTTTTAACCTCAGTTTATACTCCATTCCATCTCTCATTGTCTTTATATCACATAATCTCAAAACCAGCAAGGTGGGTTCCCTTCCATTTGCAATTTCTGCATACTAGCTGCCACCACTACTGCTAGGTTTTTCATTCCTCTCCCGACACCTTCTCCGTTTCTTTATCCATTTGCCTTTCAGTTCCTGACAGGTACTATTTTGTTTTTCCCAAATTACACCTGAAAAAGCGTGTTTTTAATCTAACTAGCTTGCTCACCTTGCATTTTTGAAGTTTGAATTTTGAGTTTATATCTAAATCTGTTTGAGAAACACTTGGATTATTATAATTCTGAAGCTTATTTAATTTTTTTTTTCTCTCTAGCTGGAAATTAATTGGCTCCATTTTCATTTGCCTCTTCTTTTAAATAACTGGTTGCAACAAATTAAAACAAACATTACAGTGTTAAACATTTCCTACAATAAACTCAGTGACCTCCCTCAGTGTCTACCATGGGAAATGCCAAACTTGATCACATTAAATATATCAAATAACTGCCTATCAAAATTCTCAGGCCCTGCAGATGCTATTTTATGTGAAAGGTAAGCAATTGATTTTTATTTTATTTATTTATTTATTAAGTAATCTTTCTGTGAACTTTGAACCTGCTATTACTAGTTTATTCCATGGGAGGAATTCATCCCCAAATTTCAGTTGGATCTTGTTATTCTTAATAAATAAATTACAAAAGATGGCTCATTGGATGCTGAAATATATCTACGCATCCAAAAGGCCTTTGCAGTCTTTGGAAAGCTGGAAAGGAGAGTATGGCCAGCTCCTGACATTACCAACCATACCAAGGTATGTGTGTAAAGAGCTTGTGTTCTGACAGCTCTTCTTGCACCTCCAAAACCGGGACACTACTCAGCAAACATATAAAAATACTTGAGTGTTTCCATCAGAAATGCCTGAGACACATGTTAAATGGGAAAGCAGAACTCCTGATACTGACGTCCTAGTCAGAGCCAATTGCTAAAGCATAGAGACTCTTGTAATATCTTCCGAAATGCAATGAACAGGACACATAATTTGAATGAAGGGTAGTAGACTCCTGAGATAAGTGTTTTATGGTGTGTGAGTATTGGAAAGTGTCCCCAGCACAAACCAAGGAAAAGATACAAGGACTGTATCAAGAACACCCTAAAAACAATTGGGAAGAGATGGCCCTAGATAGAACCGGATGGAAAGGTCAAATAAGAGACAGGTGTTATCTCTTTGAAGAATGTCATCTGGAACACAAACAGCTGAAGTAGCAACTTCGAATGGGTGATAACCATGGACTCAACGAGGGTATCAAGGGCTGGACATGTGATTTCTGTCAGCGCATACTTCTTTCAAAGGCTGGCTGGGTAAATCATGTGAAGACACATAAAGTCACCCTTGACATTCACCAGGCAGTATTACAGCCTGCATGCTGTATGACAAGATATGCAAAACTAACTCTGGACTGAAAAGGCACATGTTGATGCATAGGCAAGCACATTGTTCGTCTGTCACTTGTATAACAAGTCATGCAAGTCTGCAGCTGGCCTGGCTAGTCAACTTCGGGGTCATGCAAGAGAGAGGTGTGAGGTGATTAGGTGGCCATTATCTGTGGAGATGCGTCGGATCATCACACACACACACATATATATATATATATATATATATATATATATAGTATTTACATTAGTCGGACTATCGTCCTCATCTTTGTCGCCACACTTGTCACAACGTTTCGGCCGTTCTAGTTCCGTGTGCTATTTGATGGATGTCAGTTATTAGTTATCTCCTGCTAATTTTCCCTCTGAAAGTTCTCCACTGCCTTAACCGGGTATTGAACTCACACTCTTTGGGTCTGTCACTGGATCTAACCAACGCCTTTATCCATGTGTCCTTGAGGACATCTGTGTATGAATTTCTGGGTATTATAAACCTAATGTTTTCAGCAACCATTTTTTTACCAGTGCTCATATTGCAATTTTTGCAGTCTACCCCAGTGATCGAAATAAAGTGTTCAGTTCGAAATTCCAACCACCTGAAGAAGGCCGGAGCGTACAATGGCCGAAACGTTGTGACAAGTGTGGCGACAAAGATGGGGACGATAGTCCGACTAATGTAAATACTGTGCATAATACCTCATCTCAGAAATATATATATATATATATATATATATATATATATATATATATATATAATTATTTTATTTTATTATTCCCCTCCCCCATAGACAAATGAACTGATCTACTATCATTACAGTATGATATAAATATCAATATTTAGATTATGCAACTTTCAGTTTTCAATTAGCACCTGACATTTGAATCATGCTGTGCTATTGGCAAGGAAAAAAATGTATATTTATTATTAATTATATATATGTGCCTGTGTGTATAGTAGAAACTTGGTTCTTGATCTTAATTCATTTCAAGAAGTCATTCAAAAACTGAAAAAAATAATCCGCTGCTTTGATGACATCTTTATTCTTCAGTAACAGGCATATATCGTTGATTTCAACATTAAAAAATTCAATGCAAGATCAGACATGCATTCCACTTTCATAATTTGCTATTATTTGCTTTTTCACTTCAATTGATTTCAACATTAAAAAATTCAATGCAAGATCAGACATGCATTCCACTTTCATAATTTGCTATTATTTGCTTTTTCACTTCAATTGATTTCAACATTAAAAAATTCAATGCAAGATCAGACATGCATTCCACTTTCATAATTTGCTATTATTTGCTTTTTCACTTCAATTGATTTCAACATTAAAAAATTCAATGCAAGATCAGACATGCATTCCACTTTCATAATTTGCTATTATTTGCTTTTTCACTTCAATTGATTTCAACATTAAAAAATTCAATGCAAGATCAGACATGCATTCCACTTTCATAATTTGCTATTATTTGCTTTTTCACTTCAATTGATTTCAACATTAAAAAATTCAATGCAAGATCAGACATGCATTCCACTTTCATAATTTGCTATTATTTGCTTTTTCACTTCAATTGATTTCAACATTAAAAAATTCAATGCAAGATCAGACATGCATTCCACTTTCATAATTTGCTATTATTTGCTTTTTCACTTCAATTGATTTCAACATTAAAAAATTCAATGCAAGATCAGACATGCATTCCACTTTCATAATTTGCTATTATTTGCTTTTTCACTTCAATTGATTTCAACATTAAAAAATTCAATGCAAGATCAGACATGCATTCCACTTTCATAATTTGCTATTATTTGCTTTTTCACTTCAATTGATTTCAACATTAAAAAATTCAATGCAAGATCAGACATGCATTCCACTTTCATAATTTGCTATTATTTGCTTTTTCACTTCAATTGATTTCAACATTAAAAAATTCAATGCAAGATCAGACATGCATTCCACTTTCATAATTTGCTATTATTTGCTTTTTCACTTCAATTGATTTCAACATTAAAAAATTCAATGCAAGATCAGACATGCATTCCACTTTCATAATTTGCTATTATTTGCTTTTTCACTTCAATTGATTTCAACATTAAAAAATTCAATGCAAGATCAGACATGCATTCCACTTTCATAATTTGCTATTATTTGCTTTTTCACTTCAATTGATTTCAACATTAAAAAATTCAATGCAAGATCAGACATGCATTCCACTTTCATAATTTGCTATTATTTGCTTTTTCACTTCAATTGATTTCAACATTAAAAAATTCAATGCAAGATCAGACATGCATTCCACTTTCATAATTTGCTATTATTTGCTTTTTCACTTCAATTGATTTCAACATTAAAAAATTCAATGCAAGATCAGACATGCATTCCACTTTCATAATTTGCTATTATTTGCTTTTTCACTTCAATTGATTTCAACATTAAAAAATTCAATGCAAGATCAGACATGCATTCCACTTTCATAATTTGCTATTATTTGCTTTTTCACTTCAATTGATTTCAACATTAAAAAATTCAATGCAAGATCAGACATGCATTCCACTTTCATAATTTGCTATTATTTGCTTTTTCACTTCAATTGATTTCAACATTAAAAAATTCAATGCAAGATCAGACATGCATTCCACTTTCATAATTTGCTATTATTTGCTTTTTCACTTCAATTGATTTCAACATTAAAAAATTCAATGCAAGATCAGACATGCATTCCACTTTCATAATTTGCTATTATTTGCTTTTTCACTTCAATTGATTTCAACATTAAAAAATTCAATGCAAGATCAGACATGCATTCCACTTTCATAATTTGCTATTATTTGCTTTTTCACTTCAATTGATTTCAACATTAAAAAATTCAATGCAAGATCAGACATGCATTCCACTTTCATAATTTGCTATTATTTGCTTTTTCACTTCAATTGATTTCAACATTAAAAAATTCAATGCAAGATCAGACATGCATTCCACTTTCATAATTTGCTATTATTTGCTTTTTCACTTCAATTGATTTCAACATTAAAAAATTCAATGCAAGATCAGACATGCATTCCACTTTCATAATTTGCTATTATTTGCTTTTTCACTTCAATTGATTTCAACATTAAAAAATTCAATGCAAGATCAGACATGCATTCCACTTTCATAATTTGCTATTATTTGCTTTTTCACTTCAATTGATTTCAACATTAAAAAATTCAATGCAAGATCAGACATGCATTCCACTTTCATAATTTGCTTTTTCCCTTCAATTGTAGCTCTCACAACTTTCCACGGAGAGTTGCTGCAAAATTTGGCTGTGAAGCTATTCACAGCCAAGAAAGCAAGCTTCTATTTGCCTTAAAGTAATGTCTCCTTGTGCAGATTTTTCTTGAAAACCATATCTACTCAGTTTTGTATCCGAAACATAAACAGAGCAATTCCTAAATAATTAATGAATTTTTATTCTTAATCTGGCATATTTTTATTACTTCAAGTGTTATTTTTTTAGTGGATACCTGTATTTGAGTAGAATGTTGTGTTTTTAAGAAAAAGTATTCCTCAAATGCGCAAGAACAAAAAAAACATTTGAAGTATTAAATAGAAAACAGTTTTTAACAAAAACACTGGAAATTTTTGCATATATCTTACACATCATTTGTGCTGAAAAGTTTTCAGCCTACCAAGAAAAATGAACTATGAAATGTACATGGTCATTCTACAGCAGATCAGCACATTTGCCCCATCATTTTACAAGTTTCTTTTAAGCCTTCTTGTCCATTAAAAAAAAAAAAAAACTGCATTTATTAGAAAATATATTCAGTTTAAATACAGAACGAGTCATAAAAATGACTTCAAAAACATTATTTTCCTGTTATCCAGGCATTGTTGCCAAACACAGAAATTAGCCTTCGTGATACAGATTTCCATTTCAATTTCATTCAAATTGTATATGTAATTTTGCATCTGTGCATGTATATTTTAACTAAATGAAAGACCAAGAATATTTCTACAAAATATTAAAGAAATTAAGAAGATAATTCTTTTTATCACTAAATAATTTCTGTTGAGTAATTTCTTATAATTACCTAATATTTTTAGTTTCACACTTGGTTTTTATTTGTCAGACCAGGGTAGGTGTTGTCCAGGCTGAATGGTAGAGGAATATATTATTCTAGTGTCTTATTTAGTAATAAGAATGTCAAACTTAGTGAAATTGTGTGTGTGTGTGTGTGTGTGTGTGTGTCCATTAAATGGCACAAGCACATGTAAACCACAATCACAGTGCCTACATACTTATTTATGAGTTAAACATCAAATGCTGATCAAATATGGATGATAAAGAATAAATAGGAAATGTATATGTATGCAAGATTTCGCAGTTCTAACATCACTCCTTCATAGTCAGCCTATGAACTTTTCAGCCCACTTCTGAACGAGCAGAGAATCAGTTATTCTTTTATATCTGTTGTAACCTAGAAAGGGTTACTGAATGGGGAATAACCAAAATGGAGGTTGGAAATGAAATGGTAATCTTTATAACATCAACAAAATACAATACTTGTGGCGTGAAGTAGGTAAACCACTGCTAGTGGTGGACTACTTAGACAGCATATTACCCCCACTGACAATAGTGTCCAACGTATTTATAAGGATTGGGAATTACCCTTTAGTGTTTTTAGGTACGGTATATAACAATATCTTTTATATTTACATTAATAATTGGTAAAGAGCCTTAAAGTGACTAGTTAAGCAAAAATTTATACATCAAATTTATCAGAACATTGTTATATGCAGAGCCTGGGCACCAAAGAGTTAATCTGTTAATTGCTTTAATTACCAAAGTTAACATTTTCACCAATGATTCAACCCCCAAGCCAACTTTGAATGTCATCATGGCATCTCAAGAACTTGAATCTGTTGATATTGTCAAAGTTAAAACTGCCTGTGCCACTAGACCTCAGTCGGAACAGAATCAGAATTTAACATTAATGGTTTATCGATAATGTGTTATATTTTTAAAGCGCTAACTGATCAACAGTTAATTTTTTAGTTAATGAATTGACGGTTAACAAATTTAACTTTTTGATTAACAGTGATCACTTGTGATAATTCTCAAATTCTACTTAAGTCAAATCACCGACAAAAATGACAACTTTGTTAATCAATGATTAACAGATTAATGGTTTTATAACGCAACCTCTATTCCCCAAGGACGTGCGGCCATACAATTCGGACACTATCTCTCGTAGATATCTTTACCTTGGAATGGCTGTGGCGTTGGTTACATACAGTTTTAAACTGGCCAAGGAGTTGGTCTCAGTTAGGTTGTCATTTGTCTAGAGTTGCTGGTAAAAGTTGTTTTTTACTGACAAGAAAAGGGGAGGTTGCTCTTCCTTTTGACTCAGTAAGCCGTGGTATTTTCTTGATGACTGGGCTGAAGAAAAGAAAGCCGTGCTCTTGTCGGAAGAAGGAGAAATTGGCTGATCAACACACATGCAATTCACACCCACCTGAAATTAACTTGATGTTCAATTCTCTGATAAAAGTTTGAGAATACATACTTTGGTTTCAAGTCGCTACCCAATCCAGAGGTGTTAAGCTATATCAAACTATCTTTATTTATGCTGTAACCTAAAAAGGGTTACTGAATGAGAAATAACCAAAACAGAGGTTAGAAATGAAATGGTAATCTTTATAATATCAACTTATAACTTATCCAGGTTTTAGATATCACCAACCTTCAAGGTCATTTGCATTCAAAATAACAACCTTACATATTCATCTGATAAACCTTTAAGTCAACATAGACAAAACAAATGTTGTCACCTGTCAAAATCTGCAGTCCTTTGAACTATCGATGTTTTCACAATCAAATTTCCTGGGAAAATTTAACTTCACCAAAAGATTCAAACTTATAAATTTTTCTGTTCTATTTGCTACCACCAAAAATCAGAAATATAAAATACACTTCCTGTTGGAAGGAAACATAAAGGGAGATAACTCCAAAGTATTGTAAGAGTTATCCCACTTGCTTTGGACATTGTGACGTCAGACGTCACGTGTGGCAATACGGAGAGATCCATGATGGCGGACTACACCAGGTCACGTGTGGCAACGTCTCTCCATATTTCACTAATTCTTTTGTAGAGTAGTATTAACTCAGTTTATCTAGTGATTAATAAAATGCTGTAAACCTAAAAACGTTCTTGGTAATTATTTCCAATCAACAAATGCATTGCTTGGTCCTCAGAACTCATGCAAACATAACACTTCCTTAACGAACAAGTTACCTTGTTACAGTTTGGTGCCCAGCTCTGGTTATATGTATGAATGATGGATTCTTTCTTCCTTCTTTTTGGAATATGTCTCTTTTATGTTTTTGATTTATTTTCTTTTTTCTTTTTCAGCTTGCAAATCTTAATCTTGTCTTACAACAAACTGAAAATGTTATGCTCTGAAGTTTTCCAAATTCCTTCCCTGAAAGAGATTTATGTCACTAACAACCAACTTGTATTTCTCACTGAAGATGAGGAACCTTTCCATGCAATTGGAAGATGTAATAAGCAAGTTTTTCACTCTTTGATTCTACTTAACACCTCAACCAAACAAATTTTTTCGAATTGAATTATCTCTTTTTAAACCCTTCATTAGGTCAGTTCTGTAACTTGTTTATCTCTTTTAAATAATCCAGAGATTGTTTTTGTAAATGGATGCCTCGCCAGATCAGTTCTGTGAATTATCTCCCTTAATTTATTTTCGTCTGTCAGCCTGTGAAGGGCACATTTCCTTTATTAAGTTTCCAGAAGAAGTATGCAGGCCGGTAGAAGAAATAAATCCTGTTTAAAATAAATTAAGCATCTACTCAAATATGAGTATTCACTAGAAGTAATGTTTGAAGAAGTAAAAAATATGTTGGAAAGATAAAAACCATTAATACTTAGAATTTGTTTTGTTTATGTTTTGCATACAAAACGGAGCAGATATGTGCTTTGAGAAAAATCTGAACAAATATATGTGCTTTAAAGGGAAAACAGAAATTTGTTTGTTTGTAAAGCTCTTCATAGCTGAGCTCTCAAAGCATGCCAGATCAAACCTGGTCTCCCTACAAAACGCAGTTTCAAATCCTACTATAGGACACATTTTCTTAAGTTTTCTTGAGTATGTAGACAAAATAAGTACTGTTTAAAATTGTCTTAAGTTGTCTGAATTTCTTAAATTAAGCATTGTTAATTTATTATTAATTTTTAACTTGTAATTCTTTCATCTTATTTCACTTGCTTATTTACACCAAGTAGTAATAACATGTAATGGTCTTAAGTTGTTTGAATTTCTAAGATGAAACATTGTCAATTATTTTTAAATTTCGACTAGCATTTCTATTGCTTATTTACACTAGGTAGTAATAAAATGAAATAGTTTTAAGTTGTTTGCATATCTTACATGAAGCATTGCCAATTATTATTTTTATTAGTATTTTAATGAGATAATCAAGAATGTAACGATATAACTAAATTATGTCTTCTAATTGTTTTTCATAACTTAATCAGTAAGGCATTATCCTGGTCAGGCTCTCAAGGATAGTGGATGTGTTCAAATCTTGTTGGAAGCTTATTTTTTTTTACTTCCAATACATGCAGCTTGCTGAAATCAAAGAATATATATAATTAGGTATGTCCAATATTTCGCTAAAAAGTGGTATACCTTGACGACAAAAGGTCCCCAAATTGATAAAACAATTTTTAAGGTTTAAATATTTATGTTGTTATTAAAGAGGAAAGACCAAAGTATTTTCTGAATATTTTTTCAGATTTTTTAATCCTTCCTATAAATGTTAAAAATTTTATTAAAAATCTTGTTTTTTTTTCGAGTCAAAAAATTTCGTAAAATCGAACTTATCGACATTTCTGTCGGAAAGATCATAGTTTGTTAGTTAAAAAATCATGAAAAATAAATTACACCTTTTTCTTTTGTTATCTTAGGAAATTTAGAATGATTAAAGTATACTTAATGTAATTTGAAAGAAACATTACTTACATTTTTAGCAGAAAATTTTTTAAGAGAGATATTTCCCACCAGGGTAGTCTATTTTCACAGGCGTTGATTGATGTACGTCAATATATTCACAACTTACGGTACTGAAATTTATTGTACGGTACCGCCAAAGTGATATAATTCGTTCTAATTTTAAGTGAAAAAAAAAAAATTCAAAATTCACTTTCAAATTTTTTTTTTTTTTTTTTACCTTACGTTTGAGGAAGAATTCTGCACTGAAAATAACATTTAAATTATGAAAGAAAATCAAATTTTACAAGTAAAAATAAAACAGTAAAAAAAATACATTTTTTTAAATTGAGGTTTATTATTTCAGTCATGAAATATTTTTCTGAGAATATAAAAATTACATGAAACACCATTAATTGAAACGGGTTAACTTAATGAAATGAGATTTTATTTCTTTTTTATTAAGGCAGATTTTTTTCTATTTATTAATAATTATATGGCAGTAATATGAGTTTTATTTTATTTATTAATAAAATTAACATGCTAATAGCAGCTATGTTGGTTTTGTTTTGACTCGACAAGTATTTTTTAGTTTGAGTAGTAGCGAGCTAACTCCAGAAAATTTAAACTCCAAAAATCGTTTTAATTGATAATTTGTCGTGTGGATAATAATTTCAAAGTAATGTACAATGAATTTATGCATTCGATTTCAAACTTGAAAATTTGGGTGGACTTCCAAGGGCGTTTTATTTTTTTTGTAATTGTAAATAGTCGATATTTTCTTTTATCCCACTATTCGATTATATTTGAATAGAAAAAGAAAAAAATTGATAATAATACGACGATATTCAGAAAACTTGACAAGCGTTGTTTTCTTGTTACAAAGCCATTTCTGAAGTAAAAAAAAAAACTTGCTTCTATCAAAGGAAACTACTCATGTGACATTATTTCAACAATGTGCATCCGTACTTTCGTTGTAGACGATTTTAAATACAATTTTGGAATATTAAAAATTATTTTTAAAATAATTATGGTTGTCAGATTTTAATAAGCTTTCAAATTTATGATCTTTAAAAAGTAGAGAACATAATATATCATTTCCATAAGGTTGCAGAAAGAACTTAATGTATAAATATATAACAACCTTTTGTCATATTGTGTATTTAAAATTGAAAAAAAAAAGAAAATTAATGTAAAAATTTATTGTTCATCAAAAAATTTTTTTTCTTTCAGATAATAATTACCTTCGTATATATTATTCAGAAAAGCCATTAAAAACTTTCTTAATTAAATATTGTCTTAGTTTTATTGGGTTTTGTATTTTTACAATTGAGGTAAAAGTTTGGACAATTTCGGACATTTTTTTAACAAAAAAATCGATGATTTAGATTTTTCAGAGTTTTGTGCATTTAATTAAAAAAAAAAAATTGAGGTTGCAAATAAATTTTTTTTTGTGTTTTCATAAAATTAAGTTCGAGGGGGGTAACAGATATAAAAAAAAAAATATTTATACCATGACTTTCAAAGAGACAAACATTTCTAAATTAAGTTCATTCATTTCTGAATAAGTTCTGAAGTTTTCATTAAAATCCAACAAGTAGTTAATTTTTACAAGAATTTCGAAATTAATGTGTCTTTCAACTGACAAAAAAACAACTAAAAAAAAACGCTAAAAAGGTCAAAATTGGACATACCTATATATAATCAAACAATTAGAGCATTGCAATAAAAAGCAACAAAAATAAGATGAAAGAAAAACTAACTAATAATGATTATATACATTCTCATTATATACCTTACAAATTATTTCCATTATGGTATGGGTTGGCATAATGATTATCAGTATTAAAAAAAACAGAATTGATAAACCAAGTTTGAATTTTAGCCAATGTTTTTTTATGTTTACTTTGCACTAATGCCCTTGGGAAAGGTATGAAAACATTTCTCCTAAGGCTCTATCTCATTGCCAGTATTGTGACCAAATATCAACTGATGAATACGAGCATGAACAGTTGAGTAAACTACTCTGATAAAACTGCTTTACCAGCCCAAACAATAGTAACAAAATTTTGTTACCTCCTATATCAACTTTGACAAGTTCCATCATGCCTCTTGAAAACATAGTGAATTAAACTATTGTAAGTAAAACTATATTATACTTTAATTTTCCCTACCTAATATAAATTGTGATCATTGTACTTTTTTCAAAGAGCTACAAAGGACAGGAAATTGCGGAGAGCTGTGATCACCCACATCTTGAAGAGACATAGCACATAAAAGCAACAGCAGCATAGTTGCTGGAGGATGTTTGGGATGGTGTAGCAGTGTAGAAAACCAGTGAATTTCAGCTGAAGCTGTTTCATGTTCACTTCAGACTAAGTCCTCTTGGAAAGACATGAATCCACTTCTAGCTGTGCTGATATCTTAGAATATCGTATTGGTATGCCACGATGTTCAGTGGAAACAAGAGTGAACAAGTGAACATGTAAACAAATGGTCAGAAGTTCCATTGGACTTTCTGGTATTTCTACAATTTTTCTTTTCATGAAGCCTGATGGGAAAAATGTCAAAATACAAATAATTATTTAAATACTACAATAACTCAAACAAAGCTTGAATTTAGCATGAAAGTTTTAGAATGACATTTAACATGTTTTTTCTTTATTCCTGAAGAGTCCTTGTGGAGCATTGGAGTGAAACTGCTCTAATTAATGCTGCTATGGCTTCAATATCAAGTGAATGGAACTGTTGCTATCCTGATGCCCAACAGGGACTGTTTTACAGAATAAAAAGGGCATCAACTGCCCTAAAAAATAAAAAGGGCTTCAACTGCTCTACTATTTAGCTGGAGGGAAAAGTAGTTTTATGCCTTTCTTAATGGTATTAATATCGAGTTGGAACATTACAGATGCCATGTAAAGTTTTGATGTAAAATATGAAACCAAGTTATGTTCAACCACTTCCCTTGATGTCAACCTTAGTCCATCCAAATGATTCTGCAAACTCTTAAGTGATACTCAGAAAGAGCAAAGTTGGAAGAATATGATGGATGAAGCAAATATTTTCAATCAAGTTCCTCTAGGAGATCTTTAGTCAATTGTTCAGAGGGCAGGCATTATCATGATGGATTATTATTCTGTTTATGTTGACTAAAGTTGGACGTTTTCTGCCCAACCTGCTTTCACATGATCAAATTTTTAGCAGTAGAGATCAACAATAATTATTTGATTATTGTCTATCAGTTCATAACAGACACTCAACAAGATCTTCTTTGGATGAAGTTCTTCTCTCAGTTACTGAACAGGTCTGTTTCTTTGACTACACTTAATATTATGGTATAGAATTAATTTCTAATCACTAGTGACAAGCCCATCTAAAAAAGACACTTGAAGTTGTTGTGTAAGCAATGACTTGCAACAGTCGAAATGTTGCTGGTGATTCTCTGGAGATGGTTTATGAAGGACCCATTTCCCAACTGAGGAAACTTTTCCAATCCTTTTCAGTTTGCATAAGACTGTCATGATGAACATTAAATATCTAGTTTATCCGTGGTGGCATGATTTGTTATAACAGCAGCTTCCAAAGTCTCTGAATTGAATCCTATTTAACGACTCTTCCTTGATTTGTGCTCTAAACAAATATTCCCAGTTTTTAAACAAGAAAACCATTTTCTGCAACTTCGTTCACTCAATGCATCAACCCATAAGCTTATTGGATGGATTTTGCTGCTGCACTTGGAGTTTGAACTCATTTCACCAATTTCATTATCCATGACATTAAGTGTTATGCCCCCAGTATTCATTCAGTTAGACAGCCAGTCAGGGGTAGTTTGTTGTTATTGACAATGACGTATTCATCATTAACTTAAGATTTAAGATTCTTCAGACTATTAAAATAGGAAAACCATAAAATTTTCATGGGTTAAAATTAGTTACTATTATTATTGACCCTTGTCAAGGAATAAAAAAAAGTTCTAATTTATTTTGTTCTCATTACTTGCTTTCTATTTGTGACAAGTTCTGTTCAATATCTGTTCATTATTTTTTCTCCTCCTCTCTTTGTAGTTTTCAGTACTGATGCCCCAAGAAATTGTTCAAATCTTTCAATCCTTAACTTGTCCTTCAACACACTGCAGAAATTTCCAAAAGTTTTGCCACATTGCCAAAATCTTACCAAATTCTATGCCAGCCACAACCAGCTGGGTCACATTTTAGATCCTTGGCCTTGTCCTTTGGTAAGTAGAAACTTATAAGTGTTTCTTTATGAATAATATTGCAAGAGAACAAAACTGAAATTGTCTTTGGAATGTTTCAAGATAACACTGCAAACTGTCTTTTCATGTGGTAACATTGGTATCTGATCCTATAGATAATTAAAACTGAAGGGAAAGATACAAAAGGGTACCATATCTATATTTTGATAGTGTCATACTATGGAGAAAAGGAAGAGGTGGTTTTATTTTGATTTCAAGTGTTTCTGTTTGATGAACCAGCAGTTGGTTCTTTGTGAAGTTCAGCCTTCTAAGTAGCATTCACTTTGACCAAAGGGGAATGGGAAGTAAAGGAGTGGATGTGGGATTTTTGGGGATCAAGTAGCAACAAAACCAGAAATAGGGTATATCCAGGTGCTGGTCTATATTAAGCGTCATACTTGGGACTGGGGCAAGTTCTGGTCTGCCTTTGACAAGGAAACAGACATGTCAGTTGTGTGGTTCCTGTGCCATCCATTCATATTGCCATCCACCATGTTGGAATGAGGAGTTGGTCTGGGGAAAGGGCTGAGCTGTTAGACCAACATAATAGAAGTTGTTCCAAGTATCACCAACATACCCACCCAGACGAGCAAGTGACATCCAGAATAAAACTTCTATTTTATAATATGAGAAACAGGGTTTGTATTCTCAGTGTGGTGTTTGTCTTGTTAGCTTGTGAGCAGCTGTGGGTCTTTCCCCAGCTTTTGGTACACACCAACGAGATTGAGAGTTGAAATACAATATGGGGTAATCATTGACCAGTCTGTGGAAAGCTTGAGTGAGTGTCATGTATATTTACAGGTGGCATGTTAGCCCAGGAAGAGAGAAGCCTTAATATGAGGAAGAGATAGTCTTAATAAGCTTAAATCCTTATAGGGATGTGAGCAGTTACACACATGAAAAAAAAACTGACCAACTTTTGTCTTCACACTTACCATATTTTCTTGTATGTAATACAAGAAATTATGAACAAAAATTAAAGGCAGAAAAAGAGGGTCCTATTATACACAAACTTTTTCAGAAAATTTTACTCAGCTTAAAACCCTCTTATTTGAAACTGCAAGATCGCAAATAAACTCGGTTAACATAATAGATAATAAAACACAAAGTAGGCAGGTGTTGATAACAATTGTTTACAAAAAGTGTTCGATATGTCAGCAGTAGTTGTTCTTTGGGAATCAGCGTAATTGAACTTCTTTTGTCTCAAAGAAAGGAAATTCACCAAAATTGATTACTGCCCAGTTGGCCAGGGCTTCAGAACACACCGACTACACATTTACAGAGGGGTAAAACTCCACTCACAGTGACCAAATACTTACACAAAATCGATTTGATAAACTAGAAGAAATGGAAGTGAAAAGCCAGAACCCACAAACAGCCAAAACCTCCAAACTCAAAACCTTGGAAAATTAAATCACAACATCCCACATCGCATTCTAAGCTAAAGCCTGAAAACATTTATCAGTCATGTATCAAATAATCCAATGGAACTGTTGTGGAATAAAGGCAGCCATAAACAAATTGCTTCTACTGATAACAGACCTGTCACTGGTAGTTGTTTGCCTTTAGGAAACATTCCTTAAACAAACTAACAAACTGAATATAAAAGAACATCAATACAAGTACCCACATGACACTGGGCTAGTTAGGAATGATGTACCTCTAAGTAAAAATAAATTTAACAACTTTACAGGTGACTTCTGTTAAAGTGACTTTACACAAGTTGATAAACATCTGCTCAGTATATATGTGTGAACCAGTAATGAAGCTGAAATTCATGAAATCATAAGGCAAATCCCTGTTTCTTTTATAATAGGGGACTCTAACTGTTACAGCACCATATGGGGTTGTAAGGACACAAAACAAAAGGGAAGGACCTTAGAAACCATAATTAATAATGATTTATGCATTTATAATGATAAATCACCAACTTACATAAATCCATTTACTGGCAGCTACTCAGTAATAGACTTATGTGATCCATCAATTTATATGGATTTCCCTTGGAAGGTACTGGCAGACACCTGCTGTAGTGATCACTTGCCAATCATCCTACAAAACTCAGAACATAATGACAAAAATCCTCTCGGTTGAAAATTAGGCAGAGCAAACTGGGATGAATTTAAAATCCAATGTTCTGAAAAACTATTTGAAGGAAAAAGCATAAAGAAAACATTTCACAGAAATTCTCATCTCTATAGCAAAAAACTGCATTCCAAACAATTCAGCACCAAGAAAATGCAACAGACATTTGTTCAATGATAAATGTAAAGAAGCCATCAGACTAAGAAGAGCAGCTCTAAGAGAATTCAACAAACAACTTACAATCTCTAATTTGCTGCAACTTAAGCAACTCCGAGCAAAAGCTCAGCAAATGATTAAAGAAACCAAAAAGGAATGCTGGAAAAACTATGTCAACAGACGCCGTTCTGTTATAAAAACAATGCCTGTCTAGAATATGATAAATAAAATAGCAAGCAAATACCAAATAAACACTATAAAATACCTCTCGATAAATAACTCTAAAATAATCAGCAAAAATGATATTGCTGACCAACTAACCAAAACAATCTCTAAAAATTAATTTGTCAAGAATGGTAACCAACAATTTCTAAAGCTCAAACAAAAAGCAGAAAAACAAAAACTAAACATTAAATCAAATAATGCTGAGTGATATAACCTACCATTCACTTTAGAGGAACTAAATGAATCTTTAAAGAAAGCCCACAATACAGCTGTGGGCCCAGATGATATCCACTACAAATTCATAAAATACCCAACAAATCATTACAACTGTTATTAAAAATGTATAACAAATGGCAACTCCCCAGAAATGTGGAGACTATTATTCATCATCCCTCTGCCAAAACCCGAAAAGGATGACACAGACACTGAAAACTACAGACCGATAGCATTAACTAGTTGCCTATATAAAACTATGGAGAGAATGGTCAACAACAGGTTGACTTGCTACCTGGAAACTAAATGATTGATCAATGACTTCCAATGTGCTTTTAGGGGGAAAAAAAGAAGCACCAGAGATCACTTAATATACTTAGAATCCTTTGTAAGGGAAGCCTTCATTAAGAAGGAACCTCTCACAGAATTCTTTTTTGAATTACAAAAGATGTATAACAGAACATGGAAATTTGGTATCTTGAAGGACTGCATGAATAGGACCTAAAAGGAAGGCTGAATCGCTTCATAGCGAATTTCCTGGAAGACTGAAGATTTTAAGTCCATATCTATGCTATCAGAACTGCAACATCAAGAAGGGGTTCCACAAGCAAGCATTCTTTCTGTGACCCTATTTTGTGCAAAAGTTAATTCCATGGTTAAATTCCTAAGCCCAGGAGTGAGATGTTCCCTATATGTTGATGACTTCCAAATAATGTACAGATCTCGACATATGAATACCATAGAAAGACAACTCCAACAATACCTCAATAAAATACACAAATGGGCCACTGAAAATGTTTTTTACTTTTTCCAAAATGAAAACCAAATGCCGACATCTGTGCAAATTAAGAAAATTGCACAACAGTCCCTTTTTAAAATTGGACGGAGCAGAAATCCCAGTAGTGGAACAATACGAGTTCCTCAGCATCATCTTTGATGAAAAATTAACATTCATTTCGCATCTAAAATATTTAAAAAATAAAATATAGCAAATTTCTCCAATTTCTGCCTGTAGTGGCTCATAATGAATGGGGAGCAGGTCAACAAACATTAATTAAATTATCATCTTCATTATCATCATCATCCTTTGATTTCCCTGTGGGTGGTTGGAACTCCGTTAACAATCCCTTTCCACATTGCTCAGTCCTGCATTGCTATCCACAGATGCCCAATATCCAACTCTGAGTCCCAAGCCACGATGTCTAAGAAAGTCAACTTTTTGTGAGAAGACATCTACAGAAAGGTGCCATAGGTAAGTAATGAGACGATCTCCCCGTTCGCTTGGTAGCCTTCACTGACAAACTGCAATCACTTTTGTTTGAGTTTGAGAGATTGGTCTCAGGCACACTAAACTGGCACTACAGTACTATGTCAAAATAAAATCATGCCCAACTAACCCATCTTACAGCAGTACCTTTAAACTACTATACAACTCTATGGACTCAGGGCGAAATCCATTGCTAAAGAGTTAGGGACCACACACTGAAGCTTACAAGAAACGATTGCAGCCAGTATTCCACCATGGACAAATAAGCAACCCAAAGTCTTTCTAGAATTAAATAAACTCCCTAAACAAAAAATGCACCCACTCACATTCCAGGACAAGTTTCAGGTCATATTGGAAAACTATTCTAATCATACATCCATTTATACAGTTGGGTCAAAGTGTGAGGACAAGACAGGATGTGCAGAAGTGAGCCAAAATATTACAAAAAAAAAGCACCTCCCAAAGGGAAGTTCTATTTTCACTGTGGAGGCTCATGCAATACAACTAGCTCTCAACATCATCACAGAGAGCAAACAAAAAAATTTTCTAATTTTTTTTTTTTTTTGACTTGCTATCCGTCCTAATGGTTTGGAAAGAAAAAACATCTAACAATCCAATCATTATCAAACCATTATGCAAAATGAGCACTACTTGCAAACATAAAGGTATCAAACTATGTTGAATTCCTAGTGTTGTATCATATCTATGTAAAATAATGGGTATGTCCCCATTCACATAAATACAATAGTAAATACTGTATGTTGGTCTTCAGTTTGAGATTCATTGTGGAATTCACTTGACTCACTTCTAGCAGTTGACTACTTCTTCTATGCACCAATGGCAAATCCTGTATGTGTTGTTCTGGTCCTAAGTATTATTGTTCATTACCAACCTTTGTGTGATTATTCTATTCATTAACCTTCCTTAGGTTACAACATTTTGGCAATGAGGATGAGATAAAATTACAACACCTAGCCACATTGGAGTTGAAGGTAAAAAATAAAACAGACCTAGCAGCCAAATCTGCTTCAGCTATAGATGTAGATTCGATGACCAAAATCCCATACACTGACTTTAAGGAGATCATAAACAAATACATTAAAAAAGAATGGCAATAGTGCTTGGAGGATAATTCACACAATAAACTCTTCACATTTCAGCCCAACCTAGAAGAATGAAGTCAACTTTCAGAAAATCTTCAAAGGAAGAAGTAATACTGGCCACTTATACATTGGCCATACAAGAATAACCCACCCGTACTTACTAAACAACCAAGCATGTGAAATGGAATACACTATTAAGCATATATTAACTGAGTGTTCAAACCTTTCTCTCTCAAGACAAAAATGCTATAATATAAACAAAATGTCTGAGCTCTTTGAGAAAGCAAAAGGGAATGACATAAAACAGTCGGCCTCTACCAAAAAATATAAACCAAATAAGAATGTCAATAAAATCAATTTCTCTACAAAATGTATATCTGAAAAGAATACATCAATGAAATCAGACTCTTGACAAAAACCCTCTTTACAAAAATGCATCAATGAAACCTAATCTACAAACTGATTTCTTACAAAGAATACATATTCTATTCATATGAATCTATTGTAAAATCTTGTTAGCATTAAATAACCCATTGAGTTGTTGATATGCCATAAAACAAAACAAACCAAACCAAAATTGATTTAAAAAAAAAAAATTTTTTAAATTAATTAATAAAAGTCTGTCATGTTTTGAAAGATCAATTTTAGATTCAAAGCTTTTATTAGTAAAACTCAAATAGATAAATTTTCTAAATGCTATTAGGTGGTTACATAAATTTGTTTGTTTTTTTATAATTTATTTTAATATTGATTTATTAATATTTCTGATGAATCATTCACTGTATTCCCCTCCATTGTTTACAGCCTCCTGCTGATGACTCACTAACTGTTCAACGTTTTAACAAGAGAAATCATTAGGTTTTGACTTGAAAAATTCAACAAGCACATTTTAAGCTTCACATTGTTATTGAACAAAACACTGCTCAAGTTGTTAAAAAGTGAGCAGAAAAGGTGTTAGTCTGAGAATATGGTGGACGTAGCAGAACTTTTCAATCAAGCACTTTAATTGCCCGTTTGTTCATGTTAGCTATGTGAGGGTGAGTATTGTCTTGTTGAATAATCATACTGTATCGCCAGTCAGGTCTTTTCAGCTGAATTGCCTCTTTGAGCCTTTTCATTTGTTTGACACATTGCTTAGCATTGACTGTTTGGTCGTTTTGGACTTTACCCATTGAGTGAACATCATGAGTGACAGTAACATGAGTGCTTGCCATCTTCTGAGCCAATTTCCTAGTGGTCTGGTACAGTTCTTCTTTAATCAGCACATGTAATTGGTATTATATACCCATGGTTAGTGTTCTAGGGTTAAAAAGAAGAAGTCAGAATGTGGCGAATATGTGTGTTCGAACTTCCCCTCCTTGAAATAGGAAGGCCATTTCTGTTCTATTCTACCAGTAATGAAGTCATCTACATACACAGCACAAATGTCTCGACCAGCTTTGTGACCTTGATTAAAGGCAAAGAAATATTGAATTTGTTCATTTTTGTTTACTTGGCATTCTGTCTCAAAGGGGTGCTAATCTGAAATAAAATTTCAATAATGTTAGGCAACAGTTTCGCAGGATGTTCAGAGTTAGAGGCAAAAAATGCAGTGAAAGATTATTCTTTTAGATCATTCACAGAACATCAGGAAAAGATAACAAATATATGCAACAATCTAATATAATACTGACTTTATTGTTTTTATAAATGGAAAAAATGTGGAGGGAAAGTTTTCCATGTATTAATTTCCTTTATTTTTTTTTTGCAGGACACTTTGGATTTGTCTCACAACTTCTTAACTGAAATTTCAAGTAGCTTAGAAAACTTTTGGACATCCACTTTGCAATATATTGACCTCAGCTACAATAGCCTCACTGAAATTAGTGAAAGTATTGTGCACCTGCGTAAGTTTCAAAGCTTTTTCATATTTTGTGTCAGTCACTTTTCTTCAACTTAGATATTCATCAGTTTTACTTAATATTGGTCCATAAGTGCAAGATTTGTGATAATGGTAATTTGGAATGTTGTGATAATGGTAATTTGGAATGTTGTGATAATGGTAATTTGGATGTTAAAGAGAAACCATGAAGATTTTCTTAAGTGGAAAGGTGAAAGTTTTAAATTTAATAAAGAAAAATAAAATAGTATGATGTTGCTAAGATCTACATCAAGAACAGGATCTCTTATTCTATAAAATCCCAAGAGTTTTTGTCTTTTATGTCTGTAACTTTTTTCCATACTAGAGTTGTCTCCCTTGTATTTGATTTGACAATTTTTTTCTAAAGAATTTTTACAATACCTTTATATTGAAAAAAAAACTTCTGTATTTGACTGAATATTTTATGGTTAGGTTGGGTTAGTCGATTTTATGAAATGTCAGTATTTGTTGACTCAAATTTTATATTAGTAGTGTTATGGACCAATTGCCACAACACAAAATTTAACCCTAGAATAGTAACCATCAATTAAAGTTACACCACTACTAACCATGGGTATATCATACCTGATTTTGAAAATATCAAAAAAAAATTAAATATAAATCTTTATTTGAAATATTTTACATGCAGGCACTTCAAACTTTGTACTTTGAGTTAACATTAATAAGAACTGAAAAACATATTATTTAGGTAAGAAAATCAAATACTGAAAATTGTAATTAAAAATAGGAAAATTTGCGTTGGATACTATATACCCATGGTTAGTGTTCTAGAGTTAAAAATAAAAATAAATAATTAATGACCAAGATTTACCACACTGTAGTTGACAGATTCTCTCTAATAGGGTCAAATACATGAATGTGGAGAAACAACCAACAGTAATGCACAACAAATGCCAATATATAATTTAATAAGATTTAATTATAACAAAACAATACATGAAAATATTAATACAAGGTAGTGGATTTCTGTGTGGAAAGATGTATACGTTATATATCTGATATGAAAAGTCAAAGAACACTTAGGTTTAGTCATTTGCCTGAAATAAAATAGGATTTTCTCTCTCTTTCTTTTTCTCTCTCTTTCTTTTTCTCTCTCTTTCTTTTTCTCTCTCTTTCTTTTTCTCTCTCTTTCTTTTTCTCTCTCTTTCTTTTGTTTTATATTTCTCTTTTGTTCTTTTTACTTTCAGTTCACTTTGTTTCATCCATACAGCAAAATCTTTTTTTATAATATTCTTTCTTCACTGCTATGAGTTTTGATCATTTACTCTCTTCTTCACATATTCAGCAATGTAGAATTCATCATTCAAGTAGGAAGATTCAGCACTGTATAAGTCATAGCCTGCATCCAACTGAGTGGGTCACACATTCCTTTCTTAGGTGATTAGCACGCTTAGTAATTCACTCATGCATTTGATATATCTAGCATAGTGTGTTGAGTTGAATTGGAACTCGTCTTCATTGTGCAATTTCTTTTGCTTGATAGTAACAAGTAAAAAGAGATGTTACTCGCTTAATATTCATGTTCCGACTGATTCCTTTCATTATTTTTGCACTCAGTGTTTCGTACTTGATCACATGATTCTGCATGTGCATGAGAAGCTATTTTTAGATCTCACTTGGATCTGTTACTAAGGTTATCAGCCTGTCTGACATAATTGTTCTTGTAGTTAGTAACTATTATGACAGATTGAAAAAGAGAGGGTGAGTAAATTTACTATATTATAAAGAGGTGGAAAGAGAGGTGGTTCCCTAAGTGTAAATTGTGTGTGGTTAGGGGTTTTGGCTGTGTAAAGATGTAACAGTAGTAATGGTCAACCTGTCTAACCTTGTTAACACCTGTCTCATATTGAGGCGCCATATATTTTATGTGTATATATAATGTGTAGGTGTACAGAGTGAGTCAGGTAAATGAGAACAAATTATAACAAAGAAAACAAAGCTATTAAATAGAAAAAGAAATTCTTATATTTAAAAAAAATATTTGTACGCATGTTCAACTTAAAAAAAAAATGAAAATTTTATTTAATAAAACTGCTGTAAGCCTTGAGGTAGGCCCTAATGCAACCTCAGAAGTGACTGCATACCCAGATCAGGTGTTGCTTATTCACACTGGCCATCTTGTCCACAATACAGATCTTCAGTTAATTCTTGGTATTGTGTAGACTGCTGGTTGGCCTCCCTCTAGGCAGTACCCCAGACATAGTAGTCTAGCAGATTTAAATCAAAATGGATAGGAAGCCACATGTTGATGGTGACATCATCGGGAAAATTCTTAGACAGTCACTTCTGGGTCATGTGGGTCACATAGAAAGGTGTAGAGTCTTGCTGGAACATGATTTGGCTACCTACCCAATTTAAGTCTTCATCACCATATCTAGCACCTCCCTGTAAGCAATGGCATTGACCCTGAGGACCTGTTAATAGACATGACCTGATATGGTTTTTGTTGCTCATAATTGCCTGGGCTGTGTTTGTACAGGTGCTGGAAAATTGACAAAGCCTTTTCCAGGGCTTGAAAAGTCCTGGAAAAACAGCAAGAGCCCAAAAGTTCCTTGAAAAGTCCTGGAAATTTCTAAATTGGGCTGCCCACACATCCTTTTTCCCAATTCATGAAAGTCAGAATGCCAAATTTCAGAAATCACTCTTTTTGACCATCAGTAATATTTGACAATTATTGCAAACAGCGGTTTGTTTCATTGATTAGAATGAGTTTATGACCTTTTAGTTCTGCATTTTCTCATCTAGGCAAGAAGAAAGAAAGGGAGAAAGAATATGAAGGCATGTCTTCTAACTGCTACCCTCTCTCAACAAGAAAAGAGGAAAAGCAAAGATAAAAGTGTCAGAGACAAGTAAACATCTCCGTCAAAGATAAATTAATTCACATTCATTGAATTTGTAGTTGAAAGGAAAATAAATTATTTTACTGTAATAAAGTACATTTGAGTAGAATCACTAAAAATTTACCATTTTTTTTTTTTTAATCTGAACAATTGAAGAAATTTTATTCACATGTCAATTTCAAAAGTAAAAAATCTATTTGATTTCTAATCAGCAATGGGTGAGTTCATGCTGAAAAATATAGATACTTTATGCATCTCATGTCAATGTGTATCTATGTGTAAACTATGTTTGTCTAAATTGTTGCCTAAATTAACAAGTTTGAGAATCAAATTTGACTCAAAGAATATGTAGACAGGTAAGTTGATGAATAGAAAATGTGCCTTTGATGTGTCTTAGGATAGGAGAGAAAATGTCTTTGAAGAAAATAAGAAGAATGTTATTTTTAAAGTTTGTAAGCTAATAATGACCTGTATCTCTAACATTTGTAAGTGTGAAAAAATGATGAAATATATTAACTTATTTGGCTTTTATTGCTTGGCTTTATATTAAAAGTTCAATCTGACAACTCTGTCCCTTCACTCTTGTATTTCTGCCAGAGATTGCTAGAAAATGTACACAAACGCATAAAAATTCTGCAAAGACCAAGTGTGGATTTCTGGTAGATAGGGCTATGCAAAATTTATCCAAAAAGAAATGTCAACAAAAGATCTGTTTGTATACAGAATTGCAATAAAGACAATGTTCGTCACCATCATTGAGAAACTTCTGGCAAAGTCTCCCCTTAGATAGTCCCTTGTAAGATCACTTGCATGGCTGAACCCTGGATCCTCCATTTGTGTAAAGTCTGCCACAAAAGACAGTCTAAAAAGATGTCTTTCCTGTATGATGGATAGAAAACAAGTCAGCAAATCTGATTGTGATGACAACATCATCAGTCAGTACAAAGAGTTCAAGGAGGAGGCTGCTGCAAACATTGCTTTCAAGAATTTCAGCAAGCATGAAGACAAAGAATATCAAAAAATGTGGAAAGCTGTTCACAGATTGGTGGTGCTCTCTCATGGATAGGCCTTAGTGGAGAGAGGTCAAAAGGTAAAAGGCAGGAAGAAGCATTTGGACAAAAATGGAAATCCATGCTTATGGAAATTAAAGAACTGAAGACCAAAAAACACAAGCTTGAAAGTTGCATGCAAGATTTTGCTCAAGTAAGCTGACAGCTATGCAGAGAAAGCTGAGCAGACTCAGAACTTCACACCTATCGCAAATTCCAATGCCATGTGAAGATCTGCAAAGGACAAATCCATAGAGATATCAAAATTGGAAGAGAAGAATTAGAGTTCTAAAAAATAAAGATTTATTGACAATTACTCATCTCTGAACTGAAACCCTATATCTCGACCATATGCCCAAAACATATATTTAAAAAAAATTAAAATCAAGAGCACACTTCACCCCAATCAAGGTGATAATGCCACTAAGATGCAAGGGGCTACTGGGAGTTAAAGATAATAAAAGATGAAACTGGAAACTAGGGATAAACCTCTACCCCTGTTCAAAAGACTGAGGAGGAGTGTGAACTCAAAAATATTCCTCATTCTATGATTCTTTGAAGTTGGTTATTAATAATTTCTCCCTTTCAGTGGGAGCATCTAATAACTGAGACCTGGAAGTAGGTTCAATTTCAGGAGATCCACCAGAATCAATTTTCACAAATTTTTTTCCATCAACATTAGGATGTAAAAAGGCATTGGTGTATTAATGTTAATAGTTCAGTATCAGACATAATCTGATATGTTAGAGGTCTGGAGTTTATAGCTACTTGTTCATCAGATTTGAAAACTGGTCTTTGAGGAATCCAAGTATCTGTCTATATTTCTGAGATGAGGTATTATGTACACTATATTATATTATTTGGACTATTGTCCTCATCTTTGTTGCCATATTTATTACAACTTGGAGAGGGGAATTAACAAGGACACATGGTACAGTGGATAAAGGCGTTGGTTAGATCCAGTGACAGACCCAAAGAGTGTGAGTTCAATACCCAGTTCAGGCAGTGGAGAACTTTCAGAGGGAAAAATTACCAGGAGATAACTGATAACTGACATCCATCAAACATGGCTCGTGGAACTAGAACAGTCTACCCCAGTGATCGAAATAAAGGGTTCGGTTCGAAATTCCAGCCATCTGAAGAAGGCCGGAGCGTACAACGGCCGAAACGTTGTGACAAATATGGCGACAAAGATGAGGACAATAGTCCGACTAATGTAAATACTGTATAAAACCATTTACTAACAATATCTGTTTATTACTTTTCTATGCAATGAGTAGAAAAGCTACACATATTTATACTAGTAATTGTGTTAAAGTAACTCTTAAGTTACAATTGACTCCATAAATAAATAAGTATTTAAATTAAGATATGTTTTTAATGTATGTATATATTAAAAATTAATTTTTTTTTACTATAAATGTTTTAATTTATTCTATAGGTGCAAAGCAGAGGATCGATTATCTTAATTTAACTTTTACTCTAATAGTCAGGAAGTATTAAGCATAGATAATAAAATGCAGAGCAATATAAATTTTTTGATGTAAATCAAATGCAGTCATCAAATTACTTAAATATGTTGTCATATTTTTTGTGACTTGAGTGAATTAGTTTATTTCTATATTCAATGAAAAATGTTTAATCGTTATCTGAAGATATACAAACCATTTGTTAAATGCTTTTTGATAATTTTAACAAAACCTTTTGTAATATAGCAATAACTTTAAGTTGAAGCTCATGAAGCTTTATTTGACTAATTCAGTTTTAGTGCTGAAAACATTTATTTTATTATAGTGGATGGTTACAAGTGAGAGGAGAGATAGGATGTGGTTATTTTATTACCATACCTTTTTTCAGTCAAATTGACAGTTTTTTTTCTCAAAAACTAATTTATCAAAGTGTTTGATTTTACTTTCATCATAAACACCAAAACGAAATTAATTTTAAATAAATTTTTATTTTCTTAGATTCCTTGAGTGAGCTGAAAATTTCAAATAACAAAATCAAGATTTTGCCAGACTGCAATGTTTGGGGCTGTGTTAATTTGAAGGTTTTAGATCTTGGATACAATTGTCTTGGCCAGGACACTGAAGGTAAAAGGTAAGAATCATTTATTGAATAAAAAAAAAAAGAAATACTTCTTTCTTTGTGAATACACACATGCCTAAATCAGTGTATGCACTAGCTGATTGTTTTCTCTGATTCTACTTGTTTGCTAGAGTGACTAACTAATCCTCATTGCAGACACTCACTCAAGCATATTTCTGTTTCTTCAAAACCCACAGAACCAACATGTGGTTATACTGCAACTATGCTGATCAGATGTGGCTTGTGACTGAATGTTCACTTTCTAACCATGAGACATTGGTTCAAATCTTACCAGGGTTGATTTGTCAGGAAGGTGACTTCTTTGCTATCAGTCTGAGGTGGGAGTGTGTAATTCTAACATTGATGATTGTGCTAGCATGCAGTAACAAGTCATTGTGACTGAGGGTTTGAGTATACTGACTTTATTCAAGCTGTTGATCATGCCAGATTATATGCTCTCTTCCAGAAACTGTAACTAAGGTCTGCTTAGTATAATTGCAGTATAAACCACAAGTGGACTCTGTGGGTGTTGAACAAAAACAAATGTGCATGAGTAGGTATTAACCAGTTGCTCTAGCTGCTAGGAGTGCCCAGAAACAAGTAGCTGGCTATTATGCTGATCAAGCCTGAGTTACAGTTTCTGGGAAATAGTGTATAATCTCTGTGATCAATAGTTAAACAAAGCAAGTTTGCTTACACTCTTGGTCACGATGACTTGTGACTTCATGCTAGCACAACATTGATGACTTCACCAATAAGGCTTCAGTCAACCTGTGGTTTGGTTTTCAGGCATTTTCAATAAGGCTGTATGCTCAGATTGTTTCTCTGGGCTGATAAGAAGTAACCTTCCCGGTAAATTGACTATTCTTTTTTTAATCCCATGACCTTTAGGGTTATAGATCCACCACATGTACTGCAGCTGGAGTAGAAGTGGTGTGCCTTGGGCAAGATAGCCTGATGGAGCCCAACCCTCTCCAGGCTGGTTTTGAATTCAGAGTTTTTCCATGTCCTAGACTGGTTGCCACTCAAGGCTATAGAACCCAGTCTGTCCTGCTATCTACACATAGCTGGGGGTTGAAGAAGAGGATTCATGCCTTTCCCAATGGTATTAGCATGTAAGTGAATATAATGGATCGAACTGGAATTCCATCTTGGCTCTCCAATTTCTCAAGAGAGCCGAGTTTGACTTCCTGGGTCTCCTGATTAGGACACAAATATTTTAACTACTTTTGTTCAAACGGCCAAATATATCCATATATTTATATGAGTAAGTTCATGATAATTAGTCACCTCCTCATGAAAACAAATTTAACAAATGGTTGGGTTTAATGAAAAACTTGTGTGTGTACATGCGGATAGCAATACAAATTTATAATCTTCTCAGTATTTGCATTTTTGGCATGCTTCAGACACTACTACGTTAATGGCAGAGGTGCAACCAAACCCTGTGACTGGGGGTTTGTTATCATTTTGGTCACATGTGACCAAGTGGGATCAATTACTCCACTTGTTAAACTTGGATGCTGAACTGTTTCTCTCATCTGCAAGACTTCAAAGGAGAGTATGAATACAAATTTCTTGATATTTACCAAGAACACATCATTTTTTATATAAGTATTGTATGTATACTAATTCTGTAAACTCCCCAGTGGATGATGGGGCCACAGCTTCACCACACCAAGTGTTGTTGCTGTGGTTTCTGTAGGTGGAGTTGCTAATCCCACACTCAGCTGGTTTTGAATTCAGTTAATTTTTTTCTTGGACTGGTTGCCAAACAATGCTAGAGAGGCCAGTCTACTGTGCTATTAACCTTGTTGATGGGGACAAGAGATGGTTTCGTACCTTTCCAAGAAGGGTAATTGTGTGAAATTGAATGCAATAGTCTTGGTAGGAATTTGAATTAGACATGCCAAACCCACTTTCCATGTTGATAACACACATCCTGTATAAGTTTAATGCAAAAGTTCCCAACACCATATTTTGCACAATGTTAGGGATATCTTAGAAATGAACTTGATGTTTGCTCAGATTGTTATTGCTTGTACAATGACTTAATTGCACTTTTCAGCTCTGCAACTCTCTCGCAGTTTCATGCTTTCCTGCCACATACAATCTTCAAAAATTTAAATGCAGCATCAATTGCCATCTTCCGTCATCCTAAATCCTGTTCTTTTCTTGTCCATTTCTCCTCAATAAACTCTTCTCCCTCTCTTTCACTCCCACTAACCTCTTGCATCCTACTATCCTTATCACCTTGCTTGGGGTGAAATGATTAAAACAATAAAAAAAAAAAAGGTCAAACTGTTAGATTTTTAACCAGTATTAAAGTCTGCATATGCTATTTCTTTATAAATGCCTGTCTGGATATTTGCTTTTTCATTTTTATTTCATTTTTTTTTTTTATTTGAATATTTATATTTTTATCCTGTATTTATGTTTTTGAGAAATGTTACAAAGATGCCAGTTTTTGGAATATTACTGTTGTAACCTAGGGAAGTTTACTGAATAGAATAATCACACGAAGGTTGGTAATGAATAATAATACTTAGGACAAGAATAACACACATAAGATTTGCCAGTAGCGCGTAGAAGTAGTAATCAACTGCTAGAAGTGAGTCAAGTGAATTCCACAATGAATCTCCAACTGCAGACCCACATACAGTATTTACTACTGTATTTATGTGAATGGGGACATTCCCATTATCATCCATATGTATGCTACAACAGTTACGAAAATGAAGTCTTTATGTATTTCATTATATAATCCAACACATTTGCATTCACCACTAATTTTTTCATTCATTTACTAAACTGTTTACTGTCTATAATTTTGGGAAGAATAATGTTACTATAAAAATACATTTTAAATAGACCTATAATTTTGATTAGAGGCATCCTGAATCTTGTTCTTTTATTGCCTTTTCTCCTCACTAAAATCTTCTCATTCTTTTCCACTACCAGTAACCTTTTGCATCTTAGTGGCATTATCACCTTGCTTGGGATATAATGATTAAAAAAACAAAAACATTATTTACAACCTTGAATAAAAATTCCTAATTTAGGATAATGGTTTGCATTTTATCATTTCTATTTCCTTTCTTGCTTGAAAAAAGCCAATTTATACAAGACTGGAAATAGCAGTGAAAAATTATGACTTTATTACAAGAATCCAAAAGGAGACAGGTTCCAACTTCTCAATTTAAACAGAATCAATTGGTGGTGGTGGGTGAATTCTTCTCTTGTGTTTGGTAGGATTTGTAAAGAATTTTTTTATTATGAATCGTTGGAAGTTGGATAAACTGTTACAACACACTCTTCTAGTGAGGAATTGGCTTTTTTGAATCCAGTATTGGGAAAGAAAAGATTGATGATTTTGTTGCAGGATAACAATCATCTTAATGTTGCAAATTTGATGCAGCAAATGGGGATAGAGTTGGTATGGGAAGTTTTTCTAAATAAAGTTATTTTCAAGCTTCCTTCATGCCACCATGTATGTAGGATCCCAAGTTCATTTCTTTTTGTTCTCTGATTAAAGGAATCAGCATGCTATTAAATGCTATTAATTGAGATGTCTGAGCATAGTATACAAATTTCTTCAGCCTTCTTATTTGTCACTATTTCTCTCTGTTTGCACTTATTTTAACCATATTAATGTTAATTTGCTAATGTGAAAACTGTATATTTATTAATATTCATGATTTTGTATTATGAATTATTTTGCAGAAAATTGTTGTTTGATTAATTTTTTTTAAAAAGCTTTTTTTCTTATTCTTACAGCAGATTAAATTTTTTCAAGCTGAAACCTGCAGACAAAATAGAAACATTTGATTTAGAGATTCCAGATTCTGTACTGCAAAGTCTTCGTGATTTTAATTTGGAATCTAATAAACTGACTATGGTGCCACCTTCCGTAGCAAAAATGAAGTCCTTGACCTTTCTCAATTTGAGCGGGTAAATTTTTTTCATTTTCTTTAAAATATCTTCATTTTATGTCATGAATCATTGAGATGCGTACTATATATTTATTCCATTGGTTGGGCTCTCTGACTTCTCCTTTCATTTTGATTCCATATAGGTTCATCTATTGCCTAGGTCACACTTCTCCCTGCTCTGTTTAGGATTATGTTTCCAGTTCCTTCTAAAGTCTTTTTCTTCTCTTTCATTTCCAGTAGCTCCTTGCGTCCTAGTGGCATTATTGCCTTGCTTGGGGTTAAAAAAAATATTGCTTATAAATTGTCCCATTTTCTTGTCTTTATATTTGCTCAGTGTGCTTATCTGTTACCTGGAGTAATAATATTAACCCCTTGTTCAAACTGAAGATAGCAATTTGGTCATGTTGCTTTCTAGAATCTCATGATTATATGTGAGTTTCAGTTTCACTGGAGGCTTATTTTTTCTATTTTTATTTCCAGTCAACTTTGCTTGCTGAGAGCAGCAGAATGATGGATTGTAAAGTTGTGATAAAACCAATTGAAATTGAGACCAAAGAAATGCTGGGTTTTTTTATTTATTTATTTTTTTAATCTTTTGAAGATTGTAGGTAGCAGGAGAACAAGAAATTGGAAGAGAGTTCCACAGGCAAGAAGTGTGAGAAAAGAAATTATTAGAATAGAACTTAGTTACATCTTACTATTTCGACAGTAAAACAATGAGACCTAGTTGCTAATCTAGTAATATGCTTAAATTCATGCAGCTGAGGTACCAAGGAGGAGAGTTCATTATAACAACTGCCATGAAAATATTTATAGAAAAGACAGAGTGAAGCCATGTCATGGTGGTGGGGAAAGTCACTGAAGTCGAGTTACCAGGTCAGGACCAATAACATGATAGACCTTTCTTTGGATTTTATTGATATTTTTAAGATATATAGCAGAAACGCCAGATCATATATGGCAGCAATATTAAATACATGAACAAATAGTAGATTTATAAATGTATAAGATGGATTCTTATGAAAAAAGTAATCTGGTACAACACAGTGAACAAACTTCCCTAGCAGGAGACCTAGCACTTTATTCAATATATCACTCCATTTCATGTCAGAGGAAAACAAGAGACCAAGAATGTGCAATGAGTTACTCACTTGGAGGTTAGCATCAGCCATGCTGATGGAAGGCAAATATGATTTTCTAGGATGATTAATAGATAGCAGTCTCATTTTGGAGGTGTTAAAATTTACAAGTCATTTCTTGACCCAATTGACAAGGTCATTTTCAAGAGCAGTTGCCATTTTTACTTTGTTGGATTTATCAAACTTATTATGACAGAAGTAAATATTTGTGCCATCAGTATAAATACCTAGTTGGGTACTGATGACATCAGGAAGGTTGTTGAAGAAATTAAACATGGCCATTCAACATGATCTTCATTACATGATTTGTTAAGAATGATTGGATATCAAATATTTGACCAAAGACACCATAGCCCTTGAGCTTGTGGAGAAGGTCAGCATGCCAAAACCTATCAAATGCCTTTGAGATATCTAAATCCACAGCCTGAGCCTTACTGTTATTATCTAAAGCTTGATAGACAAATCCAGTAATAACTGTTAACACATTGGTGGTTGACCTAGAAAAGTCATGTTTACCTGAAAAGACCATGTGATATGAGATGCTTAACCAATTTGAAATTGATTAGAGTCTCTAGTATGTTACCAAAAAGGGGTAAAAGACTAATAGAACAATTAAGGGATCAGAAGGTTCACCAGAATTTTTAAAGACAGGAACTACAGAAGTGGATTCCCAACAAACTTGAAAGCAAGAAGTAGCAAAGCATTTGTTGTAAAGTTTGGCGAGAACAGTAACTGTTCAAGAGAACATGTTCTTAGGGCAATTACAGGGATACTGTCAAATCTGCAAGCCTTTTGGGGATTTGTTTGGCGATGATAGCATATAAGATGAGAGAAATATGATTTAAAAATTAATAATAATTGGCAATGTTTCTTCTAAGAAATTCAGTCAACTTTTGTCTATTACATCTTATTACTATTTGGTGTAAATAAGCAAGAGAAATAAGATGAAAGAAATACAAATCAAAAAAGAATAATAATTGACAATGCTTCATTTAAGAAATTCAGACAACTTAAGACTATTACATCTTATTAAACATTTGGAAGATAAATTTCATTTTTTTTTTATTTACATTTGAACTGTTGTTATTATCACAACATTTTGTCTGTTGTCTCTTTCAGCCTTCTGTCAATCTGGGTAAACTTCAAGCTGAACCTTTTATTTAAATGATGGGAATAGATTGTTCTCATTCCACTATCTATGCTTAGGGATATCTCTTGTTTTTATTTAGTACTGCTCAGTTATTGTTTACCCTGTTTCCACAGAGTCTGTGTACTACCTAGTCCAAGGATTGAACTCCCCATTACTATATCACCAAATTCATGAACCATTGCTTTCATACATTAGGTTATTGTCCTGTGGGAATTTTTAAAAATGAAATAAAATAGATACAAAATAATTTTATAATTTGTTAAAAAATTCCTTGCAAAAATAAGAGTTTGAATATTTTAGATGAGTTGTTATTTACGGTCATATTAATGTCATCATCTTTATTGTTAGTCACAATGTTTCATCCATTAAGTCCTCTGTACTTCAGTTCATCCAAGTAATTCAAAGAATTAGGAACTGAACATTTTATTTCATCTTTGTGTGTAGATTGTTCTTGATCTGCTGTCCTGTTTCTACCGATTCCAATTGTGTACTACACCGACATTTCTGGTTGTAGTGGTATTCAGTCTCTTTAAGGAGAAAAAGAAATTGAACATGGAATAGGCTGTGCCAGAGGTAGTTTTGCCCAACGCTGCAGATTGCTACAAACTTGAGTCCTGTTCTAAAATTTTCCTTGTCAGATCAAGACTTTCATATGGAAGTCATGCATGTGTACAACCGCTTCCAAAGATCAGTGGTGAAAAAAAGACTTTGGACAAGTAAAGCTTGAGTGTCTTGATAACGATCATCCTTCTTTGAACATTATGGACTGGCATTACAGAGTCACAAAGAACTGTACCAAATAACAGAAACACATCACTTGGAAACTACCAACAGCGGCAACAACTAAAATGGATAGTACATATAAACTGAAGAGAAAATAATGGCATAATCAAGATGTTAACATTCTGCACCACTTCAAATAGAAGGTTTTGAAGAAAACCCCCATCAATACTGGGAAGACTGATAAAAGTTATTGGACATGAAAATAAAAAAAAGCATTTTTAAGAGAAAGGTTTTATAAATTTTGACCAAAAATAGTACTAGTTGTTTGGTCAATAAATGTCAAATGTTTCCTTGTAAGGAAACAGCTAATGTTACAATTATGACCAAAGTCTCCATTTAAGCATTACACAAGAAGAAGCTTAAAATCCTCCAGCAGGTTTTCAACTAGTACATATGAAAGCAATTGTTTGGTTATTCTGTCAGAAGAAAGTCATAAAATTCAAATGTGGAAATTGAAGAATTTTTCAATTGTTTCTTTGATTTAAATTTGCTGATTTTCCCTTTTATTTATTTTAATTTTTTTCATAGAAATTCTGGAATCAAAAAACTACCCGAAGAACTTGGCTTATTGGAATCCTGCAAAGAGTTTTATACTGAAGGGCTTGATATTGTAAATGTTCCAAAAGGAATAAGAGAAGGTAAGCCTGAAATTATAAATAATTAAAGTATCTATTTTAATAAACTATTATAGTCTATAGTCATTTTTTTATATCATGTTTTGTCGATTCTTTCTATCCTAATTGTTAGATCTACATTGAAGCTAATTGTATTTAAATCCACAGCAAGAGGCTTGGCACACCTGCTGGTTGAAAGTGGTTCAATTCTGGAGTTGCATTTAAGCTCTGCCAATTACTCCTTTGTCAGTTTTTTTATCAGGTGCATCACTTCTGGGTCTTTTGGCTGAGATCATTGTATATTATTTGTTCTCTCCTTATTTTATTTATGGGGATTATAGTTCTGTGGCAGCACTTTCCTCATTGCACTAAAAGAAGTGAGGTTGGTGTAATATTGATGCCAGTGTGACAGTGGTTGCAATTTTTGTCCTTGGCTTGTATGCACATGTGTATGACCCTCTCATTAAAAAAGACCTTGTCTCATCCTACCTTAGTAGAGATGTCAAGTAAATACCTTTTTGTATCAGGTGCCTGGTCAAGCTTTGTCATTTCAAACAAGAAATGACTGTTACTATTCCCTTCTTTTGGATTTGGTATCTGCTCTTACACTAATAACTTTTTCATGTACCATGTCTCTTCAGGACATAGGCGATCATGGCTCTCCACAATTTCCTGTTCTTTGTAGCTCTTAATAAATTTTCTCATTTTGTTATCCCTCCTAAACCTTTTCCCACCATCCATTTACTCAAGTTCAGTAAGTAGGTTATGTGTTGTCTTTCTTTGTCCCTCTTGCCTTCAATCTGTCCTATGAGTATCAGATTTTCCAAGTTCTCTTTCCTCATTATGTGCCCTAGAAATTTCAACTGTCTCTTCCTGATATTAATTATGTTTTCTTTTTTGCTTATATTTTCTCTAAATCTTTTTGTTACTCACATGTTTTGTACATGGTATCATCAGCATCTTTCTGTAGAACCACATTTCTGTTGCTTCAAGTCTCTTCATCTGTCAGGAGATTGTCCAGCATTTATCACCATATATGAGGACTGATATTATGTAACAGTTCAGTACTCATTCAGTACTCTTAAGAAAATTTTTCTTTTTCTTAATACTCTGCTTAGCTTTTAGAATGCATCTTTATTTATCCCAATGCATCTTTGGATTTTAGTGTTGCCCTTTTTGTCCTCTGTTAAAACACTTCCCAGATATTTAAACTGTTGTATTTGTTTGATTTTGGTATCTCTAATTTGTAATTTATATTTCGGGCTTATCCTTTTGCTAACAACCATGCATTATGTCTTCTTGTAGTTGATGTTTAGTCCTTTTTTTCTTGCTTTCCATCATTACCTTCTGTAGGAGTTCTTGCAGTTTTCTACTCCAAAAATGGGTCCTGTAAATATACTTTCAAAAGCTCAAAATAAAAAAATAAAAACATTAAAGAGGGTGGGGATGAAGTGAAATAAATATTTATCGAAACATTTTTAGTTATGACTTTTATGTTTTGCTAAAATTAATATAATAAATTATTTTTACTGAATATAAAAGGAAATCTTTAAAAGTATAACCATTTTTTCTTTGTAACATTTTATTAACAGTTATAACAGATAATGTTTAGGTATCATTTTGTTTATGCATAACATCTGAGGTCAATTAGTGGTTTGGTTATTTGATAAGTTCCTGAAAAGTTTAAAGATTTTAATATTAAAATATTGGTATTTCAATAGCTTCTCCACACAAAATGGTGGGGATATTTCAATGATGTTAACTGATTTTTAACTAATAATGTGGGTATAAAATGAGTCAGTCAGTTATGTGCCATGCATGATACATGCTTAGGCAATCACGTATCTTTCAATACATGACTGATGAGGCAGATTTTTTTTCCCCGCAGTAGGTTGAGATTTCTTTCTGTGGTAGATCAGTTGCCATCCAAAGCTATAGAACCTGGTCTGTCCTGCTATTTACCCATAACTAGGAAGAAGAGGATTCATAACTTTCCCAAGGGTATTAGCACGTAAGTGAATGTAATGGATTTGACTGGAATTTGAACTTGTCTTTCCGATTCATCAATCCAAGCCATTATCTATTACTTAACAGTGCCTCCAAAATGAACCCCTATGGAAAACAAAACAAAATATACTCATACAATATGATTTCTTAAAATGTAAAAATATTTTAAAATTTGTAATCTGAAGTTTTTTTCCTATATTACTATAGATTAAGTACTCCATATTACAAATTTCACCCCCATATTAATTTTGTTACATTTTAAGAAATCATAAATGAGCATATTTGTTTTGGCTTCCATGGGGGGATCAACTTACAATGAAACTGAACCCCTATTAACTTTTTATGAAATTTAATAAGGCTTATGGCCATATCATGTTGAAACAACGATCACTGAAATAAAGCAACATTGAGCCTGGTCAGTACCTAGATGGATGACTGCTTAGGAATACCAGATGCTGTAAGCTTGAATCTGCTGCTGGGGTAATGGATAATGGCTCAGAATTGTTAATTGGAGAGCCAAGTTCCAATTCTTGTTGGCTTCATCATATTCACTTTTGTGCAAATACATTTAGGAAAGCTATGGGTTAATTAATAGGATTTGTATCAGTAAATCATTATCTCTAAAAAAATCTTGCAATCTAAAAATGTTTTCTAGTTTTAAATAGCCTGTAAAGTGTTGATAAGCCATAAAAAAAATCAAATAAAAAAAAAATTAAAAACTTTATTTTCTAGCCTGGAATGTTTAATGTATAGTGATATGAAAAAAAATTGGAAAAATAATTATTTGTCATTACAGTTCCTATTGTATGACTTTGCTGTTTTTTTTAATTATTAAAATAATTTTTATTAATTTCTTTTCAAATCATGAATTTCATGAATGCAGAATTAAAAATCGAATGTTTTTAAGGTTCTCGTACAGAAAAACATGTTTTACTTTAGTTCTTAAACTAAATCAGAAATGCGACTCTATATATAAATAAAAATCATAAAACCTGTTATTTTTATCTAAATCAAGATAGCCATATCAGTTTTTAATACAATTAGAAAATTATTTTAAAAAGAGGTTCTGAAAAATTCTTGGCCTGACTCACATGCTGAAATATGAAATATCAGAATTTTTTCATGAAGTGCTTTTTGATAAGACCAAAATGTTTTCAGTAGCTCTTGAAATTTGTTTAACATATTTTTCTTTATTGTATATTTCAGCAGATAAAAGTGGGAAAGAGATTCTAACATTTCTTCAGTATAAACAACGTAACTCTAAACCACATTGGTGCATGAAATTATCTGTGATGGGACCTGAGGTGAGTGGAATTATTACATTGGAATCATTACATATATATTGAGTGGAATCATTACATGAAATTATCTGTGATGGGACCTGAGGTGAGTGAAATCATTACATTGGAATCATTACATATATATTGAGTGGAATCATTACATGAAATTATCTGTGATGGGACCTGAGGTGAGTGAAATCATTACATTGGAATCATTACATATATATTGCGTGGAATCATTACATATAATTATCTGTGATGGTGTGTGAGGTGAGTGGTATTATTACATTTGGATTTATTTAGCTCTGACATAACCTGCTTGAGGATGTTCTGGTTGGTGTTACAACTAAGAGTGCAGAAAATGCAGCTCATATTTAGCACAACTGCATATAGATCATAAATAAGACAAGAACAGTGTAAGTTTGTTAAAGACACTGAAATAAGGAATGCAATATTTATGCTCATAATGATATCAGAAAGGGCAATACAACAATGTAAGATGATGTATACCTGTATTTTATGCATTATACAAAATCTGAACATGCAAATTTGAATCACCATTAAGCAAGAACCCTTAAGTTGGGTAAGATACAAGACACATGCTGGCAGACATAAATGATAAAACCAGATTTATTTGATATCACAATATTATGTAACTAAATTTATATATACTTCGGTTGGGTTCTGAATTCTGATAAATAGAGTGTGCAGTAGAATTAAACCAAATATAGAACAAGAACAGAGTGGGCTCATTAAAAACTCTGGAAGATGAATGTGATATTTATGCTTGGAATGATATCAGAAAGAGCAATACAAATGCAAAAGATGTATAGCTATGTTTTATAGATTATGCAAAAGTGTTTGATAAAGTATGTCACAAAGAACAGTTGGAACTGCTAAGTAACCTTGACATATTTGGGAAAGATATTAGAATAATCCTGAACTTATATTGGGAGCAAACTGTCTGCATACAGATAGAAAATAAGTTCAATAAATATACAAAAATAGAAAGGAGTGTAAGACAAGGTTGTATCTTCTCACCAGACTCTTTCAACCTTATACAGTGACGCAATTCTGAAAGAATTACAAGTCCTACCAGGATTTATTATTGGTGGCCACAATCTTAACAATATAAGATACACAGATGACACTGTTGATATCAGACTTAGGAAGGAAACTACAGGAACTCCTACAGAAGGTAGTAAAGGAAAGTGAGAAGAAAGGACTAAACATCAACTGTAACAAGACTGAATGTATGGCTATCGACTAAACGAGCAGCCCAGCATGTGAATGGTAAATTGGAGACATCAAAATCAAGCAAGTACAAAAATTTAAATATCTGGGAAGTGTTTTAATAGAGGACAGAAGGTGTGACACCAAAATCCAAAACCACATTTGAATAGCGAAAGATGCTTTCCTAAAGCTGAGTAAAGTATTAAGCATCAGAAAAAATTTGTTAGAGACAAAGAAAAGAGTTTTGAATTGTTATGTAATATTGGTTCTCCTATATGGCAGTGAATACTGGACAATCTTCTGACATATAAAGAGACTTAAAGTAACAGAAATGTGGATCTACAGAAGAATGTTGAGGATAACATGGACCGAACATGTGAGCAATGATGAAGTTTTAGAGAAAATGGAAACAATTAGAATGCTTATACTTAGAATCGAAAGAAGTTGAAATTTCTAGGCTATCAGGATTTACTATTGGATGTGATCAGATATGGCACAAGGTTGAATATAACGTGGGGTATCCGGGCCCATAGGCTTGACCCAAAATTTCCTGTATAAAACGGGGTCGGATAGCTGTTTCCCAAGAAGAGACTCTGCCCTTCAACATAGCCTCATCTGGAGATCCTCTCTGCTTGGAATCAGAGAGTTTGACCAGCACAGCTTAAGATGAATCTCCAACTAATTGCTGAAGCAAGCCTCCAGGTATATCCTGTGCTCACTATATATAGCTACTGATATAGTCAGTTCACATAGGCGATAGGGAGCATGGGACATTCCAAAAGCACATTTGAATAGCTAAAGATGCTTTCCAAAAGCTGAGTAAAGTATTAAGCATCAGAAAAATTTGTTACAAAGAAAAAAATACTAAACTGTTGGTTCTCCTATATGGCAGGGAATACTGGACAGTCTCCTGACAGATGATAAAGAGACTTGAAGTAACAGAAATGTGGATCTACAGAAGGATGTTGAGGATACCAATAGAATGATATTTAAAAAAACAAAAAGAATTTTTTTTTTTTAATCTTTGGACCTTTGTGCCCCCAAAAAACTGGAGTGTCAAAAGACGGTTTTTCCCTTCAGACTGTTATTATTTTAACTATCTTCACTCCCTGGGTAATGTTTACTGTTTTAAAAAGTTATGCTTAAAATTTTAACAAAACCTAAGCATTTAATGAAAGTGAATTTATACATTTTTTTTTGTTGAGAATTTACAACAAAAAATTAAACACTGTTTATTTATTAGATTATTTATTTACAGGAATAAATTTATATTTACAACATTCTAAAAGCTAATACTTATATTAAAACTAGTTTATCATTTACCAATTTATAAAGAAATAAATATGAGAAAAAATTTATTTATAAACATTTACTAAATTATTAAAATATGTGAACTGTGACTAAGGAAATCTTTATTATTTACCATTTTATAAAGTTTGAATCAATTGACATTTAGCTGATGTTTTGCTAACCATTCCAATAAACAATCTAATAAATAATCAGTGTTTATTAATTTTGTTATCAATTCTCATGAACAAAGAAAATGTATAAATTCACATTCATTGTTTGGACTGTTGTCCTCATTTTTAATGTCATATTCATGATGTTTCAGCCTTTGTATGCTCCAGCCTTCTTCAGGTGATTGGAATTTCAAACTGAACTGTTTATTTTGTCCACCTGTCTAGATTGTTCTAGTTCCACTTGCCATGCCTCTTCCGGATGTCTCAGTTTTCTCCCTTTAACTCAACTCTTCCAAGTTCTGTTCAACACTGCCGTAGCCAGGTATTGAACTGACAACTCTTTGGGTCAAGTCACTGGATCTAACCAACACTTTTATCCACTGAGCCAATCACCTGAAGAAGGCCAGAGTGTACAATGGCCGAAATGTTGCAGATATGGTAATAAAGATGAGGACAACAGTCTGAACAATGCAAATAATGTAAATAATTACAATACCTCATCTCAGAAATATAGACAGATAAATTCATTTTCATATGTTTAGGTTTTATTATAATTCTAATCATCACTTTTTAAAATGACAAACATTGTCAAAGAGTGAAGGTAGTTAAAAAATTGTCTTGGAGGGGGAGGGGGCACAAAGGTCAAGGATTGCCATGTTTTCTTTATCCCTGCAGAGTACTTATTGAGCATTGGACTGAAACTGCCCCAATTAATGCTGCTGTCATATCAATAGCAAATGAATGAGGTTGATGTCCAACATAGACTGTCTTACAAAATAAAAAGGGCTTCACACATTATATTCAGTGGCATCATTATCATCTATGAATTGTCTGTGAGACCAAATACTATAGCAGGTTTACCCACTTTTTTAAAGAAAGCATAAGTCCTGAATCTGTCAAATAAACTAAAGAAAACTTAGTCATAATATACAAGTTCCAGAAAGAATCGAAACAGAAACTATGAAAAGAGAATATATTTCAACTTTCATGTATTTTTTTTAAACATAGAAAATAGTTTTGAAGTATAAGGTTTTCATCTTTTTTTTTCTCCTTTTATTCAAATTTTAATTTTTCTTTCTGAGAGTCAATAGAGTCCATCAAGGTATTGTTATGCTTACTAGGAAAAATATAATTGATAAAAAGCATATAACATTATATTAGCTGGTTTGTTCACTTGTTTTGTTTCAGTTCCTGAACAAAGATCTCCTCTCAAAATTAATTCAAGATTTTCTGATTCAATGTTAGGCATCTTGACTTTTGTCACTGTTCTTAAATAAATATTCATAGCATCTTTTCAACATTTGCATGTTTCCCATGTTTTGTTGTTTTCAATCGGTTTTAATTTTTAACAACTCATCCAAATACACCATTAAAAACAGAAAAAAAACTTGTATTTTCTAAATACATACATAAATAACTAGTTGAATATTCAACAGCTATAATAATACCTTTTAGAAATCAGTTCTTGTCTGAACTTTTTAGCAATGGTAGTGTTACTAACATAAACAGATTGTTTGAATCAGAAGCCTCATCATTGTTGTTTTTATCACCACTTTTTTGATGACAAAGTGTTGTTATTGTGATACATTGATTCTTTTTGTACCATTTTTGCCTTTATCAGAATTTTTTGTCTGCTGCATTCACTAGTAATCCATATCTGTCTGTTACATCTGGTAGCCATTTTCATGGGAACTTGATTTGGTCCACAGGATCTCCTTTTGAATGGAGTCTAGGATACTTCCTAATGTTTTCAAGAACTTATATAGTTCTTCCATAGGATTAGCACTGAACTGGTGTAAATTTATGTATTGAATAAGGCTAATGCAAACATACTAGCTGAAACATGTGAAAAAGACAACAGGGATGAGGAAGCTGATTCAATGAACATTATGTATAATATAAATAAAGACAAAAGGGAGACTTACCTTAGCTAATGCGTTTTGTCCTTTGAAGGACTTTATCAAGGTAATATAATACAAAGAATATCTTCTGTCAAAAAATCAGCAATCAATCTTGTAGAATATAGTAGCTGAAATATGATAAGAATAATAGCAACAAAGATGAGAATATTGATTCAAAAGAATTTATATAAAATAAATCTATTGAAATGTTCATTTACTCGAGTCTGATATGATCTTAAAAGTAATTGTTCTTGTCTTCCTTATATGGGTATTGCTGTAATTTCTTCTGAACATATGTTTAACAATACAAATTTAATTAATACAATTTATGGGGGAGGTATGGTCACCAGAAATAATAATTTTTTTAGAGATTTTTTTCATATTACTATAGTTTATAGATTAAGCACTCTATATCATGAATATAGAAAAAATATTTTTTTTTATTGAACAAGTTGATGGGGGTCCAGTTTGTTATGTAAATTCATTGTAAATTGATCCCCCAGTGAAAGCTAAAAGAAAAATAGTCATACTCCGTGATTTCTTAAAATTAAAAATAATGTAAAAGGATTTTTTTCGATTCATAATCTGAAGTTCTTTTTTCATAGATTATTATCAATTAAGCACTACAGATTATGAATTTACAAGAAAAAAAAATTTATTTTTTAAAATTTTAAGAAATTACATTTTATGTGCATATTTTGTTTTGGTTTCCATAGTGAGATCAGTTTACAATGAATCTGCAAAGCAATCTAGATACCCGATTAACTTTCATAATTTAAAAAAAAATATTTGTGATGTGGAGTATTTAATCTATAGTAATGTGAACAAAAAATTATCAAACCAAATGATTATTTATGGTTACAATGCCTATTGTATAACTTCACCCAATTTACTTGATTTCTCTAGCTTTTGTATTAACTTTTTATTGTTGAAATGTAACCATTGGTGCTTATTTTAGTATATTTAAATGTAAAGTTTATTATAATTTCAGGGTAAGGGTAAAACGAGTCTGTTAAATGGTCTGACAAAAGGAAATGTAAAGAATCTGAAGACAAATCCAGGTTTAAGTGCATGCACGTGGACAACAGAAAGAAAATGGACAATATTTCCCGAAGTAGGTTTTTACTGCTCATTTGTTTTTAAATTATGTGTCAGTGTGCTTTATAATATTTAAACTATTTATATCTTTCTAGTCTAGAGAAATACGGAAATTTATATGGAAATCAAGGTTTTTATGTGATATCAATATTGGATGAAACAGAAGTATTGAATATATAACAATTCGCTGCTAGAGTAAGAAGATACAAGACAAAGTTATTCTTAGCAAGATATCCTTTACCCATTCCAGTATAATCATTACATTAACTGTCATCATTATCATTTATGAATTGTCTTGATTCATTATTTGTTTCACTGAAGATGCAAGACAAAGGTATTCCTAGCAAGATATCTTGTTAGTCATTCCAGTACAATCATTACATTAACTGTCATCATTATCATTTATAAATTGTCTTGATTCATTATTTGTTTCACTGAAGATGCAAGACAAAGGTATTCCTAGCAAGATATCTTGTTAGTCATTCCAGTACAATTGTTACATTCACTGCCATCAACTTTTATTTAATTATCCTGGGTTACTGTTGATTCACTGCTATACTAAGAAGAACAATGATAAATTTCTCTAAGAATGTCTTGTTATATTCTCCAAGATAATCTTTGCTTGTCATAACAATACATAAGCTGTCAACAGCTATTTTCTGATTATTACCAGATTAAGAAAACTGAAAACAGCAAAAGGTTACTCTGAAGCAGTGGTGGCATCCTACTGGCTAGCACCGACTCTTAAGATTATGAAAGCTTAGCGAACCGGTTGTTGGATTATCTGAAAATAATCTTATATATTAATAGCCAATATATATTTTCTAAAAATATAATTAATCCCATTGCTGTAAGTATTGTGGCTGAAAGAGGATTTTTTGGTGATGAACATAATTGATTCTGACAAAAAGAAATCATCTTGAAGTTAAAAATGTGGCAAATCTACTAGTCCTAAATTTGATCAATCTTCCATTGGATCTTTGGGACTGCAGTGATTTAGTTTGAATGTGGCTAAGAACCTATAACATTGCTGATGACTCTAGAGTCAAAAAGTATCATACTTCTGAACAGAAATATGATGAGAACAGAATTTCAATCTGGAAATATCTTAATAAATAAATGTTTTCTATTAGATTATCAAAATTGTTTAATTATTTTTAATATTATTTAAAATGATTTCTTTCCATTCTCAGATTGAAAAGAAAATAAGCAGAATAGGCTCCTCAAGATTGCCTGCCTTTACAGAACTGGTTTCTGGAAATTTGGGATGCCATTATTTCTCTGAAGTTTCTGCACAATATTTCTTCATGTCTCTTGTGTATTTGGATGCTAGTTATTAGATGCTGCGAAAATTACATTTACCAGCATTAGGAATGAATATTACCACAGTAAAATGTATAGAACTAGTGTTTGTTATCAAAACATGAAAATTAAATTGCACCATTTATAGTAGAACATAAGTATGTAAAAATGTCAATGGGTAACAATTATTGTTGTCCACTCTGGGGATAAATAAGTCATTGTCTTTCAAGTAGATTTTATATAATATATATATATATATATATATCTATATATATATATATATATATATATATATATATATATATATATATACATGGTGGGCACTGTCGTTGTGGACAACAAATGAGGGCTCAGTAAAATAAAAAGGTGCCCAATTTCTATGGAGATGCATGTGTCTCCCAAGGCCTGCAGTTGTTTTGCATACCTTTAGACAGATGGAATATGTGGTTGACACATTTCACTCAAGTAGTCAGGAATCAATTGCCACATGTTTCCACAAGTAAACAGCAAGGCCCACCTAACTGCGTGCAACAAAGCCGCAGTGACAGGTAAGGCTATAACTGAGAGGAGCTGAATGCTGCCAACTTGCTATAATATTTACTCGCAGTTGATCCTGATGTACAAGTCGGCCTTGCGTAAATCTTTGTATCGATGAGAAGTAAGACAGGTGCCAGTTCCTTTGCTCTTATACTTTCTTTTTACAGGAAGAAAAGTGGATACTGTGTCGCTTCAGATTGTCTTTGAGGTTGCCTTTGAAATGCAAGAGTGGCCTTCCAACTGACCTGCTTCTTAGAAACTAGCCAAAGATGTCCTTCTCACCTGAGTTGGATTTTCATTCAGATGGTTTCAATACCTGTCATGTTGCATTTAGTCAGAACTTCAATGTTTCTAATGTGATCACTTAGTTTTCTGTTGCAGATGGTACATAGGCAACACACGTGGAAGGCATCAAATTGATTAATGTATAGGGCCTATGATGCTGCATCATTTTTTAAGATAAGTCAGGGTATATTTTGATAATTATTTTAAAAATCTTATTTAGCACATATATACTTCAAATCAATGATGCAAATTGAATTGTGACGTTAAAAACTATAAACAAATTTTCTTTTTAGGTAATTATTGATTTCGTGATATATTTGTTGTGGGATTTACCTCTTTCGTTTTGAGGTGTGTACGATGTTTTTCAGTATATATCTATGGGTTACTGGAACATTTGTCTTGCAAACAATATTTGGCAAACTCATGCGAGTCCAGACAGAAATAATAAAAACTCACAGATTTTAAACAAATAATTTTTGCATGTATTGACAAAAGAAATTACATTAAAGTGTAGGGAGTTTAAAGGAAAGAACAAATCATCAAGAATGTGTGTGTGTGTGATATAGTTTAGTAGTCAGTGGCCTGGGGAAACAAACATGACCCAGTGGGGATGTTTTCACCTGTGTGCTACTACATCTTGGAAGAAAGAAGAGAAAAGAAATGTTCGTCTTTTTATAAATTTAAACAGCCTCACTTAATGGGTGTTTGCTGAAGCCAAGTGGAGTAACCAACATATTCATATTATTTTCTTTATCTTTCAGACCAATTCCATTCCTTCGATAACATTTAATGTTTGGGAGTTTTCAAAACCAAACAAGTTTAGTGACATTCACAATTGCTTCATTAGTAAAAACAGTTTGTTCTTATTGGTATGGGATATACGCAAATCAATTGAAGAACTGGAACCATTCCTAATGAGTATTGAGGTAAATACTTTCACTTCATACTGACTTTATCCATCTTGGATTGTTAGAGATGTTGTTTTTAAAACATTATTGAAATTTTTTAGATGAAGCCTTATCAATTAATAATTCTTAAATAGTATTTCTTTCATCTGCTTTCTCTTGCTTATTTAATAATAAGATGTAATAGTCTTTTGTCTGAATTTTGTAGATGAAGCATTGTCAATTATTATTAACTAGGATTTCTTTCATTATATTTTTTTTAGCTTTTTGTCACAGATATTAAAGCAAGATTAAAAATATAGAATAGGCTTCCAGTACTTTTAGGATTTCTAATTATTATTTTTAATCAATTCTTTCTATCCTTATTCTCTTTGGCACTTAATTAGTTTCCAAGAGGTTTTCACTGTTTAATCATAATTATTTCTTATTCCAAATTGTCATTAGCCATTCTCAAGCAAAAAAATGTTGAACCAGGATTGTCACCCTGTTATATCAATATATGCTGTAAAACTCTGAACTTGGGTTTACCACCCTGTTATATTAAGAAGCAATGTTATATCGTGTAAGACTCATAATCAAATAATAATAATTATAATGCTTCATCTAAAAAGGAAAATTAATATATGATGTGAAACCAAATATGGTGGAAATACTTATTGTGAAATGCAACATTAATAAGATGAAGTAAAATTGTTAATAAAATAATTAAAATGCTTCATCTAAGGATATTTAAAAAAAACAATAATGAAGATGATCAGAAAATTATACAGAGCTATATTACGTTTTTGAATAAAGTTTTGTCTGAGTCCATCCTTCAAATATGTCAATCAACCATCCGTCCTTGCATGGAATATTGCTGTCATATATGGTCTGGTGCTCTCGCTGTATGCCTTGAGGTACTTGACAAAATCCAGAGATGACTATGCAAGATGATAGGTCCTGATCTGGCATCTAGTCTACAATCGCTATCCCACAGATGTGCTGTGGCCTCCGTCTGTCTCTTCTACAAATATTTTCACAGCAACTGTTCTGATGAGCTACTTTCACTGGTTAAATATAAATTTAAACGAGCTACCAGGCAGGCATCTCGAGCCCACCCTTTCACTGTCAAAACGGTTAAATGTAACCGTCTTTTCTTCTTAAACAGCTTCTTCACCTGCACTTCCCATCTCTTGAACTCCCTTCCCCTTACTTGCTTTCCCGATGACTATAATCTTCAAATATTCAAGTGTAATGTCAATCGACATCTGACACCCTGAGCTTGTTCCCCTTCTTCTCTGTATCCTTTCCTCAAACATACCTTTTTACTCTTGTTCTCAATCCTCTGTAACCCCTTGCATGCTAGTGGCACTCTCTCCTTGCTTGGAGTGAATTAAAAAAAAAAAAAAATTCTTTCAATTTATGTAAGAAAGACATGAAATCTTTTTTGTTTTCTGCTTTCAGGCCAAAGCAAAGCAAGCAGTAGTTATGTTTGTTGGGACATTTATCGATCAATTTGCAGGTAACAAAGAAGAGCTCATCAGATGTACTCTATCGCAGATAAAATCCCTGTACAACAAACAACATTTGTCTTTTATCATTGTTGACTTATGGGTAACTTGTCCTCCAAAAAACATTGGTGTAAAAGAACTCGCTACTGATATCTTCAATGTTGCCAAAAATATGAAACACAACAATCACAATGGAGAATTATTCTTGAGCCGAAAAGTTAGTCATTCTTGTTACTTCCTTATTTATTTATTTGTTTTTTTTAATTTAGACCTTTACTCCAAATTTTATTTCATGTACACATTTAAAGGCTATCTATGACTCCACTAGATTATTGCGGATGTGCAGGTGGTGTAAAGAATAGTAGCTTGGAATGAGATATCAGAAAGACAAGATCAAATTCCAGTCAGGTTTATTTCATTTATTTATGCACAAATACACTTAGGGAAAAGGCATGAATCCATATCTCCCCCAGCTATGGTGTAAATAATAGAAATTGTATCTGCAAAAGTCATTGTTATTCTCAAAACAAATTGTTAATTTATTATTCACTTGTAAAAAAAAAAAGAAGAATTAGTCTTAGAAATAAAAATATGTTCTGGCTTTAAATAATTTACAAAGCCATAAAAACAAAACAAATTAAATCCACTATATTATTAATATTATCACACACACACACACACACACACACACACACGATTAATACATATATAAAATTTATCACTTAGCTGATTGATGTTATAATCAACACCTGGACTCTGAAGTTTCATAGACAAACCCTTCATCAAGAGGTTTCAGCAATTGATGCAAGTCATAATAAAAAAGATAGTCTATGCCTAACAGAACCCATTGACCAGTAAAGTACCGAAGGATAAAGCATTTAAGAAGAGCAGATTTTGTAAATAAAATACTCAATATTTAAAAATATAGCATTAGTTGTGAACAAGTAAATAAAAATTTCAATATATACACTACTGGTAAAAAGTTTGGAGCCACCCTGCATTTCTTTAAAAAATACTGTAAAGTGAGATACTTACATTTTTTTTTTTGTTAAGTAAAAGATAAAATTTCAGCTACTAGTGTATTTGCTTTTGTGTTTCAGCCTTTCTCCAGGTTCCTCTTACTGCTAAAAAGTTTAAATTTGGATTTGTCTGTCTACAGTACATTTTGCTAAATTATGAATATTTTGCATGAGAATTATTATATACTGTTTCCATCATTAATCCTTCAGTAAACATTTTGAGATTACCAAAATTTTCAACTAAATTAAATGTTAATACAGGTTCTAAATTTTTTACACAGCACTCATTTTAAAAAATTTATTTTTTAATTTTGAAGTAATTTCCACAAAATGGTAAAATCAAATCAGCTAAGCATTGAGGTAAGGGTACAAATTGAAATTTTATTTAAAGAAGGCTACTTTCAAAGACAAATTGCCAAGAAGTTTGAAGATTTCTGTACATGTTGGTGCAAAATTCATTACAAAGGCAATTAGAAACTGTTACAAAAGGTTGACAGAAAAACAGTAGGTGTTCATGATTACCACAAGTAGCTACTATCAATCATGGGTGACTAATTTTATGGAAACTACTGGCAGCCATCAATGTTCCTGATAGCCTTTCTGAAGGTGAATTATTTTGTCTATTTATAAATGACAAAATAATAACTTTATTTGTCAATGAGACAAATAAATATGCTAATCAGGTGAAAAAAGAGCAAACAAATGCTGGTATCTTCTTGTATATAAACACAAGGAAGCAAGTCACTTTTTTGACGAAATGAAAGCCGCCTTAGCCATTTTGCTTCTTATTGCACCCGCAGAACTTCACAAGGAGTAATAAAAAAAGTAAAAGTAGGTTAAGTTGTTTATTCTACTTTTTCACTTTTTATTTTGCGTTTCATTTTTTTTTTGGTTTTTGATGTCAAAATATGCCTTGCAAAATGTAATGAATTACACCAAAATATTACTCATTCATTCTTTTATTAGTATACAAAAAGATAAAATCTATACACACAATACAAAGAAAGTTATAACACTTTTAAAATAGTAGGTGTTCATGTTTTGCACCCTCAAAAAAATGCAGTGGAGAACATTTGGAGAAAAAATTTAGTGTGGTAAAGGTTAAAAAACACATGTACCCTTCAATATTTATATCATGAATACAAAACACATTTAAAATACTATAAAACATCGCCAATGTCCGAATTATTTCATATATAATGGTTTTTGATAAATTGATTTGTTTTTCATGGCTTATCAACCTTTTGCAGGTTATTTAAAGCCAGAAAATATTTCTTTTTTAGGTTGTAAGAATTTTTTTGGAGATAACAATGATTTACTGATACAAGTCCTACTAATTCATTCATATTTGGGGAGAGAAGAGGTGAGTTCATACCTTTCCCAAGGGTTTATGCATGTAAGTGAATATAAATTGGAACTTGGCTCTCTGATTTCTGAGCCATTATCCATTATGCCAACTGTGCATTCATGCTTGCAACACCTGGTACTCTCAAGAAGTCACCCATTTAGGTAATGACCAGGCTTGAAGTTGTTTAACTTTGGTGATCGTACAAGAACTGGTGTTTCAACATGATATGGCTGTAAGCGATATATAATTCAAAAAAGTTTACCAGATCCAGAATGTTGGAAAAGTGAATAACACAAATAATTTTGATAAAACTAGTAAACTAATACTACCTATAAACTCAATAACAACTGCAACTGAAAAGAATAAACTATAAAAGAAAAATTTCCCAATGAATACATAGGTGAAACATTTACGAATTTAAATCAAAGAATAGATGAACACAAAAAGCATCAAAACAATGTATTATTCCTTCATTGTAATAAGTCTGATCATAATGTATATTTAAATAAGGTAGTTTTAATTAAAAGAGAATATAATTTATTAAAGCAAAAATGTGTTAAAAATTTCAGAGTCTTCAATGGTAAATTTATGACCAGGATCATACAAAATACCTCCTTTCGTAATAAAACTACTCTATTACAATGTGGGATATTTAAAAATAAAAGTGATTGAAAACTGAATAAGATCGTGTAGCTCAGTGGTTCTGAAGCTCTTTTACCCAATGCCCATATAAAGCAGCAATACTCCATTTTTGGCCCCAAATAGGTGTATGTGCTTTAAAGATGGTGGCTTGAATCTAGATCAGGGATACTAAATCAAACAAGTAAAGAAATTTAAATATCTGGGAAGTGTTCTAACAGAGGACAGAAAGTGTGGCACTGAGATCTGAAGACATATCGGGATGGCCAAAGATGCATCCCAAAAGCTAAGCAGAGTATTAAGAGATAGAAAAATGTTGTTAGAAACCAAGAAAAGAGTACTGGACTGTTATGTGCTATCTGTCCTGCTGCATGGCAGTGAATGCTGGACAGTCTCCTCAAAGATGAAGAGGAGATTTGAAGCAACAGAAATGTGGTTCTACAGAAAGATGCTGAGGATATCGTGAACAGAACATGGGAGCAACAACAAGGTTTTGGAGAAAATGAAAACAAAATGGAGACATACTTAACATTAGGAAGAGGCAGTTGAAATTTATGGGGCATGTAATGAGGAAGGAGGGCTTGGAGAACCTGATACTCACAGGACAGATTGAGTTAAAGAGGTAGAGGAGAAAGCAGCATATAACACTTGATGAGCCTGAGCAGATAAATGGTAAAACATGTTTTGGGAGAAATAACAAAAAGACAAAACTTATTAAGAGCTACAAGGGACAGGAAGATTTGGAGGCCCATGTTCGCTTATGTCCTGAAGGGACACCACACAGAAAAGAAGAAAGAAGTAGAGTTGATCTTGAAAATAAACCTTCAGAAGATCAAAAGATACTATATGTAGATCATTTATATCAGCTTAAAAAACATTTTTTAATGCCATGTCCCTTTAGGATGAAGGTGATAATGATTCGTCATAGCTTCCTTTCTTTAACATCAGCAAATTGACATAATTGTTTGTGGAATGGTTTCTCGTTTCCTTATTCATTATTATTTGAATTCAGAGTTGTGCTTCTCCTAGACTTCATTTCCAAACAAGGATATAGAATCTCAGCTATCCTAGCAGGAAGAAAAGATAAAATGAAAAGTTTAGCCTTTTGCACTCTGATTTATTCCCTTGTATTATTCTCCCATTTCACTGTAATTTTTTGAAAGCCCCTCAACTGCATTAATTCCATTGTCAATTTCAGTTAAGGTTGTTTTGTGTTTCCATAGCAGGATATGACAACACAATAAAATACAAGCATGCTATTGTTTTGTGATCAGAGTTTCCTACAGTGATAAGAAAACATTTTGTCCAGTAAACAAAGTTGCTTATAGAGTGCTAAAGGTTAAATTAGTGACAGGAAGGTATGGGTTAAATGTATATTTTATATGCTGGCAAATATGACAATTTCTGTCTATATTTCTGAGATGAGGTATTATGTACACTATTTACATTATTCGGACTATTGTTCTCATCTTTGTTGCCATATCTTGTCCGAGCCTTCAGTATCTGTCTATATTTCTGAGATGAGGTATTATGTACACTATTTACATTATTCGAACTATTGTCCTCATCTTTGTTGCCATATTTATTCGATCCGTCAGTATCTGTCTATATTTCTGAGATGAGGTATTATGTACACTATTTATATTATTCGGACTATTGTCCTCATCTTTGTCGCCATATTTATTACAACATTTCAGCTGTTGTACGCTCCGGCCTTGTTCAGGTGGTTGGAATGTTGAACTAAACCCTTTATTTCACTCACTGTTCTAGTTCCACATGCCATGTTTAATGGATGTCAGTTATCAGTTATCTCCTGTTAATTCCCCTCCAAGTTCTCCACTGCCTTAACTGGGTATTGAACTCACATTCTTTGGGTCTTGTCACTGGATCTAACCAACGCTTTTATCCACTGTGCCATGTATCCTCAAGGAGAGGAGAATTAACAAGAGATAACTGATAACTTACATCCAACATGGCATGTGGAACTAGAACAGTCTTCCCCAGTGAGCGAAATAAAGGGTTCAGTTTGACATTCCAACCACCTGAAGAAGGCTGGAGCATACAACGGCCGAAACGTTGTAATAAATATGGCGACAAAGATGAGGACAATAGTTCGAATAATGTAAATAATGGCAATTTCTTCCTAAAAAAAAATTTTGATGATGGATAATGATTCTTTTCCATTTTTTTTAATTTGCAGATTCCACAAAGTCATATTTCCTTAGCAGAAAAAATCTTGCAAGGTATTTCAATGAAATATTGCTTTGAAGATGAATTTAAAAAGTTTGTTGAAGCGATGGAAAACAATGATATTGTATCTCATGCTGACTTACAGCGAGGTGAGCAAATTTTTCTTTTTACTATTATTTTAACTACCTTCACTCCTCAGTGATGTTTATTGTTTTAAAAAGTGATTATTAGAATTGTAATAAAACCTAAACATATGATGAAAGTTAATTTATATACATTTTTATTTGTTCTTGAGAATTCACAACAAAAATATTAAACACCATTTATTTATTAGATTATTTATTTATAATAATTTTATATTTACAGCATTTTAAAAACTAATGTAATATTTATCATTTACCAATTCATAAAGAAATAAATATGGGAACAATTTTTTATTCATAAATTTATAAACATTTATTAAATTATTAAAAAATGTGAACCAACTATAAGGAAATCCTTATTATTTACCAGTGGAAAAAGTTTTCATGTAACATGTTTCATCCTCTAGGATATCATTTGACTAAGTTAATCTTTACATTGATGCAATTGCACATGTGCACAAACAAGAGATGCTGAGAATTTTAAATTTAAGTTTAATTTACCCTATTTCATATTCAATGCAAAACAAAAGGCTCATAAAATATTTAAAAATAGTCCTTTTTGACAAACCCAACAAATCAAAAAATATATTGTTCTACTCATTAACTCTGTCATAACTACAATTGAAAAGAATTTATCTAAACTCAGCATAAAATTTGACACAACTACATCTAAAACTATAAAAGACTTAATTAATACAAAACAAAGCCAAAACTTGAAGGAGGAATTTGCTGTATTACCTGTAATAATTGTCACAAGGAATACATCGGAGAAACCTCTAGGAATTTAAATAAAAGATTATATGAACACAAAAGGGCTTTTTTACAAAACAATATATTAAATGGATTAGTTACCCACTATAATGACACTGACCGCAATTTTCATTTTAAAAAATGCTACTCTATTTAAAGAAAAAAAACAATTTATTAAAATGAAAATGTTGAGAAAATGCTTTAATCGCCAGATCAGCCACAGTAAATTTATGTTCAGGTACTTACAATATTTCAACATTCTTCGCAGATCTGTTTTCACAATGTGGGATATTTAATAATAAAACTGATGAAAACACAAAGAAAAAGAATCTAAATGAAATCTGTCAGATTATATAACCAAAATCTGTCAGATTATATAACCAAAATCTGTCAGATTATACAACCAAAATCTGTCAGATTATATAACCAAAATCTGTCAGATTATATAACCAAAAGCTGTCAGATTATATAACCAAAAGCTGTCTGATTATATAACCAAAAGCTGTCTGATTATATAACCAAAAGCTGTCTGATTATATAACCAAAAGCTGTCAGATTATATAACCAAAAGCTGTCTGATTATATAACCAAAAGCTGTCAGATTATATAACCAAAACACATACAAAAAACACAAACTTATTTTTAAATTTAAAATTCCCAGTGTTCTCTCATTCAGGTGCATGTGTAGTTGCATCAATGTAGACATAAACTTAGTCTGATGAAGTCCTAGAGGACAAAACATGTCACATTTTTTCCACTTTGTCATACTTCTTTCCTTTAAAATATATACATTTTAGGATTGGATTTTTAATTTATTAACCCGACATATTTTTATTACATAAACATTATTTTTAGTGGATGCCTGTGGTTGAGATCTGTGTTTGACAACACTATACAGGTTTTGCTTGGCCATAGGTTAAAGAAAGCTTAAAGGACATCAGATCTAATGACAATTTCTCCTAGGGAATGCAGGTTCAAATCCTGCAGGAGAGTGCATATTTTTCTAATAAGATTTCTCTAATATTCAGGCCAGTAGATGAAAATGAATAAATATTCTGTTTAACAGATAGAGTGCATACTCAATACAGATATCCACTAAAAACAATGTTTAAGTAATAAAAATGTGTCGGATTAAAAAATGACAAATCCATTCCTAAAATATATATATTTAGTTTTATCTGTTATTTCAGGCATCCACTGGGCATGGATAAAGAGGGATTGCTGTATTCTGTAAATTGATTATAAAAATGAGAATTACAAATTGTTTTTAAAACTTGTTTTTTCTTCCAGCTTCAATATTCTTGCATGAAATTGGAGTTCTTCTTTATCATCCAGAGTTTGACAATACTTCTCTCTATTTCTTCGACCCTGTTTGGCTCTTTGATTTGCTGGCAAAGATCTTTATGGATGAGGTGAGACCACTGAGACACAAATTTTCACTGATGCAAGAAAAAGGAAGGACAAAATCTTAGTATTTAAATTGAGGATTTTAAAGTCAGTGCATAAATGCAGGTTTAAGCAGTAAAGTGCATAGGAAGTTGCATATTTAATGTGTATAACATCTCTATTGTCACTATAACTTACTTTAATTCTTTACCATTGACAATCCTGTCCATCCTAATTTTTTATGCATCTCTACAGTAAAAATCATTAATGTGTTTACAGCTTGTATATAAAGTATAAGCACTGAAAAATTCATAAGGTCTGTCTGTTTAATTTTTAAGTTTTTTTAATATGTTGTACATCAGGATCAAAATTGTGGATAAACTGTCCAAAGTTTTTGTTCTGTTTTTGTTCAAGTATTTTCATGCATCTCAGTCATTATCAAGAACTAGGCATTGTCAGTGAAGTAGACAAAATTTTCTTGGTTACATCTTTTTTTTTTTTTTTTTCTACAATTTGTTTTCACATTTTTTTGTTTTTTTACATTTTTTTTGTTTTTTACATTCTTTTTGTTTTTTACATTCTTTTTGTTTTTTACATTCTTTTTGTTTTTTACATTCTTTTTGTTTTTTACATTCTTTTTGTTTTTTACATTCTTTTTGTTTTTAAGTGTTTGAATTCTAATTAATTCAAAGTGATGATGTGTAAAATGGTTACATGTGGCTAAAACACACCATAAAAGCATTTGGCAAATATTTATATATACCTTTATTATTTTGTATGGATATTAAGTATTTTCATACACACTTTAATATACTATCACCTGTGGTGAAATACATTTTATTTAATGTTGGTTGTTTATTTTATATAAATTATTATATGAAAAAAAACAATATTAAATAATTTGTAAAACTTTAACTTCTAAAATTTTGTCTCTTTCCTTGCAGTAAGTGTGGTATTTTGGTATTTTGGTATTATCTACTAATATTTGTGTTATGTTGATATTTGTAATTTTTTTTGAGATGAATGAATAATTCGTAATCACTGTCAATCCCTTTCTTATACTTTTCAATGCATGTTTATAGTAAAATCATCAACTATGTATTTACATTATATATAATTGTTTTTACAGTGTTACAAAATTTTATTAAAGTGATAAAAATGGACACATTAAAATGAGAAAAAATTAATAAAAAATGGGAGTAACAAAACATAATATTGTCATAAAGTGGTAATATCAAAATACAGCAATATTTTTTTGTGTTGTATTTCAATATTACCACTTTATAGTAATATTTTTTGTTAAACCTCTTTTTTGTCATTAATATTTTCTTGTTTTAACATGTTTGTTTTATCACTTACACATATGTGTACGTGTGTGTATATAAAAATTCATATATAAATGAAATATATCTGTAAAAAGACAATAGGAATCAAGACAAAAGGAAAACTTCTGTTTCAAAACATGTTGGTAAAGAAAAGTTTTCCTTTTGTCTTATATATATATATATATATATATATATATATATGCAATTTTTATATATATTATTTATATATTATATATGCGCAGTACTTATTGGGCTCAATAAGGGCTCAATATCACTGATAGAGCTAACATAATTAGTTGCGTTGATGTGAGTTTGTGACCATGGGTTTCAGACCCTTTATGATCGTCTGACAAATTGTCTGACAATTGCAAAGGGTGTGAAACCCAGGGTCACAAACTCACATCAACACAACTAATATATATATATATATATAATGAAGAAATATAGTCTTAAGGTGTGCTATATTTATGGGATAAAGTGCTCAATATCAGTGATAGAGAGTGTGTAAATATAAAAGTGAACATTGAAGTCAACACTTAGAGACAACAGTCTGTTTCATGCTAGATGCAATCGTGGCCTGACGATTGCGTCTAGCATGAAACACTGTCGCCTCTAAGTGTTGACTTCAATGTTCACTTATATATATCTTGTTAATGGCTGGCCACTCGTATTCGAGGATACCCATCTATTAGGGCAGCTAGTTAATCCCTATTGCAGATGCTTGCTCAGGTGCATTTTGTGTTTGTTCAAAATCCACAGATCCCACGTATGGTTTATACTGAAACTATGCTGAGTAGACCTTAGTTACAGTTTCTGGGAGAGAAGCATGTTATCTAGCGTGATCAAGAAGCTAAATATGGCCAGCATGTTCAAACCCTTGGTCACGGTGACTTTGTGCTAGCACAGCCGTTGATGGCCCCCAAAGGTTCTGTCTATCCAATTTCACTCACAAGGCTTGAGTCAATCCATGGTATGATTATCAGGTACTTTCCAAATGTGCCACACACTGTGATCACCTCTTCCAGACTAATAATATCAAGAAGTCACCTTCCTGATAAGTTGACCATTTGAACCACAGGTCTCATGTTCAGAATGCAAATGTTCTAACCACTTGGCCATGTGCCCATGTGAGATAAACATAACTAAAATATGTGAAAGAACAATATGAATGAAGACAAAAGGAAAACTTATCTTAAGTGATGTATTCCATCCTCTGATGGACATTGTAAGCATTTTATTTTGCAACAAGTATTTGGCATCATTCAGCAGAGGAGGGGTGTATTCAACATTTGATAATTTTCTGGCAATACATGCTTGAAGGTTTTAGGCAGCTTTGATCAACATTTCTTTTCATTGTAAGGAATTGTGAATGTAGGACTACCTTACACTCAAGTAAAATAATAACAGTAATAATATTTATTAAGAATTTATTACAGGAAATATCAAGTCTTACGGAAACATTGCTGATATTATGCTAGTTACATAACAAATAAATAAAAATAATATAAATTTTGATGCTATATTTGATTTGTTGTTAGGTATTTTTCATTTTCTCCTTTGTTATTATTGGCAGCATTTTAGAATACTTTGGTTGCAATGTTAAGTTTCCTAAGTTGAACAAACTGGTGATATTTTATTCATGCTTTGTTACCTCTCTCTTCCATTGTTGTTTTTGATGGCTTTCTTCAAGTGATTTTAATATGTAATAGTGAAATTCTGAAATTTAGAATGATCTTATTCCATTTCAAAAATAAAATTTGTAAAAAGGAATATTTTAAATTAATATATGACCAAAAATAAAATGCTTTTGACAAAAAACCTTGATTTCACTATAATTACATAACAATAATGTAATGATATTCCACAGACAAATCTACAGTATATGTTACCTCATCTCATTGCATGGTTACGACCAGAAATACTTTGTAAAAAATTATTACCAGAAATGAATTTTTGAGGAAAGAGAAAAATATTACCAGCAATATGCTTTTGAAAGAGAAAAACTATTACCAGCAGTACGTTTTTGGAAAAATATTACCAGCTGTATGTTTTGGGAAAAAATAATATTACCATATGTGTTTTTGAAAAAATAATATTACCAGGTATATGTTTTTGAAAAAATAATATTACCAGCTATACATTTTTGAGGAAAAAAAATATTAACAGAAATAGATTTTTGACAAAATAAAATAATACTAAAAAAAAAAAGTTGTTGGCATTAAATGACCTATAGAGGTTAATATGCCGTAAAACAAACCAAACCAAACCAAATCATCCACGAGCAAATAATGAAGCTTGGGTACTCAAATCACTACGATGTTGGATACCATATGATCTGAGCGAAAAGAATCTTTTAGATTGCATTTGATTTGCTGTATAAAATCAATAAAAATGCACCTTTTTTAAGCAAATTGTGATGAATGATGAGAAATGGATCGTTTACAACAAAGTTCAATAGAAAAAGATCCTGGGATAAGCGACATTAGTCAACTTTAGCTACTTCAAAAGCAGGTCTTCATCATAAGAAAGTCATGCTGTGTATCTGGTGGGATTGGAAAGGAATCCTGGACTGTGAGTTTTTGTCAAGTAACCAGTCAATTGATTCTGAAAAGTACTGCTTGCAACTGGACGAATTAAAGACAGCAATTCAAGAAAATGCCCAGAATTGGCAAACAGGAAAGGTGTTGTTTCCATCAAGATAGTGGCAGACCTCATGTTTCTTTGGTGACCCAGCAAAAATTGTTGCAGCTTGGCTGGGATGTGTTACTCCACCCGCCATATTTACCACACATTGTTCCTTCGAATTTTTATTTATTCAGGTCCTTGCAAAATAATCTCTATGGTAAAAATTTTAATTCTTTGGATGACATAAAAAAAATCACCTTAATGAGTTCTTTGACAGGAAACCATGAAAATTCTGGGAAGATGGAATCTTTAAATGGAGAAATAGTTCATATTTAGTGGCATCATTTTGTTTTGTGTTTTAATTTCCCTTAAAAATCTGCATGAACTCTCAGGACAACCCAGTATATTATATATATATATATATATATATATATATATATATATATTCCTATTTTATCAGTAATGTTTGCTTTAATTTTTTACTACAATGAGGTATCCTAAATGATGTATATTAATTATTTTTTTATTTTTATTTTGGTAAATGTTAGGCTAAGCTTTTTCAAAAACTACTGCACTCCACTGAGAAATTCTGATTGGTTTATATTAATTATTTTTTATTTCACTTTATTGTTTTTGAAAATAGCGATTCAAGATGTGTTTTGATCAACAAGGTAAATTAAACCTAAGACGAGCCAAAGCAATCCTAGACTCGATTTTACCACAGGAAAGTGAATTGGATTATACTGGTCTGTTGGAAACATTTGGAATTGCTTTGAGATTGGACAAAGACTTGTAAGTTTTTTGTACAAACTCTTAAAATCTTAATTGTCTTTTTTTTTGCTTGTAAAGTATTTCATATTGTGAAATAATGAAAATTAAAATATTGATTCATGGAAAAAAAAAAAAATGAAATTTTTATTTAAAATTTAAATAATATTCCAATCCAAACTTCTCTTTCACTTTTTCTTATCTATAATCATACAACACCCTCCCCAGTTGTCCAAGACTTCCAACACTGCAGCTGGTCACTTCGAGTTGGGCTAGTCCAAGTGGGGCGATGATGTACAGAAAGAAAAATAACACTTGAATAAATTGAACAAAAGTAAATACTGGTTTTATATCAGAGTTCACGTGCAATTAATTATCAGCCCAACCCACATTTAAATCAGAAATGATATTATTGTTGACTTTAGTAAAGTTTGGCACAAGGCTGAAGTTGGAGGCTTCCGTCAGCAGATAATCATGTGGGCCTCTCTCCCGTCTCTGGTCTCGTCTCTATCCCTTCTGCCTCTCCTACTTAATTCGCTTTACAGCTTGCATTTTCCACTGTGTAGAACACATGTCAATCATCATTGCCCTCTAAGTCTGGCTCACTTTTCCATTGTTCAAACTGCTTGACATACAATTCAAGTTGTCTATATGTGAATTTAATCCTCAATTCTTCCCACGGGTTTTTGGTATTAACCCTTCTTGCAATGACAAATAGTATTACATATCTTTCCATAATTTCATAGAACCATATTGCATCTATGAGACCTATTTGTTTACTTTATAAACATTGTTATATGGCATAGTTACAATGAGTTATAAACATAGACAGTAGCAGAATAATTGCAGGGGGTGATTTAAATTATGATTACAAATCAATATGTAAACACCAGTTCCCATATGATCACTGAAGTTAAGCAATTTCAGTCAGTACCTAGATGGGTAACTGCTTGGAAATACCATATTCTGTAAGCTTGGATGTGCAGATGGTGTAACAAATAATGGCCTGGAATTGTTAATTAGAGAGCTGAGTTCCAATTCCCATTGGGTTTGTTATATTCACTTATGCACAAATACCCTTATGAAAGGTATGAATCCACCTATTCTCCTCCCAGCTGTGGGTTAATTAGTAAAACTTGTATTACTAAAAACATTATTTCCCCCTCCAAAAAAAAAAAAAATTGCATACCAAATATTTCGATTTTGGCATTAAATAACCCATAGAGGTGTTGATATGCTGCTAAACAGAAACAAACAACAAATCCATATTTAAATATAAAAAAACATTGATAAATTGACGGATATTAAATAAAACATTTAAACATTAGTAGAAATTACTGAATCGGCTATGATATCACAATTCAATTTGGTTAAATTAAAAATTAGGTCTTCAAAACATCATCTTTTCTGGTTAATGTTTAATGCTTAATAATACATTAAAAAAAATATGGGTGAGTCAAAAAAGTTTGCTTGCTTATTAAGTAGAAAATTTACTTAAACATTTTTTTTTTTAATAATTTCACCCTAAGCAAGGCTGTAAAGCCACTAAAACTTAAGGGATTACTGAGTGTGAAAGAATATGAGAAAAAGGGAAAAAAAATTAGGGCGAGAGAACAATAGAAGAACAGGAATTAAGAAAACAGAAGCTAATGATTAAGATTACATTTAAATTTTTGAAGATCAAACTTAACTGGAAAGCAAGAATCCAGAAGAGTTCCGCAAGTGAGAAGTGCAAGAGAAGAAACTGTTAACATAGAACTTCATCTAGCTATTTCAACTGTAAAATGACAAGACCTAGCTGCCAATCTAGTACTGAACTTAAATTCATAAAATTGAGGTACCAAAGAGAAAGGTTCGTCAGAACAATTACCATGGAAATATTTATCAAAAAGGCACAAGGACAATATGTTAGGACTGTATAAAAAATGATTGAAGTCAAGATGCCAGATCAGAACCAGTAACAATGCAGATTCTTCTTTGGATTCTGTCAAGAATCCTGACTCGAGGGGGTGGAACAGTATATGGAGATTGTAGAATAAAGGCAAGATAAAGTATAAGTAAATAACACTGGAAGATATGATGTTCAAAAGAATTTTCACATATTAGGCACTGATAACCTCCTCAGTAGGTCTAGCATAGAGATGAAGGCTATCTGAGAGCCCCTGAATAAGCAAAAAAGGGCACTGATACATTTACCATCTGTGTTGTGGCACCCATACAGTTTTACATTCTGAGTTATGGCACTCATGCATTTTAACCACTGGAGCCAGAGCACCCATATTTTTTACCCCTGTCATGACACCCATACAGTTTTACTGCCTGACGCCCACACAATTTTACTGCCTGAGTTATGACACCTGTACACTTTTACTGCCCAAGTCATGATACTCATATATTTTTACCACCTGTGTACAGGCATTAAGCTTAAAGTCGAATTGAACCCTTTATTTCGCTCACTGGGATAGACTGTTCTATAACCAGGTATTGAACCCACAACTCTTTGGGTCCTGTCACTGGATCTAACCAATGCCTTTATCCACTGTACCGTACCTGGTTAAAGCAGTGGAGAACTTGGAGAGAGGAATTAACAGGAGATAACTGATTACTGACATCAATTAGACATGGTATGTGGAACTAGAACAGTCTACCCCAGTGAGTGAAATAAAGGGTTCAGTTTGATATTCCAACCACCTGAAGAAGGCCGGAGTGTACATCGGCTGAAACGTTATGATAAATATGGCAACAAAGATGAGGACAATAGTCTGAATAATGTAAATAGTGTACATAATACCTCATCTCAGAAATATAGACAGATACCTAGGTAATTGAAAAATTTGATACTATCAGGAGAGTTTGAAAGCAAGAGGGACAGAGGAAAACAAAGCATAATCTACCTAGCTAGCTTGAGTAAATGGATGGTGGAACAGGGTTTAGGAGAGATAAGAAAATTTATTACGAGCTACAAAAGACAGGAAATTGGAGAGAGCCATGATCACCAATGTCCCGAAGGGACATGACACATGAAGTTATAACACATTCAAGATAAATAAATTTCTATACTTGCTTGACTTTACCAAAATGTTAAAATATTTTTTCAATTTAAATGCATTCTTTTTCCTTTCTGATTAAATTTTTCCTCTTTTTTCTTATTTGTCTATATCACAGTTTGTTTGTGCCTGCTCTTTTGTTGGATCATCCACCTGGAATTGACATGGGCTGTTCTGAAAACAAGTTGGTGCGATTAATCAAAATGTACTACATTCCACCTGGATTCTGGAATCAATTGATGATTCAGGTGATGCTTATCATGGAACTCTTAAAGCAAAACATGCTTATGACTTATCGCTTCAGTCACAGCAATATTTTTCGGAGGCACAGACTGATCAGATCATGGAGTAAATATGGAAGGTAAACAGATACCATTAATAATTGGAATTACTTTGATTTTTATATTATCCACCTATAAAACATGACGTGAATCCATATCTATCTGAGTTCTGTTCATTATCCATCTGAGTTCTGTTCATTATCCATCTGAGTTCTGTTCATTATCCATCTGAGTTCTGTTCATTATCCATCTGAGTTCTGTTCATATATCTATATCCATCCACTCTTCAGGGTTGTTGGTAATTATGTATAGGATGCAATGGATAAATTATAGTCTACATTACGCAAAAATAGAAATAATACTGACATCTCATTTTAACATATATACTTACCAAAATTACACATAAATATCTTGAAAAACCAAAGAGTAAATTTATTCAATAAAATTGCCATTGCTTGACACACACACACATATATGTGTATCAAATATGTGGTACAGTTCAATTTATATTACATTACAATGAATCATTTATACAAAAAGTAAATTAGTAAAGTTCATGATATAAAATGGCAAAATCCCTTCGCTAACAAATTTTTACTGATGCATTATCTACTAATCACTCGATGAATGTTATGATCCTTGTTTTTTAAAATTATAAGCCGTATAAGGTTTTCCTTAAATATACAAGTACTTTCAGCTGTACATTCATAGGTTAATGCATCTTTAATATTTTGTTAGTGAAGGGAATTCGCCGTTTTATATCATTAACTTTACTAATGTACTTTTTGTATGAATGATTCATAGTAAAGTAATATATATATATAATTATTTAAAAATTAAAACATAAATATGTTATAAAATCACTACAAAAATAGCCATTTTGTTTCAACACCTCTGGTGTCTTATCAAGTGATGATGTTGAATGTAGAATAAAGGGTTTTAAAAGGTTCAAATTAATTAACGACTTGATAAGACACCAGAGGTGTTGAAACAAAATGGCTATTTTTGTATTGATTTTATAACATATTTATGTTATCATTTTTAAATAAATAATTATATTTGCTCTACTCTGTATTGAGCACTCTTTTAAAAATAGTAATTGTTGGTTATTGGAATTTATTCTGTATACACCAATCTTATACTTGTGTGTGTATGTGTATAGATATATACACATATATATATATATATATATATATATATGTATATATATATAATAAAATTAATGGAAATCTTTGTAAATCTAATGTTTTGCTTTTATTAATGTTTCATCTGAGAATGAGATGGAAAAAATTTTCTGGTCTTTTTATTTTTGTGTTGTTTGATTTTCATTGGTTAAGCAGACTTCATGTGTATTTGATTTATCAAGCTGTGTTTGTGTGTATAATTTGTGTGTGTAAGTGTATCATAATTATTTTTTTGTCTATGCAGGATTCGGATGACAATATATTTATTTATCTATTCTATTATTCATTATCAAGGGTGTTTTTTTTTTTAAATTTTTAACTGAATATGTAGATTTTTATATATGTGTATCTGTAGTGACAGGAATGTTTTTTTGTTTTCCAAACACGGTCAGCAGAAGTTGGGAATTATTTGAACATTTAATTTGTTTTGGTTATTCTTGAAAACATTATGTGAAGTCTCGGACTGCAACCATGTCCCACCAGCAGTCACTGTTCTTGGCAAACCTTGCCCACCTCAGTCTGTTCCAGTCACCTTTGATCAACTGATCATCTCCAGCTTTACTTGATTTTTCCCACCTTCTCTTCTTTGTCACACTGGATTCAAATACAGTCTGCTTTGAAACATTGTCAACTGGTTTACATAGGATGTATCCAGTTCATATCCACTTTTTCTTACTCGCATCTTGGTTTACAAGCCGTCTCCCACACGGCATGGTAGATCTTCAAAGTTCATCTAATGTTCAGGATATGTCATAGACATCACCTGGTTTACACTCTTTCCCTGTCTTTTGAACAGGAGTAGAGGTTTATCCCTTGCTTCCTGATTTACGATTTGGTTCCCAGTTCCTTCTCTTAAAGTTTTCTCATTGTCTTTCACTTTTAGTAACCCTTTGTGTTTCAGTGGCATTATTGCTTTGCATGGGGTGAATTGATAAAAAAAAAATTAGACATCTGTTGCCAAAAGTCTGGAACTTGTTGGTAATGGAGTCAGTCACTCTCTGTCTTCAATCCACACAGAAAAACTGCCTTCATTTTAGTTTTAAAGATTTTGATCTTATTTGAAAGGGAGTTCCAGATGAGTTGCAATGTGTTGAATGTTTGGAAAAGCTGGTTTGCAGTGATTTTAGTATGAAAATGGTTTTGAAAGCCTAACTTCTTTTCATACTGAATTTACCTTTTTTTTTTCTTTTTTTTTTTTTTTGCTCCAGTTCACAAAAATATTGCCGTACACAGATGGTATACTGGAAGAAAGGGTTAATTGCCACTTATAATAATGGCAACTTCCAGATTTGTATTCAGAAAGATGGAATTCTTTTCACTGTGCAGACATTTAACAAAGATTTTTCTATGATGGGCATTTTGATGGATGAATTGGAGAACATCACTGAAAACGTTTTCCCAGGTAACATCATTTTCTAGTTATCATTTTCTATATAAACTTAGCTTTTCACAAGTTACATTTTAATTACCATAATCCTTTGTGTATAGATCACTAGGGGATATAAGAGGCAATTAAAAACAGAGAAATTTAAGGGAAACAAAGTTTACTTTCATGTATAAAACTCACCTGATTTTAGACCAAAGAAAATAGCTGAAACTTGTGAAAAAGGGATAGAAAAAAATGGAACATTTTGTTTACTTTTGTGATTTATAAGCATTACAAAAAATGTGATAATGACTTTTGGAGTATAAGACCACTAAATTACCAATACAGATTGAAAAAATAAATTGAAATAAAATTGAATAAATATTAACTTGTTTGTTTTGGTTTTAATTATGAAAGATTTATTTCCCTTTGTTGTAATATGCCATTATATAGATATCTCTACAGTAAAAAAATAAATTCAATTTGACTTGCCTTTGTCCGTTTTGTGTCCTGGAAAAAATTGTATTGTGTTCTAAACTAAAATATAAGATGCAGTAGACTTTGGGACACAATTTTGGATGAAAAAACCTGAATATTATGCACACAGGATTATGGTATACCAGAACATTGCTGTTGTTTTCTTATGATTATCATATATTTTAAATGTAGTTTCTTTCATCATATTTTTGTTGCTTTGTATTAAGTACCTCCAAAGATTTGCTAAAAAATGAGCATACATGATGAAAAATCCCCAAACCGATGCCCCAAACTTTTATTCTATTGTTTTATTGTTCTTAGTTATTATTATTAAGAGGAAAGATCAAAGTATTTTTTGATTATTAAATTATATTTTTAATATTTTTATTTACCTTCAAAATTTTGGTTAAAAAGTTGGGTTTTTTTTTTTTTTTGTGAGTAAGTGATCACAAATTAATATGGGAAATTTTAGCGTATTTTGGGTGAAAAACACATTGATTTGCAAAAATCAAATAATTGTCGGATTTTAATGAGACTTTCAGGTCTTATTCACAAATGAATGAAATGATTTTAGAAATTTTTCCTTTTTACAAAATTTTGGTAAATAAGATTTTTTTTTATATCTGTTACCACCCCACTTATTTCATTTTATGAAATTTTGAGAAATTCATCTTTTTAGGGCTTAATGTTTATATTAGTTCTGAGCAAAAGTCCTTGGAAAATTTAAATCCTCAATTCTTTTTTGTAAAACAGGAACCCTGTTACCAAATATCTGCAATAAAACTAAGACATTATTTAATTAGAAAAGCTTTTAATTGCTTTTATGAATAAGATATATTATGGACACTGTTGTCTTAATAAAAAAATTTTTCAGTGAATAATAGCAGTTAGTTGATATTGTTATTAAGTAAAAATTATATTTATTAATCATAAATGGAAAAAATTACTACATTTCAGTGACCCCAAGTACTTAAAAAAAATATTGTAGTTTTGTGTGTGCATATAAACGTTCTGATTTTTGTAAATACAGATGTCCATACACGATATAAGAACACTATACTAAGTTTAAAGCCAAAATACCAAAAATTCAATTCATTCATTATATTTGTCAATTTTTACAAATATGTCCCCAGTGGAAAAAATTCCCAAACATAAGTGTATTGAGATAGTTGTCAACACCTCAAAAAACACCCACCTCTATGTTAAAAATGCTTTTCTGCAATATTTTAAATTAAAATTAAGTAATATTTGTTTTGAATCAGATTAATTAAACTTTAAATCAGCTAATCTTCCTCAAATAGTTTCAGAAAAGTATATTTTGTTTTTGAAAGATTTTTAATAAAGAGAATTATGTTGTGCTGACAGATTTGTAAATATGACTAAAATCACCAATTTTTAGTGATTTAAAAAAAATAATTCCAATAAATTTAAATTAATTTTGAAATACAGCAAAGTCTTTTGCTTATTGGAAATATTACATTCAATCTATTATCTTGAAATTAAAACTAAAATAAAAGCTTCAAGAAAGATTTTTCATTTTAAAAAATTCATTTTAAACCTAAGATATTGCTTCTTTTTTCTCTCGAGTTACCTACTTTTTATCATAGCAATTCAAGTAAATTTTACTTTCTGTGACAATGAGGAGTATGGATCAAAGATAAAGAAAAAACTGCTGATGGGATTTGAATTTGCATTCCATTTTCTTGGAAGCCAGTCTGACATAGATGAAACTTTACTGATTGGCCACAGAATGCAAATCTTGAGGCTACATCTTTACTTCTGATTTAGGCTTTTTAATTAATGGTTGTAGAATATTCCATTGATCTGCATTATAGGCCAGAATTTTGTAGCCATCCTCTGGATTTAATAATTAGTAAGTTCCATACATTCTTTCGTTTAATTAACTCCTACCAAGTTTGGATGCTGAAACTTCTTTTTAAACCAATAGTGCATGGTGTCCAATTTTTTTTAGAATATAAATGCAATATATTATTGGGGTTTAAATTTATAAGTTTATATTAACTTTGAGCTTTGAATTTGAGTATAATTTAGCTTTCCTCCCATGAGACCCAGTATTTAAAAAAAAACAACTGTAATAAGTGGCTCAATCACCATATGTGCCTGATGACTTGGGAAACCATGAAACTTTAAGTTGCACTACAATCATAGGTATATGTATATTTATTATCATATACTTTATAGCTCTGTTTAACTACATTGAGCACTGTTTTGTTTGCACCATAAATTAAATAAATATTTATTTGCTTATCTGTGTATGCACACTATCACACAATTATATAATTGCTAATATCTTGTTATTTAGTTTATATTCACACTTATATATATATATATATATATATATATATATATATATATATATATATCCCATAAGAGAAGATAGATCTGATAAATTTGATTCCTAGAAGAGTAAACATTTTAGAACCTTCAATCTGAAGTCAACAGCTAGAGCAGAGGGTTCCCCAATAAAATCAATGGTCAGTGGCCAATCCTTCCATACATCCTTTGTGACCTCTTTCTCCTAGTAGGTCCTTTAGTCCTTCCAAAAGAGCAAGCTTGTCTTGGTATCTGGGCCCCCAAATCAGGCATGATGTTTCCAACTTGAGAAGTTCTACTGCTTTGATACCTGGGTAAACGTCATGAGTGAGCTTCAAGAGTATATGTATAATTTCTTCTCAGTCTTGAATTATTTGTCTCTTCATCAAGTATATTGAAAGTAAATGATTCTCTGGGTTGGTCCTATCTGCCCAATAGTCAGGGTTAAAATAACTCCAAAGAAGACTATCCTATCAGTAGGTGCATAATATTAGGCCTACTGTAGTGAATGGCATCTGGACCATAATGCAGTTTTCAATGGGGCCTCCTGATGCCAAGATGAAGTTACAGCCTTGCTTTCTGACAATCCGGGTAGATGTTTCACTGCCTAGGTCCCTCACCTCCAATACCAAAATATCACACACAGAAATGTCAAACCCAGATCACACATACCAAAAATAGACACCAGATTCTCCATTTTCTACATTTAACAAAAGAGGTCTACAGTCCGACCATCTGGAAGTTGAACTACATCTTCAAGCATTCAAACCTGACCTCATGTTCCTATCTGAAACTGGACACAAGTTCAGGAATTTACAATCCTGGATTACTCCCTCCTATGCCTAAAAAAAACCCCTCAGAGTTGCCATGGCCATAGACTTGATACCTATATCAAGGATATGTTCCCTTGTTGCAGAGTCTCCAAAAACAAGGACCCTGAATTCCCATTCATGTTTTGCCATTGTCCTTGTTCATAGTTTATCCTTTATCTTTACAATCTATTGTTCATAGGATGATGGTATTTTAATATTTGAAAGAATAGTTGAGAAAGTTGATGATATCCTCTCTGAGCATCGCTCAGCTACCATTCATATTTGTAGAGATTTCATTATACCAGGATCCTGCATAGTATACAAACTGACCCATATTACAGACAATCCTGCTTGTGTTCTTCATATAGATGGGCATTATGCTAACCTTCTAGACTTCTTTCTTACTTGCTCTCTGACAAATATTCCATTGAAGTATTACTTCCACTGGGCACCTCAGACCACTCACTGGTTAATGTCAAAGTTGATGTTAAACCAATGGCTTCCTCTGATGTCCCATTTCATAGAACAGTTTTTAGAACTGTCAAGGGGATGCTTCTCTGATCACTACAATCTTAACTTCTTCAAGTTCAGAGTCAGCTGTTATCTATCTTACATATCCTCATAATATGCAAACCTTGTTCCCTCCCTCTTCATGCTTACAAATTCCCCATTTAGTAACCCTCCACCTGAAGTGGCACTTACGGTAGAGGGTTATAGAAAATTCAGGTGGAGGTATTAGGGTTATGGCAAATTCAGGTGGAGGTATTAGGGTTATGGCAAATTCAGGTGGAGGTATTAGGGTTATGGCAAATTGATCTCCAGATCAAACTACAGTTAATTTATTTTTTTATTTTTGTTCACTAAAAAAAGTTGACATGTTTGATCTGGAGAGAGTTGGGCTTCTTTAGCTTGACTTGTTCAAGATAAGCTATGAATGAATAAATGGCTTTCTACCTCGATATGCAGAGGGAACTGGTCAACTGCTCATTGGCCCTATGACCACATCGAGTAATAAGATTGATGATAATAATGAATAAAATCCAACAAATTTTAATTTGCGTAATATTCTTGAATTCTTGATCAATGGATAAATTTTACTCCTTTGAAATATATTTTGCAAAATAGTTTTAGTGGCCATGAATAATTTGCCATTTCGCTTAATCATGAATAAATAAAAAAGAAGTTGGAAATTCTGCAGATAGTGAGGTTCTGTTGCATTAAAAGTTTGAATAAATGAAATTCTAATTTTGATTCGAAAAGATTAAAAGTTTAGAAAATGAAAATAAATCTGTTTCTTTTTCCTTTCAGGTTTAATCAATGATTTCAGTACCTACGCTGTGTGCCCAAACTGTTATTTTGATATATCAGATTCTCAAATTGCTCAGAAAGTTGACCATTTTTGTATTGAACAATGTGCCAGTGTTTTGATGGATTCTTATTCTATCAAATGCATTTCTGGCCATCAAATCCTTTTAGAAGATCTTGTGCCAGAATTAATGTTGATGCACATACCAAGGTAAATATTTATTATGGACAATAACAAGAATAGCCTGTGGGACTTCGTTCCGGCTCCATGCTTTCCAGCCAACTTTAATCTGCAAAAATTTAAATGCAATGTCAATCACTATTTACTGTCCTCCTGATTATTCTTCCCATTCATTATTAATATTCCTGTTCCTAATTTTTCCATACCCACTAACCCCTTGATGTCTTGCATGGATCGATCAGTTAGTTATGTGCCATGCCTGATACACGCTTAGGCGATCATATATCTTTCAATACATGACTGATGAGGCAGATTTTTTTCCCACAGTAGGTTGCCATTTCTTTCTGTGGTAGACCAGTTGCCATCCAAGGCTATAGAACCCAGTCTGTCCTGCTATTTACCCATAGCTGGGGGGGGGGGGAGAAGCGGATTCATACCTTTCTCAAGGGTATTAGCATGTAAGTGAATGTAATGGATTCAATTGGAATTCAAATTCGACTCTCCGATTCCTCAATCCGAGCTGCTGTCCATTACTCTACCATGCCTCTGATTTAAAAAAAAAAAAAGAAAAAAAAAGAAAGGTTATATTAGAATGAAAAAAAAAACCCAAATATTTGGTAGACTCTCGCTACTCTATCACTATTTTTAAAGTAAATATTTACACAAGCTGCATTTTTTAGTTCTATCAGTTCAGACTATTACAGTCAAGGCCAGCCATATCATATCCACTGGGACAAATCATCCTCATTCCGTTCTTCCATTAGTAAGAAAGAAGTTCCATTTGGACAGCTTCTATAACAATGTAGTAACTCTAATTTAATGTTTTAATGCCTGTGAATGCCAAATGTTGATGAAGCAAAAAACAAGATTAGAATGTGAAAAGACTCGGAGAAACGAATTAAGCATAAAGGAGAATGGATGAATTAAAAATAATAATTAAGAGCTATAAAATGAGTTTTGAGATAACTCTATGAATTTTTAACCTTAAACAGACCAAGTAGAATTCATTAAGATTTAGTAAGACTACAGCAGTGATTTTCTACCACTGCATACGTATATACATAAAAATGTCTTAAAATAATTGTTGGACTTTGTCCATTTTATAATGTGTGACGTCATTTGTTTACATTTGGATACACATCGAGCAGATATGAATGTACGTGAGAGAATCATGGAAGATTGTAGTTTAAAAACAGTAAAATCGACCTTGCTAACCAAACGCTCCTCTGTGGCGAAATCGGTAGAAGCACGTCAGGCTATATGACGGTTCTGTATAGGATACTGGTTCGATTCCTGTCTATGACAATTTTTCTGACATTTAGGCCGGTAAATGTTGTTAATACTGTTTATTATAAACAGAGCATTTACTTAAATATTTGTATCTCTAAAAAAGAATGTATAAACATAAAAATGTCTTAAAATACATACATATACAGCATATATATGTGTGTGTGTGTGTGTGTGTGGTGGTAGTAGTAGTGGTGGTGGTACAGTGTTAGTATTTGAATAAATGAATAAGTATTAAACTTTTTTTTTCAAATAATTCATTTCACTAGTCTTCAATTATATTAAACATCGGGCACAGATTTCACACTAAATAAACTGCATTAAATAGTTGAATAGAAACATTGAAATAAAGTGTCATATTTGTATGTGTATATTTTTAAAATCTATGGTTTTATTTCATAACATTTAAATGGATACCCTTTAAAAATTTTGCTAAGTGTGCCATGATATTTTCATTTGCTTCTATGTGTGCTGTTGTTTAAAAAGCTTGAAAAACACTGGACTAGATATTTCCCAACCTACCCAGTTGACTCTTGGGTAATATGATAAGATTTATGGTCTTCTAAAATTTCCCAAAATTCAAACCCATAAACAAATTTTGGAATGAACACATTCCATCTGTTGTTTAGACAAACAAAGTTATGGTTATCTTATTGAAAAATACAATAAATCAATGACAAAAATGCTTAAATTTTCTTATTCTCTGTCTGCTATTCTGAGGTCTCTCCATTTATTACAAATTACTGCTAGAATAATTCTCCTGCTGACAAACCATCAACTGGGTTACATAGAAAGATTATTAATTCACTACTCCTTGTGTGATTTTAAATTCTTCAATTCTCTCTCATTAAACCCATTGTTAGATATAAACAGAGTTTATTGGTTTGTGAAATTAGTTTGCAGCAAAGAAATTACCACAGCTGTGGATATTTCACACCTGAAATCTTTACAGAATCACAACAACTACTGAGTGAAATCTCTGTAGAATCTGTTTACCTCTCAGTTTGCTGATGTCTACAGGTGATAACCATGAAGATAAAAACACCGCCAAGAATACTACAAACGAAAAATGAGCAACTGCAGCAGCAGGTCATTATACTTTTTCCAAAGAACTGTTACATTGAGAAACAGATTCTCATGAGGATGCTTCCCCGATCAAAACATTCTTAACCACTTTAAGTCTAGGGTCAGCCATTACCTATCCTAGATATCCTATTAATCTGTACTTCTTATCCTTTTACATCAGTACAACAACATCATTCAGTAATGCTCTACTCTGGGTGGCTCTTGGGCTTTGTACTGGGTGAACAGTAGTTAAAAAAAAAAGACTGGTAGGATGTGAAACATGGTCAGTTTCATATGGGGTGCATAAATAAGGGCCAGTAAAAAAAATTTGACCATGGACACAGATATCAACGTCCTTTTGGTGCAGTAGGAGAGATACTGCTGTAGGGTTGGAATCCCTGAGACTAGACTCCATCACCACACCATGAAATATTCAAAAACAGAATAGGGCTCCATTTCTAGCACTAGTACAGGAAACATGGCATGATAAGTAGAACAGATACTACACTGGAATCCTAATTGTAAACCTGGAGAGCAGAGTTCTAGTCCGAGAGACAGCACACAGATGTTCTGATTCTATGTAGAAGTATTAGTCAATGATGACTTTGCAATGTGGACCACTGCCAATTGGCTTCATGTTGCAAATGACTTGTTGGACATTTGGGATGTCCAAGAAAAAAAGAAGACATTGTTGAAAGATGATGGAGGTTTGCAAAAACTGGAAATTTTACAGTTAAAAATAAAACAAAAAACTATGCTGATGGATTGAATCCATGTAAGAAATGCCTACACACATATATATATATATATATATATATATATATATAATAAAAAGACTTAAACACTAATATTCCATGGTCATAATTTATTCCATTGGAATCGTAAGAACGATCCAATTCATTGAATCTGTAGGTCTGATGAATTGGATCGTTCTTACAATTCCAATGGAATAAATTATGACCATGGAATATTAGTGTTTAAGTCTTTTTATTATATCCTTACTCTGTCCTGGACATCGAGTTCTACATTTGAGATCATATCCTCTTGGAATTATTTTTATACATATATGTATGTGTATATATAATTGCATATGTATGTGTATATTCACCACTAATATCGTCTATATATATATATATATATATATATATATCAGTTTTGTTGTTGTTGATGTATCAATTAGAGAGAGAGAGAGAGTGTACTACTCCAGGTCAGGGCTTCAACTTTTGTTCATGAATTGCCAACTGCTGCTATCTGCTTTAGTTGTATTTTTCTTTGATTATATTTTTATTAGATGTATTTATTTGTTCTAACTTTTGTGTTTTAGTAGAATTATGGTCCTGGTATTCATGACATTATATGTGTTCCAAATGTTGTCATAGCAGGAGGTGATGGTGGGAAAAAAAACTCCTGCTGTCTTTAAAATGCTTCTGTGGCATGTGTCTCAAATAGCCTCTTACAACTGTCCAACTACAAGCTGGAGAATGGGTGAAGGTGGAAAACATGATGCTTTGTGTAAATGGAGCCCAGGAAGTCAGTCCATCTAGAGAAAGGACAATCCTAAGTTTAAACCTCTTTTGCTTTGTGGTCATATTCAACTGAACACAGAAAAGGTTATGGAAGTAAATCCAGGCAGAAAACCCAGAGTGGTGCCCCCAAAAGCGGTTGGCTGTCAACACTGACAAATTTCCAGCAACTCCTGCAGCCAAGCTGTCACCAAATGTAATGCCCTTTATTCCTTTAGATCTTGTTGGTACAGCCAAGTGGAGTGGGGGCATGTGCATGGCCTCTATATGACATTGACCAGTCCTGTGACCTGGATGGGTCACTCCAGTTTCACCACCAAAAGTCTAAATTTTGAACAAACCTATATCTTGTGAGGGATAAATTGATACCTACCTAATAAATAAATAAATATATGTCATCCACGGACAGTTTCACTGTATCACAGCTCATCAGTGTGGTTAGACGTCTGGTTGCCTCTAGCTAGGATCGAAACCTGGCTGATTTGGCGTCAGTTAGAGATTCTACCCCTAAGCCATTGGCGCATGGCAGGGAGGAAGTTGAATTTAAGCATATTTATTTTTGGATAAACACACAGCGACTGAGAGAACTCGATTTGCTTTATCGAAGAGTTTTGCATTATTAGCTGTAGTAGTGACTGTTTACAAACTCACACTTCCTCCGCAGAGAGCTCAACTGAAATAAATTTTTCCGGAGCATATATATATATATATATATATATATATATGGTTCTTTTCTGCTCAGGAAATTTCAAAAACATGAATGAACATGAACACACACACACACACACACTCACTCACTCTCTCTCTCTCTCTCTCTCTCTCTGACTTTCATTGATTTAAAAAAATATATATTTTTTATTTAAATGAAGTGATAAAACATTGTTGTTGTCTTTTTAATATTCTATTTCTTTTGTTTGTTTTTGTTCTTTCAGCCAATTTCTGTTAGACAAAAATGAAATTGAGTGTTTAGATTTCATAGCCTGTGGTGTAAGTGGTTCTGTATTTGTCGGCCAGTATGGAAAACAAAATGTGGCACTGAAATTCTACCAACAAATGACCACCTTGCATACTTCTAAGGAGAGTCGTGGAAGTTCTTTGCAAAAATCATGGAAACAGAAAAGTATTAAAAAATTGGTTGATGCCAGAGACTTCAAAAACAGTGTAAAGGAATTTATTGAAGGAAAATTGGTTTGTAATTTATTGTAATCTTTTTTTAAAAATCAGGTACTATTATTAATTAATGCTTGTATTTAACAGCATATATAGTATTATGAAGTTAGGCTTGGTACAAGTACTGACAGTGTACAACATCTGGATGAGCATTAGACAACCAGATATTTTTTCCTGTCTATGACAGAGTGCAGTGAGATATAAATATAGTCAACAACATCTGGAGGAGCATTAGACAACCAGATATTTTTCCTGTCTATGACAGAGTGAAGTGAGATATAAATATAGTCAACAACATCTGGATGAGCATTAGACAACCAGATATTTTTCCTGTCTATGACAGAGTGAAGTGAGATATAAATATAGTCAACAACATCTGGATGAGCATTAGACAACCAGATATTTTTTCCTGTCTATGACAGAGTGAAGTGAGATATAAATATAGTCAACAACATCTGGAGGAGCATTAGACAACCAGATATTTTTTCCTGTCTATGACAGAGTGCAGTGAGATATAAATATAGTCAACAACATCTGAGTAAGCATTAGTCTATCAGATGACTAAACGTTGCATGTAAAACTTGGGAAATATTTTTTTTGAGTCATTTATTAGTGAGAAAAAAAAAGAAGTTGGTCTTAATTTTATATAGTATAGTGTAATAGCAAAATTTAATGAGTTACAATTTTTGTAAAAGTTTAGCAAAGCATCATTTTTTTGACAAAACAAATTTATTTTTCTGTGACTATAGTTACACAACATATTTAAAATTTTCTTGCGTATTGTTGGTCCCTGTTGGAGATCACAGGTTTTTGTTACAACCTACCTGAGCAGGTAAAATGGTTATAGGATTACGGATAGCCCCAATTCTCACTCACAGAATTCTATCCTCTGTCAAGCAAAATGCCTGTAAGAAGACATTTTGTTCACATAAACGTTGATGAGACGGAGCATAAAGAGAGGTAGAGTTATGCCTTTCCCAAAGGTATTAGTTCTAAATAAATATAACCCGTCTTAAGAGACTAGCAATGAGATAGCGTGAAGGGATATGAATTCTTGCCTTTTATGAGTTCATTAGTGCTGGTTGAACATGAACAATCTCAACCAGCTGGCAATTGAATCAAAGTGATAGATGTGGATTCATACCTTTTCTAAGTGTATAAGCACTAAGTAAACATAAGCTGTATTAGCAAATGCTAATGGAACAAAATGAAGGGATGTGGATTCATGCCTTTCACAAGTTCTTTAGTATTGGCTTGAACATAAAATCAGCCAACTGGCATTGGGTCAGAATGAAGGGATGTGGATTCATGCCTTTCATGAATTCATTCGTACTAGTCTGAAATTTGAACCTAGTTCAATACTGCTGAATGCTTCCCATATGAAAGTTTTGAAAATGCTAACATGAGAGAAGTTTATATCTTGTTTTATTCATATTTGTTTGAAAGATTTACTTTTTAATGTAAAAAAAGGACTATTTCTAAAAGTATGAATTTATTCACTTCTTTCTTTTTGTTTATATTTCAGTTGCTGCAGAAGCTTCGTGAATTACAACATGAAGTTTTGTTATTGAGTCACCTGAAACACCCTTGCATCATTTCACTGGTTGGTTTTATCCTTCGACCTCTCTGCCTGGTTTTGGAGTTGGCCCCAATGCGCAGCTTACGCCTTGTAATCAATAGCCACATGAACAAACACAATAAGCAAGAAATTTTATTTCCTAAGATGTTAACCTACAGAATTCTCCTTCAGGTAATTGCTCCCCCAATATCTTTTGTTAGATTTATATTTGTGTGTAGTTATAGGTTTGCTAGGCGATATATCTTGTCTGTAATTTTGAGAAGAGTCATCATTCCTAGAGGTATCTGGACAATGCAACCTATTTTTTTGTGTTATTCATGTTCCTGCAATGTTTTGGTTGATAAATTCTACAGCCTTCTACAAAAGATAGGAACTCCTTTTTTTCCATTAATGCAAGATGTTGTTATAATAACAACAAAGTCTGAGTGTAAATAATGTATATAATATTTTACTTTCAGTTTACTATCCAGGATTGATTGTTTTTTTTATGGATTATCAACCCTTTGTGAGTTATTTAAATCCAAAATATATTTTGGATTGTAAGGATAATTCTTTTTTCTTTTTTTTTCTTCATACAAGTGAATATTGCATAAACAATTTTTTGAGAATAACACTGATTTTTCCAGATACTAGTCCTACTATTTAACCCATAGCTTGTTAAGCATTATGGCAAAATGAAAAGAATTATTAGAGAGTTGATGGAAATATCTCATTTTTAAATTGCAGACAATACACTGAATTTTGAACCCCAAAAATATTAATGTATATTAATAGCAGTGTCAAGGGAATAACTGTCCTTTTGACACACCGTGCTTTGGTGGGGACAAATGTTATACATTGCCATTTTTTAATTCTTGAAATTAGAGAACATGAGATGAGTGTGTCTTTACTAAGCAGATGTCACTTCTATAGAAAAAGATATTTCTGGAGCTTTGCTTAGTAGGGTGATTGCGTGGCACTTGTGGGAAATTCTCTTGGTGGTGAATTGAGATTCTGGAGGGCACTTAGCTCAGGTGATATGACTTCTATCTGATCAAGGAGAGATGTATTGAAACTGACAATTTTCAGGCATTATTTGAAACTGCTTGCAGAACTCAGAAAGTAAATAAAACAGCATTTAACTGTATTCCCCCAAAACGTTTTTTAAGGGTGGTGACTTGTTCCCTTTTTTTTTTTTTTTTTTTTGTTCCACCCCAAGCAAGGCAGAAATGCCACTAGTACATAGGGGTTTACAGGGAGGATTGAGGAAAGGACAAAAGATGAACAGGATTCAAGAAGACAGAAGATGGTGATTGACATTGCATTTAGATTTTTGAAGATTCTAGTTATCATGGAAGCAAGTAAATGGAAGGGAGTTCCACATGTGGGAAGTGTGAGAAAAGAAACTGTTGGAGTAGAAGTGGCGGTTGCATTTAGTAATTTCAACAGAAAAACGGTGTGATATAGTTGCTAATCTAGTAGCACACTTAAATTCATGTAGTTGGGGGCACCAGGGAAAATAAAACTCATCAGAGCAGTTGCCATGGAAATATTTGTAGAAAAGACAGAGGGAAGCCATGTCACATTGGTGAGAAAGTGATTGAAGTCGAGATGCCTGGTCAGGATCAGTACCAGACTAGATATGGCAACAGTATTCAATGTATCTGTCTATATTTCTGAGATGAGGTATTATGTACATTATTTGGACTATGGTCCTCATCTTTGTCGCCATATTTAACAAAAATTGCAATATGAGCACTAGTAAAAAATGAGGCTGAAGACATTAGGCTTATAATACCCAGAAATTCATACACAGATGTCCTCAAGGACACATGGCACAGTGGATAAAGGTGTTAGTTAGATCCAGTGACAGGACCCAAAGAGTGTGAGTTCAATACCCGGTTAAGGCAGTGGAGAACTTTCAGAGGGAAATTAACAGGAGATAACTAATAACTGACATCCATTAAAACATGGCACGTGGAACTAGAACAGTCTACCCCAGTGAGTGAAATAAAGGGTTCAGTTCGACATTCCAACCACCTGAAGAAGGCCGGAGCATTGTAATAAATATGGCGACAAAGATGAGGACAATAGTCTGAATAATGTAAATAAAGAATTCAATGTGTGAACAAATGGTAGATTTATAAATGACCAAGATGGATTCTGACACAATGAACCAACTTTCCTTGCAGTAGATGAAGCAATTGATTCTATATATATATATATATATATATATATATATATATATATATATATATATATATATATATATATATATATATATATATATATATATATATATATATTTTAGGTTTGACACCAAACTTGTTCACAGAATTTCTTGCACTTTCTTGCAAGTCATTATTTAATTTATGCAAACTTTTTTGCATATAAATTAAATTGTGCTTCCTATGCTGCTATCTTATTAGAATGTCCTGGAGATAGCGTTGGATGCTAAAAAAACATTTCTTTAATTCTAGATTTTTCAGACTTTAAATGATTTTCCAACTCCCTCTTTTAATAAAACTCCCCCATTTATTGCATCTTAAGAAAAAGTATCCCCGCCCATTATGGCCTCCCAGTATTAGAATACACATGGATTAAGAAATAAAATTACTATTGAACACGTCTCAATATCTGCTAGGAACATAAAAAATGAAGTGGGTTTTGGTTTTGTTTGCAAGAAATTTTACTTTTGTCTTGAAAAATAAGTTTCATTGTAATAGAAATGTTATTTTTGACTTGAAAAATTAATTTTTATTAATGAAAATTTCAGATTGCAGAAGGAATGAACTATCTTCATCAGAAAGGAATTATTTACCGTGATCTAAAGACCGATAACATTTTAGTTTGGTCACTAAATTTGGATTGCAAAGTTAATATAAAACTTTCTGATTACAACTTTTCAAGATACACCACGTCAAAAGGTATGATCACAGCTGCTGGCACTCCAGGCTACCAAGCTCCAGAAATATTATCTAAACAAATTTACAATGAAAAGGTCAGTAATCTTTTTCTTTTTCTAATGATGTGAAAGTCTTTTCATTAAAATTATATATATATATAAAGTAGACTGCTGCTTAAAGCATTTATTTTTAAATATTCAATATTTGAAATGACATAATCTTCTTCCCTCTCAATGCACTTAATTCAAAAGTGAATATAAATTATATAACTCAAGTATAGTGATATTGATATACAAGGTAACCAAAAAAGTTCTGTCTGTTTTTAAAGGAAAAAAAGGAAATGCTTCACAGTATGTGTAACTTATATTTAGTCTTCGAAGTAATCGCCATCGGTATCCAGCACCTTCTGCCAACGTGTCTCCAGCTGTTCAATGCCCTTGCGGTAGAACTTGGGGGGGGTTTGACGCATAGAAGTCCGTGAGGGCTTTGCGCAAGTCTGCTTCATTGGTGAAGGATTTCCCACGAAGGTGATTATCCAGGGAGTGGAAGAGGTGGTAATTGGATGGCGCAAGGTCAGGTGAATAAGGTGGATGGCACAAAGTCTCCCACCCAAGTTGCTGCCTGGTATCCCTGACCACTCGCGCGACATGCGGCCTGGCGTTGTCATGGAGGAAAAGCACACCTTTGCAATTCACCAGTGCTGGCTCCTTCTGGTGAAATGCCTGTTGCACAATTTCAATTGCTGCGAGTATAGGTCTCCAGTGACCGTTTGGCCCGTTGGTAGCAGTTCATAATGAACCACTTGACGACCTGTCCACCAGACACAAAGCATAATCTTGCGTGGGTGATTAGGCGGTCTTGCGGTGTGATGGACAGCATCCTGAGGAGACAACCAATGTCTAGAATGCTTGGGAGTTTCATACAGAACCCACTTTTCATCACTAGTAAGCACTCGATTGAATAATTATGCGGTATGGTGGCGAGAAAGCAGCGATACGCAGACTGCCACTCGTTGTCCCTTGTGGACCTCCAACAGCGTTTGCGGAACCCACTTTCTCAGTTTGTACGTCTTACCTAGGCGGTGCAGGTGAAGTCTAACTGTTTCATCGGAAACGTTGAACTGTCTTGCAAGTTCACCACACATTAGACTACTGTCCTCTTCAATGGCCGCCTTCAGGACTCCATCATTTAAGACCTGTGGCCGTCCACTGCGAGGCTCATCATGGAGAGACAAATCTCCCGACTTGAATTTTTGAAACCAACGCCTTGCAGTACGTTCATCCACAGCACTATTTCCAAACGCTTGACATATGCGGCGACTTGATGCAGCTGCTGATAAGCCCACTTTGAAGTCGTAAAGCAAACCACCCGAACGAGATCTCTAGACACTTCTATTCTTCTCACAGCTGTCCGGCTTATAACTGATGGCCGGGCACAGTGCGTGTGTTTTTTATAACGTCTGATGTTCCTACTTCTGGTTGTCCGAATTTGAAAATAATTGCTACACGCATTTTGTATATATTTCAACTTCATTCAATGACTAATCAAAAAACGGACAGAACTTTTTTGGTTACCTTGTAGAAAATATTGGAACAAAATTCAGCCAAAACAGACTTGGGGATCCACCCTCAAAATATTTTTCTTTATTTCTTTGCTTTCATCTCCAACATAGTAATAGCAATAGAGTTGTCAGAGGCTAGTAATATTTCATTTGAGGCAGGAGTTGCTGGCTGGAAAATAACTCCTCATTCAGAAGGCTGTGTAATTGCTTTTTACCATCACTAATCATTTCTATATTTGACATTCTTCAGTCAGTTATGTGCCATGTGTGATACATGCTTAGGCAATTAGGGGGAGAAGAAGAGGATTCATACCTTCCCCAAAGGTATTAGCATGTAATGGATTCGACTGGAATTCGAACTCGGCTTTCTGATTCAGCTATATACCATGAGTGATACCTGTTTAGGCGACCATGTATCTTTCGATACATGACTGACGAGGCAGAATTTTTCCCGCAGTAGGTTGCCATTTCTTTCTGCGGTAGACCAGTTACCATCCAAGGCTGTAGAACCTGGTCTGTCCTGTTATTTACCCATGGATGGGGGGGGCGTTAAGAAGAAGAGTCATACCTTTCCCAAGGGTATTAGCATGTAAGTGAATGTAATGAATTTGACTGGAATTTGAACTCTCCGATTCCTCAATCTGAGCCACTTATCTATTACTCCACCATGCACCCTGACATTCTTCAAGGTTTCTAAAAAACAAGTTTCTAGAGAAATTAATTTCTTTCTGAAATATTTAAATGATAAAATTGGTAATGATAAAGATTTAGTTTGACACATGACCACAGTTGTGGAGCACTCCCAAATTATATCATTTGTTATCTTGATTTTAAAATGTGTAAAAAAGTGTAATTAATTAGATTTGTGCAATAAATCATATTATGTGTCTGATCTTTTTTATTCTTCTTTATTTGATATTATGAAGAAAGTAATTAGAATGAATACTAGACTACTAATGTAGCCTACAGAATAACTTGGTACAGTGTCTCCACCATCAAGATATTTTCTAAAATATCAGTGGATGATTTTTCATCTACATATATAATTATGAACTAGGTGTATTTGGGCAGCAATTAATACAAGTTTAGTTAAAGACCAATAAAAATTCTTTGAGGAGTTTTTTTGTTTTGCTTATTTTTATTATATTTTGCTCCATTTTACTCGTTTTTGGGAAAAATTTAAATATAAATTGTCCAATGTCTGAGTACTTTCATAAGCTTTTATCATATACCTGTGATGAAGTTTGGTTTACAATTTATTTTTCTATTGGTCACCTGATACAAGGCCCAAGAGCCACTCAAGTTAGAGGGTTACTGAATGAATTTTTAAAAATGTAGGGAAGAAGGAATGTATTATGAAGATAAGTAGGATAGATAACACTTGACACTAGACTTGAAGAGAGGATTGCATTGGTCCCGGAAGCATAATCTCGGGAGCTTGTTCCACAGAGTAACAGTTCTGGGAAAGAAGCTTTCTGGGTGGAACTTACTGCTTAACAAAGGAACATAAAAGGATGATTTGCCCCCAAGAATGTGACATTGTGGGTCTTAGCTATAAAGGTTTGAGCTGCTGAGACTTTTGTGCCCCGTTTGAACATTCACCATAGTAATAGTGACAGAGTTGTTAGAGGCTAGTAATATTTAATTTGAGACAGGAGTTGCTGTCTGGAAAATAATTCATCATTTAGAAGGCTGTGTAATTGCTTTTGAAATTTGGACAGTGAGGACTGGGCAATACCTGCTTGGATATATGGCAGCAATACTTTGCTCTTGGTCTGATCTGACACACGTAAAGAGATTTACACTTATGGCCACAGTACATTGAAGCACTAGTTCCTGTACAATCACTGAAGGTAAGTACATCAGTACCTAGATGTGTGACTGCTTAGGAATACCAGGTACTGTAAGCTTTAATGTGTGGGTGGTGTAATAGATAATGGCTTCAAATTCTTAATCGGAGAGCTCCCATTCCCATTGGGTTCATTATATTTACTTACATGCAAATACTCTTAGGAAAGGTATGAATCCATCTCTTCTCCTGTAATGGGTTAATTAGTAAAACTTGTATCACTAAACCATTATTATCTCAAAAAAAAATCTGAGAATCTAAAAATATTTTCTGGCTTTAAATAACCTGCAAAGGTTGATAAGCCATAAAAAAAATAAATCAATCAATAAAAAGAGATTTACAATAATAGAACAATTATAAGAATATACTCTAATAGCAATTACACTACAGTTTCAAAGTTTGAAGCCACCCCCAGAATCAGCATGGGATGAACTTGACAGAAGAGTGAAAAAAAAAAAAAAAAATGTAAAAGAGGTCATTCAAAAAAGAATGGAAACAGTTATCAAACTTGTACTTTGAGAAACTTTTGCAACAAATGCCAAAAATTTGTACTGCAGTAATCAAGGCTAAAGGAGGATATTTTGACATGAGCAAAATTTAATGATAAAATGTTTTTTTTTTCTTTTTGTCACAATTAAATTTCTAATAAAATATCATGTCTCACTTTTTTAAGCAAATATAATAATTTTCTCTTATTTAAAGTACAAAACAACTACTTTTGGGGCCAATTTAAAAAAAATTACCAGGGTTGCCTCAAACTTTTGAACTGTAGTGTATATAACAGAACATTTCTTTTTACTATAGATCTTAGCAACATGGATGTATGATTTCCTTTTCCTATTAAATTTGTCCTTTTTCCCTTGAAAGAAGCACTTTACAGCTTCTATTAAGTATATCCAAATTGACAGCGTCACCATTATTTTTGTCTTTTACAGGTTGACATTTATGCATGGAGTATGGTTGCTTATGAGGTTCAGTCTGGTTTAATACCATTTCACAATTTGCAGTCGACATTCAAAATTTCAGAAGCAGTATTGGCAAAAAAGAGACCAAGTCTAAAAGTAAGATATTTCATTATCTACTGTATTTGATGGCATTCCAGGACACCCAACAAAACAATATACAAATATATTAAAGTATTATCAGGTTCAGCAAGTAGTCTATGGTATCCGGGTAAACATTAGCCTTCCAGATGTTTCCACTTTGTGTATAAGGTATGTTTGATCAATTTTTGGAGGTAGAAAAAGTTGAATATGCTATCAGAAGTACTAGGAAGAATGGTTTCAGAAAATTTGGTCTTAAAATTTATGGAAATATTATACTTAAAAAAAAAAATGAATTAGAAGGATAAGAATTAATTCCATTATCAAGTCTTAATGAAAATAGTAATTTCAAAATAAGAGAAATTTGGTCTCAGAAAGTTTTTAAAATTTAATTAATTAATTAATTTAACAAGTGATAATTTTAAGTTATGTGCAATGACTTTCAAAATAATAAGTTTATCATTTCCATCATAGGATTTTTTAATGTGAGGATCAATTCAATTATATGGGGTTATCTGCTTTTTTGTCACTTGTCCCCCTTTTTGTGCCAGCATAATTTTTGTTTGTTAGTTGTTTTCTTTTAAAAGAACATCAATGAATTTCCAATTTCTAAGGAACTTAAAAAAACACATTAAAACCTTAAATATTTTTTTAATTTGAAGTAACTTTATATTTTATTTAAAATTGGGATTTACTTTATAAGCAAATCTTGAGACTGAATTTTCTGACCACCATTTCAAAGGATGCTGAAAATTTCCCTTCAAGATGTGTTCAGTCATGGCTCTCCACAACTTCCTATCCTTTGTAGCTCTTAGTAAGGTTTCTCCTTTCAGCCATCCATTTATACTAGCTTGTTAGGTAGGTTACTCACTGCTTTCCTTTGTTCCTCTTGCCTTCAATATATCCTGTGAGTAACAAATTTTCCAGGTCCTCTTTTCTCATTATGTGCCCTAGAGATTTCAGTTGTCTTTTTCTGATTCTAAGTGTAAGCATTCATTTTGTTTCGATTTTCTTTAAAACTTTTCATTAATTGTATGTTCAGTTCAAGGTATTCTCAGCATCCTTCTGTAGAACCACAATTTTTTTTTGCTTTAAGTCTCCTCTTCATCTGTGACCAGATTATCTAGCATTAACTGCTATATAGGAGGATTGGTATTGCATAATAGTTCAGTATTCTTTTCTTTGTTTCCAATTAAATTTTCCTGTTTCTTAATACTTTCTTAAGCTTTTGAAAGGCATCTTTTGCTGTTCCAATGCATCTTTTTGGATTTCAATTTCAAATTTTCCATCCTCTGTTATACCCTTCACAAAACGTCACCAAATGTTATATCTTTCTTTTCCTTTCTTTTGAATCAGCAAAATAAATCACATTAGAGTAGGTAAAGGTTGTCAGCATAGAAAGTAGAATTTGGTGGTGCTGAGTTCAAATTCTAACCAGGTTATTTATGTCCACGTAACACTAACACTCTTGGAAAAGGCATGAATCCATTTTTGCTCCACTTATGGGTTAAATAACAAAATAGATTAGGCTCTCTTGATTTGGGTAGCAGTCAATCTAAGAGAAAGAAAACTTTGAATTCAAACTACTGCCATTAAGTGTGAAAAGGGCATTCTTTTTTTTTTTTATTATTTCATTCCATGCAAGGGAATAAAGTCACTGAGACATAAAGGGTTACTGAGTGTGAAAGAGAAGCAAAAACAATAAAAGAAGAGGAATCAAGAAGACAACTGACAATGATTGACATTGCATTTAAATTTTTAAAGATCAAAGTTAGTTGGAAAGCATCAAATTGAAAGAGTTTCACAAACAAAAATTGTGAGTGAAGAAACTGTTAGCATAGAACTTACGGTTGCATCTAACCAATTCAACTATAAATTGATGAGACATTGCTGCTAATCTAGTACTGTGCTTAAATCCATAAAGTCTTGGTAATAGTGCAAGTTTGGTTGGTTCATTCACTGTAACTTGTTCTTCCTCAAATAACCTAGATTTAATTTGCTGCTGGACTTTTGTGGGTGTGAATATGCCAAGAAGGTGGGTATAGACTTGTGCAACTCCTTACTTGCCTAAAAATCCATTCACACACATGCTACTTACTCATTGAAGGGAACTGTCGACATCCCTTGGAATGGAGTGTGTTTTTATATTACTTTCAATAAATTAAAAGAACCTCCCAGGATAAAAATTGTTTTAACTTCTTCTGCTAATGAAATTTCTGATAGCAAAATTAAAAATTGGAAGATGTTAATTTAATGAATTGAGTTATTGGTGCATTTTCAAATATCAGTTTTCATTACATAATAAAATATAGACTTGTTAGTTCAGTTATGTGCCATGCGTGATACACACTTAGGTGATCATGTATCTTTTGATACATGACTGACGAGGCAGAGTTTTTCCCGCAGTAGGTTGACATTTCTTTCTGCAGTAGACCAGTTGCTGTCCAAGGCTATAGAACCCAGTCTGTCCTGCTACTGAAGTATGAATCCTCTTCTTAATAATACTGTAATAGAGAATACAGTAGTTCAGTGTGGTATTGCATACGACTCAAACACTGTGCCTTGTGATGCCTGTTTCTATGAACAGACGTTCTACTCATAGTGGATGGATGAACCCATGTTCAGCAATTAGTGTAGAGAATGTCGGTTGTCTTTCTACACAGCCAGTCAGTTATGTTCCATGTGTGATACACGCTTAGGTGATCATGTATCTTTCGATACATGACTGACGAGGCAGAGTTTTTCCCGCAGTAGGTTGCCAATTCTTTCTGCAGTAGACCAGTTACCATCCAAGGCTATAGAATCTGGTTTGTTCTGCTATTTACCCATAGCTGGGGAGAGAAGAAGAAGATTCATGCCTTTTCCAGGGGTATTAGCACATAAGTGAATATAATGGATTTGACTGGAATTCGAACTCGGCTCTCCGATTCCTCAATCCGAGCCGTTATCCATTACTCCACTGTGCATCCTCTAGACTTGTACTGATTTATAATTCTGAATGTTTTTTCTTTTATATCTGTCTTTGAGAACAAATGTTTAAATTCAAATATTTCATGTTTTATCTTTGAAGATTCTTGAAATTGAGTCTAGATTTCCTTGTCTGGATGAACTAATGACACAGAGCTATGACCATTCCCCGTCAAACCGGCCAACAGCTTTGCAAATTGTTTATACTATGAGAAAGATGTCTTTTTTGTTCCTCAAAAATATTATTCTAGAACCATTAACCAACAACAGTCTTGATGCTCAATTCCTTTTTGATAATGACAAGGTAAACAACACATTTTTCTTTTATTCTTTTTGCCAATACAAATTAACAACGAATAATAAATGTTTGAGATAAAATGCATAAAAGAGAAAATTAAATCGATGCCGTCATGATTTATAGCAGCTAGTGAACTTCTTTGCTAATGATCTTCAAATTTAATCTATGTAGAAAACTGTTGTGGTAAAACCCTCCTACAGTAGAATGAACTCTTCCTCCTCTCATAAATACTAACTGCAAGACTTCTAGCGTAGAGTTGTAAGGCAGCCGAGATGCAGTGTTAACCTACCGTTCGGACGTACAACTCTATTGGCTTATTACTAACACTCTTGCTTTGTATATATCTGTTATTTCAATACACTTGTTCAACCTACCCTCGTTTTCTGCATCTTTCTTTCTGGCCCCTAAACAGGCCACAACAAAAATACAACCCTACTCCCTTTTCTTATGCATGCAGAAAAGCTCTCAGCTCGGTTAAAGAAGGGATTAAAAAAATTATGTTATTTGGTCAGATTTTAGGACTGGGATGAGAAATTTTCAACATCTTGTAAATATATTTTATAAATTATGATGCTGCTTTAGAACAACATGACAGCTAGTTGACGATGTTATAAACATAATTTTTACTTACCATCTTCTTTCTCTTCAATTTTTTTTTATAAAGATTTTTTTTATCTTTTTTTGATTTTTATCATTTCTGATAATTGGCAAAATTAAATTCAATAAATATCTTTTCCTGTCAGGGTCGTCAAATGATTTGGTTATGGGAAGGCCAAAATGACAAGCGCAAATACTACATAATTGATAATACAAGCCAAACTGTTATGCACTCGTCGTTGTTTCCTGGAAGTCAAGTTATTTGCCAGATAAACTTCAACAAAAGGATTTGGTTGGCAACACAGGTTTGTCATGAAAATCAGTTTTAGTTTTGAATCTCTCTTCAAATATTAACAAAACATCAAAAAACCTTTTAACTTGTATGTTTCTGGCATCAGTTTAAACTAATTTTTTGTCAGCCCAAGAAAATGCTTCCTTGACATCTAGAAACTTGGTCTCTTTAAGTCCAGAATCAACTGATATCTATCCCACTTGTCCTCATAATACCCTCTTACTTCCTCCTTCCTTACATCCCGGGTATAATGATAAACTACATCTAACAGCAAGGCCTCTGTTCAGGAGGTTTTGAGGAGCATTGAACCACCTCTTAACTGCTATTGTTCCAAGGTCCACCCTGACCTGGAGTGGTAGCACCTGTTAGGGTCCCAAAACTGAAGTCAAAACACTATGAAAGTATAAAAATAGATTTTCATCGTAAAAATACCAGAAATACATTCTTGAAAAAAAAAATATTACCAGCAATACGTTTGACTCCCAACAAAAACCCTCTTTACAAAAATACATCAATGTAACCTGATCTACACACTGATTTCTTACAAGATACATATTCTATTCATATGAACCTATCCTAAAGATCTTGTTGGCATTAAATAACCTATTGAGTTTGATATGCTATAAAACAAAATAAACCAAATCCCCTTCCTTACAGTCTCACTCAATAACCTCCAACTTTGAGTGGCACTTGAGCCTTGTTTGGGTGAATTATCAGTAAATAAAAAAAATAATATATAGTACAATGAATCATTCATACAAAAAGTATTTTGGAGAGTGAAAATTTCACTGGAATATATTGAAATAAAAAAATGCAAGTACTTTTGACGGGTCCTCAAAAAAAAGAAAATGCAAGTACTTTTGATGGGCCCTCTGGAAACTATTTTATATAGTTTCTATACCTGATGATGATCGGAGGACCTGTCGAAAGTACTTGCATATTTAAGGAAGACCTAATACAGTTTATAATTTAAAAAAAACAAGGATCATAACATTCATCAAGTGGTTTTTGAGTTAATGCATCTTTAAAATTTAGTTAGCGAAGTGATTTCGCCATTTTATATCATTAACTTTACTAATTTACTTTTTGTATGAATGATTCATTGTAATATAAATTAAACTGCACCACATATTTGATATATATATATATATATATATATATATATATATATATAGTGGCTGTTTTGTTTATTTCACATAAAAACATTTGTTTTCCAATATATTTCAGTGAAATTTTCACTCTCCAAAATTATAGTTTAGATCTATGGAAAAAAGGTGTCAGAGGATATGGGTTAAAGTAACCCCTTTTCTTTTCCCTATAATCTAACCATTGTGCTTAAAGTTTTTTTTTTCTTGGAAATTTTCACTTTCCAAAAATGGAAAATGAGTGTTTAAACTTGATTCCAAGAGAATCTACATTATAATAATGTTCCTAAACTTCGATGAAGACAGTTAACCAAAAGTAAAAACAGAGGATGTGCAATTATGTGCACGAATGAAAGGCAAAAGCAACAAACAGTTTAACAATCCATCTTGCACATTTAAAAATCTACTATTCAGCCATGCATTGAATATTGTTCTAACAAAATAACACAACTTTCCATCAAACTGATTTTGGGAACACTTGTATCACTTCCAGATAGTCTGTTAACCCTTGAACTTGCCAGATTGTGGGAAAAGGACAGACCAATGGGATAAGAAACACCAGGTAGTGTGTGTCTGATGAAATTAAGTTTGCATTCCAATATGCTTCTATCGGGAAAAGTTTGATTAATACAGCCCAGATGATAAATTTACATAGCAATTTCTTTGTCTTTTTTTTTTCTTTTTTTTTCTAATCATTTCATCCCAAGCAAGGTGATAATGCCAAAAGCATGCACTGAGAGTGAGAGAGAATGAGAAAACTTTAGTAGTGAAGAGAAAGGACAATAAAAGAACAGGATTCAGGAAGACAGAATATTGACAATGTATTTCAATTTTTGAAGGTTGTAGGTGTCAGGGAAGCAAGATATCAGAAGAGTTCCACAGGTGAGAACTGCAAGCAAAGAAACTATTAGAATAAAGACCTAGTTGCCAATCTAGTTGTACGCTTAAATTCATGCAGTCCAGGTACTGAGAGGGAGAGCTCATTGGAACATCTGTCATGAAAATATTTATAGAAAAAGACAAGGGGAAGTTGTCCAATATATAGATAGTAGGGTTTAAATCTGTACTATAAGTTGCAATCCTTCATCAGGGATTTTGCACTGCACTGACAAGGGTTTCACCCTACACTGACAAGGGTTTCACCCTACACTGACAAATGGTTATTCATACTCCATAGCAAAATGGTAATGTCTCTCTAGTCTTCTTAAAGCTTGTGCCTTATTGACTCATTGGAGTAACCATAGATCTGCTCTGCAAAGCGCCACCATTCCTATGCAGATTCCAACTGTACCACTGTGGGTCCTCTCTGTTGTTTCTATAAATATTTTCAATTGTTCTTATGAGCTCTCCTCCTTAGTACCTCAACTGCATGAATTAAATAGTACTACTAGATTGGCAATTAGGTCTCATCATTTTACTGTTGAATTAACTAGATGTAACCCTAAGTTCTATACTAAGAGTTTCTTTTCTCGCACTTCTTACCTGTGGAACTCTCTTCCAGTTTCTTGCTTCCCTGACACCAACAATCTTCAAAAATTTAAATGCAATGTCAGTCGCAGTCTTCTGTCGTACTGATTCCTGTTCTTTTATTGTCCTTTCTCCTCACTAAAGTCTTCTCATTCTCTTTAACACCCAGTAGCCCCGCTCCCCACTGTGCATTAGTGGCATCATCACCTTGCTTGGGATGAAATGATAAAAAAAAATATTTTTAAAAATTCCCTTTTTAAAGCCATATAAATATTTAAATCATTTCCAAGACAAATGCTGTTATTTTTTTAAAACTATATTTCAAAAGAAAAAATAATTCAAATTTTTTTTCATTTATTTATGTAACTTGTTCTAATGTTATAATTTTCTGCTTTTAAGAATGGAGAAATTGAAATCCTTGGAATTCAAAATCAAAGATTTTGGTTGGAAGTTATTGAGACATTAAAACTTCCATGTACAGCGTTGGTTATGCTATCACAGGTAGGTTGTGTATTCATATATACAATTTTCATTTTGTTTTTCTATAAAATAAAATGAATGAGTTCAAATAATTTTTTAATCTGAAATTCGGAAAAAGAACAAAATTTCTTACTGCTGATGAAAAAGATGGTTTCATTTTGTTATCAGCATTCCAAATATTTAAAGAATTTGAATGAACATCTTTGTTTGTTCAGACTTCTGCTATTTTGTCTATTTTTGAAGTAATAAATAATCCATAGTCTACCTCATGTCTGAGATAGTTGTTCTTTTTTTACACACTAAAAAAAATAGGACTTTGAATGTTGATTTTACTGGCAGACCATTTGGAAGATTGTAATGCAGTTTTCCTACCTCATCTAGCCTTGATGGGTCAATAAAGTTAGTAAATATCACTAAATACTTCTTTTTCAGAAAGTTATTTCCATTATTGTTCTTTTGGAGTTAAAAAAAAATTATAATTTACTTTTGTTTTAAAGAGGAAAAAATACAATTACTATGAATTATTGATACACAAATGCCAAAAATTTAGTTTTGCAAAATATATGAAGGTTAATTTGTTTCTAGAATGAATTCTAGTTATGAACCCTAAAGTTGTGTGAAAAAAGTTTGATTTGCTCACAATTATCACGAAAAAAAAAAAAAGAAAAAAAAGGCTTTTAAATATTCTGAAATAGTTTCTCTTAGTAAATATCAACAAATACTTTTCCAAAAAATTATTTCCATTATTGCAAAAAAGAAAAAAAAAAACAGCTTTCAAATATTTCTGAAAATAAGAAATACAATTTTTCTTGTATCTTTTTTATTAAATGGCATTAAGAAATAGAGAATATAAAACATACAAAAATTATTTGTATGTCTACTTAAAACTTTAAAAAGTATTTATATGTTAAGATGTTTCCCCATGTGTGGGTGAATCTTATGAATAAAGACAAAAGGACAACTTAGCTAGCATATTTCATGCTCTGAGGGACTTTATTAAGGCAAATGCAAGGATTTTATTCTGTAACAAGTTTTACAGAGCAAAAACGTTATCGATTTTTCAAAATTTTTAAATTTTAGATTTAAGAACACTCATAAATATTCATCAGTACAGATACTTGTTACAAAATGAAATCCATGCATTTGCTTTGATAAAGTTTCTCAGAGGACAAAATGTGTCAGCTAAGATAAGTTTTCCTTTTGTCTTTCTTCATGTTGTCCTTTTACAGATATATTCTATCTGAAATTTTTACACATGAATGTTATGTAAAACTATGTAATTGCTGTTTTATCATTTTCTGTCTACCAGTATGTCTTATATCTTATTCAACTTAACCTTTGCTATGCTGGAGGTGAACATTGTCGTCATAGAATTCTCTCCCTTTGTTACTATAGGCCCATTCTGTTAACTGAGGCGTTTGCTATAAATAAACATTTGTCAACTGTTATTTCCAGTATTTTATACTGGAAATCGTTTATTACGGCTTTTGAACGTTAAACTTCCGTTTTTCAATGCCATTTTGAATTCTTCTAGACTCTACACAAGGTGTAACATCGACTAAACCCTCATTAATTTTTTGCAATTTTTTTTGTAAACAGAAAATGGCTTCATCAACATCCAACGAAGCCTTTATTCAGGTGTTTTTGTTTGATTAAGACTCTGCTGATGATGTTGAAGGCTTTACCCAAGTAGATATTGATGGTGAAGTGGTCGAAGATGATAACCACACTAGTGACGTGGAGGAAAGTGATGATGACCACTAGCAACTATTATCATCCATGCCCGATTAATTTTAGGGAAGCTACTGGCGACCATCAATATACCTGATAGACAAAATAATTCATCTTCAGAAAGGCTATTTATAAACGATGAAATAATAACTTTATTTGTCAACAAGAGAAATAAATATGATAGTCAAGTGAAAGAAAGAGCAAACAAATGCCAGTGTTTTCTTGTATGTAAACACAAGGAAGCACATAACATTTTGATGAAATGAAAGCCTCCGTAGTGATTTTGCTTCTTATTGCACCCCCAGAACTCCACAAGGAGTAATAAAAGTTAAAATATGTTAAATTGTTTACGTATTTTTTAATATACACGGACACCTAGGTTTTCAAATTTAATTCGTTCTTGAAGGCTGTTCGTGAACTGAAAAGTTTGCAAACTGAAACAATTTTCAGTATTTACATTAGTCGGACTATTGTCCTCATCTTTGTCGCCATATTTGTCACAACGTTTCGGCCATTGTACGCTCCGGCCTTCTTCGGGTGGTTGGAATTTCGAACCGAATCCTTTATTTCGATCACTGGGGTAGACTGTTCTAGTTCCACGAGTCATGTTTGATGGATGTCAGTTATCAGTTATCTCCTGCTAATTTTCCCTCTGAAAGTTCTCCACTGCCTTAACCGGGTATTGAACTCACACTCTTTGGGTCTGTCACTGGATCTAACCAACGCCTTTATCCACTGTGCCATGTGTCCTTGAGTTACGTTGTGACAAATATGGCGGCAAAGATGAGGACAATAGTCCGACTAATGTAAACACTGTACATAATACCTCATCTCAGAAATATAGACGGACTCTGAAACAATTTCCCCATAAGAATCCATGTAAACTGGATTAATCCATCCCTGGATCCCAGATGCTTGCTTATTCAAACTTTTACAACAGGATTTTGTGTATGAGTTCATATACAAAACCAATGAAAATCATTTAGATCTAAAAAAAAACAAAAAAAAAAGATTTTATTCATCCTTACCTGTGCTGAGGAGTCTTGATGGCACAAGTGGAGGGTGGAGAAGAGGTGGGGAGGAAGGGATGTTATTGTTTGGAAGGAGAGTCTCCCATCCCCTGGATTTTCTGCTTCTTGCTAGCAGATTTTACCTGAGACTCACTAGGCCTCTTTTTTTTTACCAAAAACCTTTCTACTGAAATTTGCTTTTGCCTCTGTTTCACAATGTTACAGAAGTGAGATATATCACTGTCATTGAAAAGGTTACTGACTTATCAGAGTGATACATTTCATCAAAATTTTTCACTTCGCCCCATTTTGCACACATTTCTTTAATAAGAGCACTAGGCACATACTCCTTCCCTCCTCTCCCTCTGAAGATATCTCCTTTAATTCTGCTGCACACTCTATTTATCAGAATTCAGAACCCAACCGAAGTATATATAAATTTAGTTACATAAAATTGTGATATCAAATAAGTCTGGTTTTATCATTTATGTCAGCCAGCATGTGTCTTATATCTTACCCAACTTAAGGGTTCTTGCTTAATGGTGATTACAAATGATCCGGTTTGAAAATTAAATGTTTAAAAATAACTGTTTTGCTATTCATTTCTGGTCTTTTGTGATTCAGCAATTGTTTTGTTGATGGCTTTTTAATTCAATTTCTTAGTTGTTAAAATAAAGACATTTTCTGCCATGAAAGTGGGAAACGCCTTAGCATTTCTGCCTGTATTACCATTATTTACATGTGGACTATTATCCTCATCTATGTTGTTATTGTTACCCTGCACCCTCCTGCCTTCATCAGGTTCAAGGAATTTCAAACAACTCTACAGGGCAATAACCTAGTGGATTAAAATCTCTTTTTGTCAATTAGGTGATATAGTGTAAGTTCAATCCCTGGGCCGGGCAGTGTGGGTATGAATTCAATAGAAACGGGGCAAGCAATAACTGAGCAGTACTAAATAGGAACTAGACGAGATGTCTAACATTGTCAGTTGAATGAGAGCAATCTACATCTAGAATAAAGGGTTCAATTCAAAATTTCCTAAAGTTACCTGGATCAACAAGCACCTGATGACGGCTGGAGATTGCAAAGGCCGAAATGTTGTGACAATAACAATAAAGATGAGGACAAGTGCCTGCATGTAAATAATATAAATAACTTTATCATTTAGACATTTTTTTTTTGTTAATGTCATGTCATTTCAGGATGTAGCCAATCATGGTTGCTGAAAAAAATCTTCACAGATTTCTTTTCTTTTATTATTTGCGAATTATTGTGGCTTCGTGAGGAAAATTGGTGGAATGATTTTCCGTTGCCTTCTCCACACTTATGAATGCAGAGTTGTTTTTTCTCCTAGACTGGCATCTATCCGAGGCTAGAGAGCCCAGTCTTCCCCCTCTTAGGGTGAGAAGAGATGGATTCATACCTATCCCAAGATGATTAGTGCAAAAGTGAAAGTAACAGACAAAGTTGAAATTTGAACACATCTTGCCAAGTCCCCTTCCAGTGCTAATAACACATTTACTAATTCAGAGTCTGTCTATATTTCTGAGATGAGGTATTATGTACAGTATTTACATTAGTCGGACTATTGTCCTCATCTTTGTCGCCATATTTGTCACGTTTCGGCCGTTGTACGCTCCGGCCTTCTTCAGGTGGTTGGAATTTCGAACCGAATCCTTTATTTCGATCACTGGGGTAGACTGTTCTAGTTCCACGAGCCATGTTTGATGGATGTCAGTTATCAGTTATCTCCTGCTAATTTTCCCTCTGAAAGTTCTCCACTGCCTTAACCAGGTATTGAACTCACCGGGTCTGTCAATGGATCTAACCAACGCCTTTATCCACTGTGCCATGTGTCCTTGAGGACATCTGGGTGTGAATTTCTGAGTATTATAAACCTAATTTTTTCAGCAACCATTTTTTACCAGTACTCATATTGCAATTTTGCTGTTATGATTGCATGTTTTTACCAGATCTCATATTGCAACTTTTTTGTTATCATTGCTTTTCTCTGGCACTCCTTATTTCTGGTTCCCATATTGTATTTATTTCTATGCTTGGCCGACTTAGGAGATTTTTGTGGCCTAGCATATGTGCTGATTCCTTAAGTTTACGAATTTTCCAATGGTGTTCCCTGTCTATGATCTCAACCTGATCCCACAGGGGGCGGTGATCTCCCTTCTCTCTCCATATGTGGTCAGCCACGCCTGATTTTTCTACTTCCCCTCGCGTTACAGCTTTCTTTGTTTTCTTGAAGCCTTACCTTGAGGCCTGTCTCTCCTTTATATTCCTTTCCGCAGCTGCACGGGATAGCGTACACACAGTCTTTAGTCATGTTCTCCTCTATGGGGGGTCTCACTCGAGAGAGATATCTGCGAAGTGTTGTCACGCTTTTGAAGGTTGTCTTGATGTTATATGGACCGCAAATCCTTTGTATTTTCTCTGATAACCCCTTCACATAAGGCAGGCAGACTGTTTTCTGAGTGTTGTTGTCCTCCTCCTCCTCCTCATGTACCCGCCTATCCCAGTTTTGGGGGCTGCTGCTATGTACCCAGGGTAGTTGTTACGTTGTAGGGTACTAATTTACTAATTCATTATTAACATTTTTCTCCTCCCACCACCCCTCATTGTCCAAATTCATTATTAACACTTATCTCCTACCCCCTGCCCCTCATTGTCCAAATTCATTATTAACACTTATCTCCTACCCCCTGCCCCTCATTGTCCAAATTCATTAACACTTATCTCCTACCCCCTGCCCCTCATTGTCCAAATTCATTATTAACACTTATCTCCTCCCACAACCCCTCATTGTCCAAATTCATTATTAACTAGTACTACTCTTGAGAATTTCATGCTTTTTGCTATTTAAATTTTCTGATAAATCTTAATTTAACGAATGAATAAGCTCCTTGCAAGTTCTACAAATATAAAATACACATGCAAATTCCCCAATTGCATCATTAAATATTTGCGCTTAACAACTTTAAGAAAATATTGCAATACCCATCATAAATATGAATGCAGGTCTTTATTTAAAGAAGTAAGAGGGTACAAATGAAAAAGTTTGAAATTAACAAGTTTTCTATTTCACTGAAGCAGACATGAGAACATTATCACCTCCTCTCGTTTCTTTCTTTTTCTCACTGATATCAAACAGTGTCTCTGATATGCCTTTTCCATTTTTCCTTGCAATCAAAATGGAATAGTTCAGTATTTATGAGCTGTTGGGTTAACTGACTAACTTAGAAATCATGGAACAATTTAATATGCTTATTTTCTTATTTTTTTTTCTTTTAGGAAGAGAAATGTCGAGTTTATGTTGGCTTGTCAAATGGAGTTCTGATGATCTTCCAAAAGAATATGCAACAAAGTCAAGAACCTGAATATGTTTCTTCATGGGACAAAACAAGTTTAGAACTTTCAGAGTCCTCTCAACCTCTGTCAACTTTGGTAATTATTCAAAATGAACTTTGGGTCACGTCTGGTCAAAATATTCACATTGTCTGTCTGGAAAATTTCAGCATCCTCCAAACGCTCAAGTGCCCCTTCCCCTGCACCATCAGCAGCAGCGGATTAGCATCAACCGAACAAATCTTTTATCTAATTCAGGATTCTACAAATGTTTTACAGTTTGACGTCGTTTCTCGACAACTGCTATTTGTCTATGAATTTGGAGACATCAAGATGGTTGGTAAAGTAGCTGAAGCCAAAAACCCCAACAACATTGAGGATGTTGAAGGGGATGATTGCAAAGGTGACCAGAATGACTGCTTCATTCTGTCAATTCTTTTGGTGGATGATGCCTTATGGGTTGGACGTGATATTGGAGACATTTTGATTGTTTCTACAGTTGAAAGATCTGGTTACCATAGAGGATCTGTGATTACTGCCCTGTGTCCAAACTATCTGTTACCTGAAACCGAGCGACTGCTTGGTGCCAGCAGCTTACAAAACTGTACTGATAAGTCTGTATTTTCACTTCTTCAATCAGAGGATATAAATTTAGTGAAAAGCACGAGGATTTGTTTCTGGGAACAATACAATATGGCTGAACTGCAGCAAATCCACACTCATATTTCTCAATTGCAAGTTGCTGAGGAAAAAAATGTAAAGTAAACTTAAACTTTTATGGAAATGGGAAAAAACTCTGATTTTTATATTTTCAGAAAAACAATTTTCACAATTCTAAAATTAATATTTTTATAAGACTTTATAATATAATATTTTTGTAATATATTTAATATTATAAAACATTGTTATATATTTTATACACTAAATTAAAAAGAAAAAAATAATGGTATTACTTAATTGGCATTTGATATATATGTAAATTTATTTCAGACAGCATGCATCTGTAAAGGAACAAAATGAATAAAAAGGTGAGAGGAAAAACTATTCTGAGCCAATGTGTTTCATCCTCTGAGGGTCTTTATCGAGGCAAATGTAGGATTTATTTTGTTGCACGTGATTATATATAAGAGCAAGGATGTCATTGCTTTATTGAGACTTTTAAATTTTGAGAATGTTCATGAATATTCACCAGGTGGTTGAAAGGTCAGTTGAAACATGTGGAGGATGCAAACTATCGTAATTCAAAGTCTGGTAAGAAAAAAATGTAATCAAGTAATATTCAAGAAATATTTTTTTTATTAAAAATCCTACATTTGCCTTGATAAAGTCCTTCAGAGGATGAAATACATTGGCTAAGAATAGTTTTTTTCTTGTTTTTTTATTTAAAAAAAAAAAAAAAAAAAAAAATTATATATATATATATATATATATATATATATATATATATATATATATAATCAGATAATATAATATATAAGCAATCGGATGTCTAGCCACACTGAAGAGCAGTGATACAGCGAAACAGTATGTCTGTGGATGACTATATATATATATATATATTATAAAGGAGTTGTGCCTTTTTTTATGGTATGTGTCAACTTATAACTCAGAAAAGAGATGCCACTGAACGTTAAAATTGCGTATACACTTTAATGTCTTGTATACTAATGAAAAGTACAATATTTAGTTTTTGATTTCTACTGATTAAATGATATAATTCAATTATTAAAAACCAATCGATTTGTTGAACTCTTCACAATTATTTTCCATTTAGTATAAGTTCTTAAGAACAGCCATATTTAAACATCACACAAATTCCATTGTGAAAATCTTCGAAGGTAAATACAAAATTTGAATTAATGCTCTCCGAAAATTATTGTTTTGTAATTTAATACTAATTATAAAAAAAAAATCTTACTTTATTGGAGATCTAAAACAAATCATGAAATGTTTTTAAATACTATTTTAAATGTAAATGAAAAATAGAATTTACGCAAAATTTTACATTTTTAATTCTTAGCTTCTTTTAAGTGTACCTACCCATTGTTACATTTTAGAGAGAAAAAATAAAACAACAAATTAAACGAATTCATTGTTTATCACTAACTCAAAAACTGATTTTTTTTAAATGAATAATTTTCAGTTGAATACAAATAAGGATTCCTTGCTTCTTTTTAGTGTTATATTTTTAGAGGTTAAAGAAAAAAGAACAAAATCAATTAATTTTCTTTTAAGAAAAACTATTTCTAGGATAAACGAATACATTTCATTTGAATCAATACAGGAAATTTTTCACCTACAAATGACAAATTTTTAATTATTCTTTGCTTTTTATTATTATATTCTTATGTTTAAAAAGAACAAAATAAATAATTTTTTAATCAGTGTAATTCAAAAATTAAGTAATAGCACTATTTTTTTCTTTTTAATTTAGCGTATAAAATATATAACCCTCTCTCATTCCCTGGTGTTTTTAAATTCTTTTTAATCCAATCTGCTTGTATGTATGTATGTATGTATGTATGCATGCAGAATTGGTACATGAAAAATTCATTGCAACAAGTTTTTTGAAATATTCAAATTGAATACAAAGTTGCAAAGCAATTTTGAATGTTCTCTACTCAATGTTGTGTTATTCTGTATTGAGAAAAAGAAAACAGACAAGATGAAGTGAAGAAGATGATTTAGTTGTAAGCAGTATGTGTTGTAAATGATTTAGGAAATTTTAAAAAGGTCTATGTAGCACTAGATTACAAGATTTTGTAATTACAGATTTGCACACCTTTTTGGATGATAAGCGCATTGAATGTTGGAATTGGTGGGAAAACATGGTGCTGATGGCACAACAAGAATTGTTAAACATTGGGCAGCATCTCATCCCCAACATTTCATCAAAGATTATCTTTAGAGATATAAAGTGGATTCATTATGGTCATTGAAAGTGTCACTTGGATTATCATAACAAGATTCACTATGGTCATCGAAAGTGTCACTTGGATTATCATAACAAGGTTCATGATGGTCATCGAAAGTGTCAAAAATCATAGGTGAACCTAGAGCAGCTAGAAGCATCAGAAACAAAACCTAATCTCAGAATCCTGATGAAACTATTACTTTTTGAATTTAAGTTTAGAATTTGAAAAAAAAAATGGCTGTATAAAGAATAGGGAAGCTGGAACTTAAAAAGTAAAATCTAATTTGTATTTGGTTATATATGAAAGATGTACTACAAACTGCTGTAGTCTGTTGTTCTAGTATGTTACTAGAATCATTGATTTCAATGTTTGAGTTTTGCAATTGCAGAGAAAGATTCCATTTACAGGAGAGGAGAAACCAGAACGACAATTCTCATCCACATGTTGCTTTGTTGAGCCACCCCCACCCCCCAAAAAAATATAATAGTTAGGATGAGAAATTCTTCCACATGGAGTAGATTCACCAGAATTAGCATCATAACATTATCCTTTGTTTCAAATAATGCAGCATTCCTTATCTGTCTATATTTCCGAGATCAGGTATTGTAATTTGTAGTGGATAAAAGTGTTGGTTGGATCCAGTGACTTGACCCAAAGTGTTGTGAGTTCAATACCTGGCTACGGCAGTGGTGGACAAAAACTTGGAGAGTTGCATTAAAGGGAGAAAACTGAGACATCTGGAAGAGGCACAGCATGTGGAACTAGAACAATCTGCTCCAGTGGATGAAATAAAGGCTTCAGTTCAAAATTCCAATCATCTGAAGAAGGCCAGAGTGTACAATGGCTGAAATGTTGTGAACACGGCAATAAAGATGAGGACAAGTCTGAAAAATGTAAATAATTGCAGCATTCCTTATCTGGTCAAAAATTTAAAGATGTTTTCAACAGCCAAAATTTCATTCTGGTGAATTTAAAAAAATAAAGGAACATTAAATTCAAGACACAAAAACTTTGCTAGCATTTTATCTAACAGGATTGTGGCCTTGTGGGTGAAAGCTTTTGTTTAACATGTATTAAATATGCTGCTGGTTGAGGGTTCAAACCCTGTATCAAGCAGTAAAATGTCAAATAGCTTGGTTCAGTAAAAGACAAACTTGGAAGACAATTTTATTTTTAGTGGTTTGGAATAGTGTTACAAAAGTAATTTTCTTCTCTTCTTTGGTAACTCATCTTCATCATTACCATTCTCCACTGAACCAGAAAACATTTTTATCTGATTTGATCCAGGGATTGAACTTACAACAGGAATGCTTACAAGTTTCCAGTCAACACATCTGTCATCTAGGCCACCTCCAATAGGGCCCAATAAGGGAGACATTGTAATAACTTTATTTCTAACATTTTTTTTTCCGTATCGTGTTAGAAAATTCAGATATTAAAATTAAGAAAAAAGAAGCATTGCCATGTCTTATGGGATATGGTTCAGTGGATAAGTGCTGAGACACTGATTCTAGCTTATTTAATTTGTGAGTTCAATCTCTAAGGTGGGTGGAACAGAAACTGACAGTGAAGAACAGTATAGTAACATATTATTTTGTGAGAGCACCAAGTTCTTCTGGAGTAAATATTGGTTTCTATATATTTACTGTCTTTCCATGAGAATTTATTTGTAAATTATGATTGCTTTAATTATTCTGGTACAATGATACTCATGCAATATGGCATCAGCCTTTTTATTTGCATACAAGCTGTGTGTGCGAGTGTGAGAGAGAGCCAGCCAGCCAGCCACAAGAAGATGGTTACCAAATGCAAGATGACGGAAGGTTCAAGGGGAGGTTTGTGAGAAAATGCCTCCCAGGCTCCAAATCCACTGAATGCCTAGATCAGGAGTATGAAGGTGAAATGAGAGACCTGATTTATTTAATCGCTTCCTAGGCTATGCTTTGCACACATACACAAGCACAGATATGAAGAGATGGGCGCTGATCATTTAAACATTTCATACCACTAAGCGTGCTACTAGATTGGCATCTAGGTCCCACCTGTTTACTGTTGGGATAGCTAAATGCAACTGCCACTTCTACACCAAGAGTTTCTGGCTGTGGAATTCCTTCCATTTACTTGGTTCCCTGATAACTACAACCTTCAAAAAATCTAAATGCAATGTCAATCGCCATCTTCTATCTTGGACCCCATTCATCTTTTGTTCTTTTCTCTATCTACCTTATACTCGGTCTTTTCTTTCAATTATACTCCCTGTAACCTCTTTCATGCTAGTGGCATTTAAAAAAAACAAACAAAAAACAATCGACTTATAGAAAATAGCATTTTCAAAAAATATCAACATACTCTACCAAGTGTTCCAGGAAAGAGGATTCAAGATAAATCTGTCTAAAACAGAAACTGTGATCTGGAATTGGAATGTAAGAAATGATAACAATTGATTTGTTTTTCATGGCTTATCAACCTTTTGCAGGTTATTTAAAGCCAGAAAATATTTTTACATTGTAAGAAATTTGTTTTTGAGATTATATATAATAATATATATATATAATAATATATATATATAATAATATATATATATAATAATATATATATATAATAATATATATATATAATAATATATATATATAATAATATATATATATAATAATATATATATAATAATATATATATATAATAATATATATATATAATAATATATATATATAATAATATATATATATAATAATATATATATATAATAATATATATATATAATAATATATATATATAATAATATATATATATAATAATATATATATATAATAATATATATATATAATAATATATATATATATATATATATATATATATATATATATATATATATATATATATATATATATAATAATATCCAAGTATAGGATTTGTGTATACAGAATAAATTCCAATAACCAACAAATACTATTCTTAAAAGAGTGCTCAATACAGAGTAGAGCAAATATAATTATTTATTCGAAAATTATAACATAAATATGTTATAAAATCACTACAAAAATTAGCCATTTTGTTTCAACACTTCTGGTGTCTTATCAAGTGAATTCAATATATATATGAAAAAGAAGAAAAAAAGTATACTCAAGAGCCAGTAGTTCTTAATCCTTTAGCATTGACCCTGCCCAGCCCATCCTGTAAATACCGGCTCTCAATGTTCAACATACTGTAATTTTCCCCATGTATAGTCTACCATAATATATGATGACATCATCGCAAATAACACAAAAGTCATGCAAACTGTCAGACTTTGACCACACTGAGAGCCAATATTTATGGAGTTGGTTTTAGCATGTTGAATGCTGAAGGGTTTAATATATTTTGTAGTTGAAAAAGAAAAAAGTGAATGATTTTTTTTTTAAATATATTTTTTCTCATTTATTCAACAAAATAATACAGAGAGAAAAGAAATAGAAAATGTTATGTGTATTTAGGATTTATATATCAATGACAAAGTTTTTTTAAGTTGTACAAGAAATTGGAGCTTGAAATTGTAAAAATAAGAAAAAGGGAGGGAAAAATCAACAAAGACTCATTTGCCATTTAAAAAAAAAAAAAATAAAAACAATTGAACAAAGATAAAAAGAAACAAAATGTCTATGATGTTTCATAAAATCTAAAAGAACAAGAAAAACAAAAATCCACATTAACTCTCAAATTATTGAAACATCAATTTAAACATGTGCACCTAACACAGTGAAGGGAAACAAACACACAAATTTGCAACTTAGTCCATAATAATAATAATAAAATATTTGAAGCTCGACACTTAAGGCAATGTTGGTTAGGCAGGGGAGGTAAGAAAACATATCTGTCAGGCACTTAAGTCTCATATAACAGCTGAGGAGGAAGATTTTTTAGTTCAAGAGAAATATATGCAAGAGAACTCCATTTCATGCAATGCTTAGTGGTATAATCATAGAAACCAGTTTCACTGCCAAAAATAGGTTTCTCAATGGCATTCCATTTATATAGGAACTACATTATACCATTACCCCTACCATTTTTTTTTTAGGTTTTTCTTTCCTCTTGTTTGCTTTTTTGTCATGCAATGTTGAAGTCGTTATTATATCCTACAACCATTGAATAAACAGAATTTAGTAATATTAGTATTAGCTGTTATTGTCTGAAGTTTTCTGAATTTCACAGGCAAAATATTGGCATTATCAATTTTTACCTTATTTTTTTTTTCTTCCTCTTATTTTTGGCTGTATTTTCCTGCAGTGTTGAAATTGTTTTAAATCCTATGACTGGTACTTAAACAGAAGAAATGAAGAATTTCTTTTTAACAAGATTTGAATTCTTGTCTGGCCAGGGTCAGGACATCTCGGGAATTAGGCTTTGAAAGACAACCAGCAGACAGAATTCAAATTTAGTCACGTAGCTACATTCTTTATTTGATTTTTATTCTACACTGTTGCTTTACATCTAATAGCAAGAGACGTCATTGTTTGATATTGTCTGAATTTCTTCAATGAAATATTGTCGCCATTCATTTTTGACTAGTTATTTTTTTTCCTTTCATCTCTTTTTGTTTTTTTTATCACAACAATCTGATCAGGTTTTACATTCTGTCCAGTAAATAAACAGCATGGATAAGAAACAAAGAATTAGTTTCTAACAAGATTTGAACTCCAGTCCTTACCTTTGGGAACATGTTTGATATATTCAGGAGTTTAGCATTAAACTACAGATGCTAATCAGCAAATGTCATTCAAATTTAACCACATGGCAACACTATTATTTGAGCCAAACCAAGTGGGATTTTATTACTCCCCCAAAAAACTTTTTGGACTTAGAAGTCTTATTTATGTCTACTACTTCTAAGTGTAAATAAAATAATATATAGCATAGTGAGATTATATATATATATATATATATATATATATATGATGTATAAATTTCTATATAACAGAACAATGTTAGGCAAATGAATGACAAATTTAAACTCCTTTAAATTAAAAAAAAAAAGTTCATCATTTTGTCACCAACACATAATTTGAACAGACACTTAGATTTCTATATCTGTCTCCCCTTCCTATATATATATATATATAATTACACCAATAAAAACTTTACTTTCATCTTAGGAAGTTTCTCTGTAGAAGATGAAACATGTTACACAGACTGCCTGTCAAAAGTGTAAATTTTAATTTCATTTTTCGTTTCACCTTTTGAGACAGTTAAAAGTCTTTGGTGAAATAAACTATTACAATGGAGTCTTAAAGTGGTCTGTTTTTCTTTAATGTGTGTGTGTGTGTGTGTGTGTATTTAAGCAGCAATCCCTTTTTCATGACATTTCATTGAATATGACAGACAATGTGCTTTTATTTAGTTTTTTTATACAATTTCTCATGCGATCTAATAATTTTTTTTTCTTTTCGGATGATAAATTATATAAAAACTGTCCGAATGTTTTTTTTTTTTTATTAGATTGCATGAGAAATTGTATAAAAAAAACTAAATAAAAGCACCTTATCTGTCGTATTCAATGAAATAAATACATATTATTAAAAAATTATTGGTCAGATTTGAATTAGACCTGAAAACAGCAGAATTTAAAAGTGCTCAATTGTAGAAATAAAATAGAAATTTAAAATGGAGAGCTTTTGAATTAAAAAAAAAAAAAAATTTAGGAGATCAGTCAATCACACTACCTTGGTTTCAACCTTTTGGTAATTTTAGCCAATCTGGGCTAAATAATTTCCTAACACTTTATTTAAAAATAAATAAACGCATAACATGAACTGTATCGGGGGGGGGGGGGGTATATGAAATGTACATACATTCATCTTGGTTCATATGGACTCAAAAGGAAAAAGTTTTTGTGTGCATGCATCGTGTCATTATTTCCAATCTCTTAGGAGATTTTTCTGGTTTGGAAATGTTATTATTTGAATGAGAGATCAGAAATAATGGCATGATGCATACAAACAAAAAAAGTTCCTTTTCAGTTCATATGAACCAGGATGAAAGCATGTATATTTCATATAACCCTCCTCCTCTGACACAATTTCAAGACTTTTCTCTTTCCCTTCTATTACACTTCACATTGTGTGTTTGGTTTATTTGTAAATAGTAAATTATTTAGTCTGGATCATCTGAAGATACTGAAAGGTAGAAACCAAGGTAGTGTGATTGGCTGATCTAATTTTATATATATATATATATATATATTAAAAAATTAGATCAGCCGATCATGCTATCTTGATTTCTACCTTTCGATATCTTCAGATAGACCTTTCCATGATCCTCCCACCACCTCTGTCACCTTATATCAATCTAAAACTATCCCTCAAAAACTTGTATTAAAATAGAAGAAACCTAATTCTTTTGTAAGTTGAGATGGGACCTGATGAACTAGGAAAAATATATTTCCTGGGGAAATAAATTATAGTCATGGAACCTTAAGGTTGCCTCTTTCTAAATTATTTAATTAATATTTGCTCTGGTTTTACATTGAGTCCTCAGGATCACATCCTCTTTGGAATTATCCACATGGATTACCAAACCCTTCATTACCTTACTATTTTATATATATATATATATATATATATATATATATATATAGAGAGAGAGATAGAGATAAGAAGAATGCTGCTATATGACTAAATTTAAGATTTGCCATCTTTGGTGTCACTGTGATGATTAGAAAGGTGTTTCTGTCTGAATTCCTGGAATGAAGAGTTACCTTTATTTACAGTTTGGCTAATATCCTCATCTGTTATTATCGGGAAGTTTTAGCTGTTGTATCCTCTGATCTTCTTCAGGCGTCTATTGATCCGGGTCGGTTCATGAATTCAATGGTACAGTTATTGGGTTCAATTCCTGGGCCGGGCACAACACAGTCAGACTCGGTAAAAACAAAACGAGCAATAACTGAACACTTACAGGGATGCGATGTTCTTTTGTCCAGGTTTCCGACTAAGAACAATCTACCCCTTGCTGATGGCCATCCAGATCAACAGACACCTGAAGAAGGCTGAAGAGCACAACAGCTGGAATGTGAGGACAAATAGAAGGACATTAGTCCAACTCTGAAGGTTTTGTCCATGTCAGGTGGAGTGCCAGTGACAGAGAATGAAAGTTCAAATCTTGGTAGAAGGCTATATAATATTTTTTTTTGTTCAATACTGTGGTAACAGAATGTAAAAAAAAAAACTGTTAAAGATTTCTAGAAAAAGCAACAAAATCAAAAATAATGCATCAGAACAACTGGGACAGCCAACAGGTAGGTTTTGTGTAACTCGTTCACGAACCCGTTCTTTGGTTGTGTCGGATACAAGAGGAATTGGTTTATCTCTCTTGCCATTAATACACCATTGAGTGGAAAAAGAGAGAGCCCATTGAAATTTTGTTATGGAAATGTATGTTAGCAAGAACCAAAAGTTTACAGCCTCCCACCACCCACTAATTCATGCTCAAACACAGACATTGGCTTCAGATTATGATCAGTAAATGAAAGATTTTGAAGAGTTTGTCATGTAGCATTAAGCAAGATTTGTCAAATAAGAAAAGAAAATGGGGGAAAAAGTCAGTGGTTAGAGGGTCAAAAACTGGCAGGAAAGCAATGGGGAGAAAAATAACAGTTGGCAATATGTTTGAAGCAGAATTAGTTTCACAATTGGAATGTCTTTTTCTCTTGTTCGTGATTGGTCGGAAAGTTAAAATTTAAAAAGATTTTTTCCCCCTATTTGTTTGAATTTTTGAGAGGGGGAAATATTTAACTAGTTTTCCTTTAGTCTTATTTTATTGTTGTTTTAAAAACATTTTTAAAGCCTTTTAAATTCTTGGGGCCTTACATTTATTCATGGAGCATTAACAGGCAGAATAAATGTAACAGAGTAAAGGCCAAAAAAATACCCCAAGGGTTTTGATAAAAAGCAACAAAAATAAGATGAAAAAGAAAGTATCCTAAAATGAGTCAAAATTTATCTTAATATTCTTAACACTTTGTGAAGAAAAAAAAAAATAAAAGCTACAAGAACAAGAAAACTAGTGGTGGGAAAAGCAAATTTAAGGAAGCCTTCATTAGAATGGAAAATACTGAAGAAATATAGAAAAATCAAGACCGATTGAAATCTTAAATATTCCTCCTTTTTAGAAAGAGTGGAGGGAAGCTCAATCTGTAGACTTTTTTCTTTTCTTTTTTAAAAGCAGCATTCAAAATTCATTTCTATTAACATTTTTTCCTTCAAAAGGTCAGCATTGTTAAACATTTTACAATTCTTGGTCAAAAAGTTAATCCCTGTATTTTAGGTGTTAAGACAGCATCATCATCATCATCATTATAATAATAATAATAATGATGATAATAATAATAAAAAGCCACAAATAACCAAACAAGTTTGCCAGATATTTTTGACAAACAAAAATGACTGTAAATTTGTATTTTTTTCATAGTTCTTTATTATTTTTTCTAAAATTTAGTAATGCCTAACAGAATGCTATTATTGCAAGTGAATAAGCAGCTTAGAAATTAGGAATCATATTGTCTTTCTGTAAGAAGAGAAAGACCAGGTCAAAGTATTCCATTGTTTTCCTTGTATATTGAGACAAGTTTTTTTATTTATTTATTAGTTAAATACTAAATAAATGATAGATTTTCTCATAATCTCTCATTGTAAAAGTTGTTCATTTACTAAAGTCTATTTGCTTGCTTGCTTTGTATGCAGTTTGTAAGCTGCTAAGAAATGAAAGCAGCTTTCTGAAGGGAAACAGAATTCATAAGGATTTGCAGGTTTTTGTTGGTTTAAAATTAAAGGATTTGAGATTGAGAAAAAAAATTATATTAAAAAAAAAAAATCTAAATAAAATGGAAAAAAAAATGTATTAAAAAAATAAAAAAAATATCTAAGTAAAATTAAAAAAAAAAATGTATTTAAAATAAAATAAAAAATCCCTGTAAAATTTTTCTCCTTCCTCCCTTTTTTTTTTTGCTCTTTTTCTTCAGCAGTGATTTTCAATGAAAGGAGACAGAAAGTGGTTTATATTTTATGAGTTCATTGAAATTTTCATTTTCCAGCTACAAAAAAAAAAAAAATAATAAAAAAAAAAAAAATAAAAAAAAAAAATTTGTAAACATCAAGCATGATTGAAATTTAACGCATGCATAACTTGAGAATGTTAAACAGTAAAAACCCTAACTGAATTGTGTAGGTTTTTTTTTTTTTTTTTTTTTTAATGTCCTGTTGGAAGGTCATGATTCTGTAGCAGAATCATTCAGGGTATTGTTAGTGATTGCAGATACAGAATTTTGGTCAGTATTATTGTTGTTGTTGGTTGTAGCAGGAACTTCTTGCTCATTCCACTCGTTTGTTTTTGAGTCGTCGTCTTCTTCATTCTGATTATTGTGGTAAGTTGCTTTATTGTCAATCTGAATGATGTCAGATGCATCAACATCAACCTCTTCTTTTGCACTATACTTTGTGCCTTCGTATTTTTGTAAATGAACCTAGAGAGAAGAAGAAAGAAGAAAGTGTTGGTGTGAGAGCATTTGCTTTTATTTATTCTTATTATCAAATCAGGAATCAAAGAGAAAATGTTTTTTAACTTTTTGTTTTGTAAATGTCTTTCAATTGAACAAAGAAAAATGGAGGAAATAGGTTTTTTTTTATTTAAACATGGAATTCATCATACAATATATTTGGGAATATATGCATAATGGAATAATAAATTTAAAGTCATGCATATTTCAAAATGTGTTTGCTATAATATACATATATATTATATACAAAAAAAAATAGTGTATAGTGTTGGTAGCAATGGTAAAATAGTGCTCAATGTAAAATAACAGAGTTAAAATTTATACTAAGAATAATTATATATTTGTTCCCTCACTGCTCTATGCTATTCAAAGTTTCATGCTTATAGAAATAGTCGGACACAAATTAAAACTGTCCGACTTTGAATAAGTGTTCGGTTAGACATATTTAATGTGCCTGATGATTGCTATAAGCATGAAGCTGAGTAGCATATCATCGTGAGGAACAAATGTATATCTTCTAATTATAAACATTTTAGAAGCTACATGTGTCTGAGATGCTAACCCAGTTTTTTTTTTTTTTTAATTTATTAAAACTGAAATTAATAGCAACTGGCTTAAATTGAGAAGTCCTATTGCAAATCAAACAGATAAAGCACACAAAAAAAATACATATATATATATATATATATATATACACACACATATACACACACTTTATTTTAGGATATTATATCCAAAACATGTCAAAATCACTACATGAGTGCAGTTGTGTTTCAATGTCTATCAACACATCTCATCAGGTGATTGTAAACTACTAAATAAATGATCAGAACTCATCTTAAAATGCAAACACAAAACCAATTTTTAGTATGTTATTTAAAAATCAAAGATATAAATTGAACAATAGACAAAAATAAAAAACAAAATAAACAAAAATAAGTAAAATAAATGAATCCAAGCCAATAAGTAAATAAATTAAGTAAGTAATAAACAAATTAACAAACCATGAGCATACACATAAACCCAAATAAACATAAGAACCAACAATAAATGATCTATAATAAATTAAAAAGTTAACAAACAACACTATAAATAGCCAAAAAAAAAAAAAAACTGCATCTGTACCTATAATTCTTTTCACTCAATAACCCGTAGAATAATTCGAAACATAACCATTACTGCCCACCAAAATAACCATTAGAACGATACAATAGCCTACCCACAATACTTGAGTGACCTATATATATAGTCAAGTAAAAACACAATATGGCTTGACTATTATGTTTAGCATGAAACAGATTATCATGTCTTGTGACACTTTAAGGGTTGAAGGGATAGCTCGATAGCTATACTAAGAGACAAGGCAAGATTTGTTAAATTCAGAGGAAGGACTGAAACATCTGATGTTTTCCTACAAAAAAACCATGTGGTCAAAGTTGACAATTGACTATGAAATAGAGACATTGTTTTTAAAATCCTGGTTATGGAATTGTCTACAGGCCATAACTCGCTAAGGAAAAATTGGTTGAGTTAATATTTAGGGCGTTCTGGAAAGAAAGGCAGAGTTAGAGAATTATTCTTTTTATTTTTTATCACTTGTTAAAAGAAGAGGGGGAAGGCGTGAATTGCTGGGGCAGTGAAATTTCTTTAGATAAGAACCAAAATGGAGACATTGTTGATAATTACTATTTAAAATGCAGGTTACAGAATTGTCTACAGGCCATAACCTGGTAAGGAAAAAAATCGGTCAAGATAATATTTAAGGTTTTCTGGAAACAAAGGCAAAGTTGGAGAATTGTTTTTTTTCATCACTTGTCAAAAAGGGAGAGGAAGGTGTGAATCGCTGAAGAGATGAGATGTCTTTGGATAAGGGCCGAAGTGCCACAAGAAGTGGTTGTCAGGGAAACAGCTGATGAATGCTCGATTGAGAAAGTGGAAGAGCTCGAGGAATTCTGTTGATGAAAATTTTGAACGTTAATTAAAATTAATAATTGGAGCTAAGCCACACCTGCTTGCCCATGCAGTCTAGAGATCGGATTGGTCAGCTGACCATAGAAGTGAAGGGTCTAAGTGGAATCTCAATCTTGGGCAGTATTGGTATGAGGCACCAATACGAGAAGGAAAGAGTTGTGGTTGATTGATATTCTGCTACCACTACTCCTCAGAGGAGGGATCTCTCCAAAATTGGGCATGCAATTAATTTCCCAGAGTTAAACAAAGACATCTCTGTGGAGATTAAGAGAATGGCTGAAATCCCAACCCACATCAAACCATGCTGGTTTTAGACGGAGGTCCATATAAACAGAGAATCAAAATGATAAAAAAGAGAGACGCTGCCAGACAAGAGATAACGGCTTCACTGAACTTTTGTGACTTCTAGCCGCTAAAAAAGACCTCTGACTTTGAGGTGTATCCAGAAACCTTGTCTAGATTTAGTCACAACAAAATGTCATGATATATCTGAAGAACGTATATTCCTACCTGAAGAACTGATATTGTACCACCAGCTCTGTACAAGAAACGTTATATAAAACATTTTTTTTTTTATTACAATTTATCCTATGACTTGTGGCTTCACTTTGTCTGGACCAGACCAATTCAACGATCCCTGTTGACAATCCTTGCCAGCCTTATGATCTAAATCAAAATACAACGTGGGACAAGGCAAGGCTTGGATGAACAGTGAGCCACAGGGATCAAACGTCGAATGGACCGTCTGGGTGAACGTCATATCTGGGTGTTGACTTCAATGTTCACTTTTATATTTACATATGCTCGATCCCTGATATTGAGCACTTATTAACCCATAAATATAGCAAAACTATATCACACTCTCACACACACACACACACACACACACACACACACACACACATTTACAATACTTACACTCACTCCACACACAGAAATTGTTTCCATATACAAAGAAAACATTGAAATGGTCTTTCCTTACCTGTATAAAAACATTGACTTCTACACTTCGACTGAGATAAGGGAAATTTCCTCCAGACTTGAGATGGGCCCTTTTAGCATTAGGGTAACATTTGTACATTTCATCCTTGACCATTTGGGAGAGAGCACATTCATCAAACACCTGCAAGGAAAAAGAGAGAGAGAGAGAATTAAAAAATCAAAATGACTCACATGCCTCCGTTTTGGAAAACATTATTTTTCTAACAATCATTTGACCAACTCGATCACAATTCTTTGTGTTACTTTTGTTGCTTCCACAACCTTTTTGGACAAAAACCTCTTCAGGTTTACATGCTGTATTAAAAATGGGGACAATCTTTTTTTCTGGAGAAAGTGGTCAAAATAAGATTGCATTTAGACTATGCCATGCAGGGGTGAAAAAGAAACCAACGTTCAGCTGCTATATAAAGCCATAGAATTATTGATCTGTTCTCATATATTTGGGATAGCAAGAATTAACTGATGATTGACAATGTCTCATTGCCGATTAATAAAGGACACTTTTTAATAAATGATAATGCGGGCATAATACTAAAATTCTACCTACATCCATAATGGTAATGTCAACTGAATTGAGTTTTTGTGGTTCCACGTAGCTGCTCATACAGTTGAGTGTGAGACGAGAAGCTAAGACTTTCTGAGAAAGGCTGTCCAGCTGGAAATGAACAAGAAATAAGAGAAAGGTTAGAATTTAGGAAAGATTAATTATTAAGAAAATAAATTTTTATTTAGACAAATTACTTACACAAGTATTTTTAGAACTTATATGAACTCGTGTTACAGAATGTTAAATAAAAAAAACAAAAGAACAAAATCAACTGACAGCATTAAGTCACTGAACATTGACACCTGAACACTTGCCAGTGCTCTATCCCAGGATATTTTCTCTATTTCAGAACTGCCTGCTTAAAAGAACAAGTCAGTAGTGATGAGCAGCAAATGGCCTGTACAAAGTTGCTCATATGAACAGCTTTATTTTAATTACATGTTTTGTCCTATGCCCAATTCATTTACACAAATGTCCCATAATGGTAATTGTTGTAGAGTTATTTCCCCAGTGGAAACTGTATTTGGACTAAATTCGTCCTAAATAGGTTCAACGTACAAAAACGTTAGGAACTTGTAATAATCAGTATTACGCAGAGTAATCGAGTTGTGGTCGCTGACTACTTTTCCGTATTCGACTCCTACTGGCTCCTACTTATAATAGATGGGAGAGTCTAGTATCTATAGACTAGGTGTCTTTCACCATAACAGTAATATTAGCCACTTCCTTATATGGAAACTTTATGCATTCATTAAATACAAGACAATATTGATTAGGAAAAGAACTCTTATACAATATGTAATGTCGTCCTGGGTATGACGATAAAACTTCATCCAACAGCAAACCTCTGAATAGGTTTTGAGGAGTGTGAAACGACCTCTTAATTGCAGGTGTTCCTAGGTCCACCCTGACCTGGGGTGGTAGCACCTGTCAGGGTCCTAGCCATGGGCAAATAGTTACCCCCCCCCCCCAAAAGGGGTCAAAACATTATGAAAGTATAAAAATACATTTTAATACTAGCAATACATTTTTTGGAAAAAAAAAAAAAAAAAAAAAAAAAAAAATACCAGCAATAAAAATCTTGTTGGCATTAAATAACCCATTGAGTTGTTGATATGCCATAAAACAAACCAAACCTATGGCCAGTACAAAGTTGCTTATTCTGCTTACAGGTTAGACTGTGTTGTCCTTTTGGAGATTAGACACGTGAGCGTTGTACTTGTAAACTTTCACTATGCGTCCTGGGTAAGACATTAAACTGCATCTGCGTCCTGGGTAAGACGTTGAACTATGTTCAGCAGCAAGGCCTCTGATCAGGAGGTTTTGAGGAGCGTGGAACCACCTCTTAATTGCTGGTGTTCCCAGGTCCACCCTGACCCGAGGTGGTAGCACCTGTCAGGGTCCCAGCTATGGGAAAATAGTTAACTATTACCAGCAATACTTTTTTGAAACAAATTATTACCAGCAATACAATTTTGAAGGAAAGATATTGCCAGAAACAGATTTTTGATAAAACAAAATATTACCAGCAATAAAAAATTTTGTCAGCATTAAATAACCCATTGAGGTTGATATGATCCTAAAAATCCTATCCTAAAAATGTTGTCGGCATTAAATAACCCACTGGGGTGTTGATATGCCGTAAAACAAAATAAACCAAACTAAACTTTCACTATGGGTTCAATTGATTAATTCTGATGATGATTTATTGACTAAAAATAAGAGCAGAATTCTCCTGCCCTAGGGTTTTATGTTTGTGGCAGGATATCTTGCATAAGACGGTGATGTGGCCAAAATCATGGGATTGGTGCCTAGTATTGTGTAGGACCCCCAAACAAATTGTATTAACTTGATATGGCATTGATTCTATAAGAAAAAGAAAATGGAAGGTGTTGGTCCATTTTTCTTGGAATCTTAATATGGCTAAACAAAAGGCAATCATGGTTGGCATGACTGAAAGACACATTTCGTATTTGATATAATGAATTTAGTAAAAGAACTTGAGTTAAACATACATCTGTACACCTCTTTTAGCCTATTACTAACCGGATACATCACCCCACATTGTCTGTCTACTCTTGTTCGTGTTGGCTTGCACAAAAACTGAGAAATCCCCCCCCGCCACTGTACATTTACAAGGAAATGAAAGGTGAAACTACCAATATACTTGGCTGCTTATTCAGGTATTCACCTGCATGGTCTGAGTGATAGACTTGTTATATCTGCTACTTCTGTCATGACAGACTAATGGACAAGATCTTTGCATAGGTCATCAAAAACTGACTCTTTTATCATCTTTACATCATGTCTAGAAACTCCAAACAGATGGTCTGGAACTCTCAGGCAGCCTGGATCTTGCTAAGAAAACATGTATTGGAACTACTTTCTATTCTAACTGTGACTATATAGTGAAACTGTAACTTTTTCCAAGTGGCACTTGTTCCCAAAAGTTTTCCTTTATTTATCTATTTATTCCCTTTTGGTCAAGTGGATGGCTCCTTTGTAGATCTTACTTCATAGACTTTACTGCTGGTCATAAGAAACTCCAGACAGATAAAGTCATTTACTGTCCACTTCTATATGGGTGACCTGAGCAAATCCTGTATTGGGCCCCCATAGTGTCATATTGTGACCAAGTTATTGCACATTACATAATCAAGAGACTGACTTGTTGATGTGGCTTTTGACCAGAGAAGACATATATCTAAAAATGACCAGCAATCATTCCTGAGAGAAAAGAAAAGATATTTTGTAAAGAAGCTCTTCTGTTTTTTGGGTGTTGAGTCGTTTAGCACAGGTAGCACTGCAACTTGTAACTGATGAAAAATGATCAGAAGATTTAAACAAGAAACTTTTTCCCCTAGGCTTTGTGTATTGTCATGTATGCCTTCAACAGACTATTACACTTACCAAATTATATATAATTTGGTAAGTGTAATAGTCTGTTACCAAATTATATATAATTGGGTAAGTGTAATAGTCTGTTACCAAATTATATATAATTGGGTAAGTGTAATAGTCTGTTACCAAATTATATATAATTGGGTAAGTGTAATAGTCTGTTACCAAATTATATATAATTGGGTAAGTGTAATAGTCTGTTACCAAATTATATATAATTGGGTAAGTGTAATAGTCTGTTACCAAATTATATATAATTGGGTAAGTGTAATAGTCTGTTGAAGGCATACATGACAATACACAAAGCCTAGGGCAAAAAGTTTCTTGTCTAAATCCTCTGACCACTTTTCAGCTGTACAAGCCATTCAGTGCTTTTTGCATTCTGTTGAGGATTCTTCTAGATTCGATGAATTACTATAATGATTTGCCTAATCCCCAAAATTCTATTACTTGTATATCCTTGCTTGACACAGCTAATGCTCTGCGATGAAGTGGTTTGGGAGAAAGGAAAGTTGTGGCTCTTGGAGCACAATATGTTGGGTTATGAATATGAGTATCACATGGGAATTTGCGTGTAGCGGCACTATATAGAGTTTATTCAATTTCTTCTTCATCGCAGAGGACTGTTGGTACAGCGGGTATGATGCTTGCATTGTATCAAAGCGGTATGTGTTCAAATCTTGGTAGTGGATGTGCACTGCTGATGAGTCCCCAAATCCGATGAAATGGCTGTCCAGTGTTTTCTGCATTCTGTTTTAATGATTTGCCTAAATCCCCAAAATTCTATTACTTTTTATTTATATATGCACACACACACACACACACATACATACATACATACATACATACATACATACATACATACACACATACATACATACATACATACATACATACATACATACATACATACATACATACATACATACATACATTTTTTTGATTTACCATTTTGCAGTAAATACTTATTTCTTTCTTTTCCTCACTTAGTTTTAATATATTTCTATATATTATATATATTTGGGTCAGGCTTAGGCCTGTTACTGGTAACATGAAACCCAGTACAATCTGCTACATGGATGGGTAGTTGGCATCTAAACCAGCTCCCCAAATACCTTTTCTGCTGATGACGAAAGTGGTATGTTAAGTCACAGGCTGAAAAAACAAAACCTGTCAAAGGGCAGATGTGCTTCTTATAGGAACCAATGGCCGACATTTATTTTCTATGGCTTATCAATGCTTTGTAAGTTATTTAAACCAGAAAATATTTTTAGATTGCAAGAATTCTTTTTTAGATAATGGTTTTATTAATGCAAGTCTTACTAATTAACCTATAGATGGGGGAGAAGTAGATTCATACTTTCCCAAGGGCAATTGTGCTTAAGTGAGTATAATGAACCCAATTGAAATTGGAACTCAGCTCTCCAATTAACAATTCAGAGCCATTATCACCTGCACATCCAGCCATACAGCACTTGGTAGTCCGAAGTGGTGACCCATCTAGGTATTGGCTATGTTGTTTAACTTTGATGATTGCATGGGAATCAGTGTTTAAATGGTATGTGGCCGTAAGGCTTGTAAAACCTTGCCTCAAATCATTATAACGAATTCTTTGTCAAGCAGGACCCACTTGCTTTGTGCAAGATTAATCCTGATTCTGCTTGATCAAAAAACAAACACAGTTAATATGATGTTTTTAAAGTGATAATTAAAAACAAAATTAGAGATCAAATGTTAATTAGCATTATTGCATTGTACTGCTTTCATCATCTTAATCTTGATATTTGTATGCAAAAACAAAATGATAAGAGAAGCAGGACAATTTACGAGAGAAGTTGTAAAAAGATTCACCTTATCAACGAGAAAGTCAATGGAATCAGCAATACTCGAGTCAACCATGCCTTTTTGGAAACTCCCAATAACCATCTTCTTTAGAAACAAAGCGGGCATCAACCAAAATCTGGAAAAATATCAGACCACAATACTGAACATAAAAAAATTAGGCCCAAAAATTCAATAGAGAAAAAAAGAAAGAAAAGGAAACAAAAGAAAGAAAAGGAAACAAAAGAAGAGAAAAGGAAGAAGAAAAAAGAAGAGAAAAGGAAGAAGAAAAAAGAAGAGAAAAGGAAGAAGAAAAAAGAAGAGAAAAGGAAGAAGAAAAAAGAAGAGAAAAGGAAGAAGAAAAAAGAAGAGAAAAGGAAGAAGAAAAAAGAAGAGAAAAGGAAGAAGAAAAAAGAAGAGAAAAGGAAGAAGAAAAAAGAAGAGAAAAGGAAGAAGAAAAAAGAAGAGAAAAGGAAGAAGAAAAAAGAAGAGAAAAGGAAGAAGAAAAAAGAGAAAAGGAAGAAGAAAGAAGAGAAAAGGAAGAAGAAAAAAGAAGAGAAAAGGAAACAAAAAGAAAGAAATGAAGAACAAAAAGAAATGAAGAACAAAAAGAAAGAAATGAAGAAAGAAGGCGGCAAAGCTGAACACAATTTATTTATTCACTGAGAAAAAAACAATTACTGCATCTTTTCATGAAGAGCGAAAGACATCTTATGCAAGAATCAAAATCAAAAGGCTAGTGGGGGGGGGATATTTTGGCTGTTTTGTTTAGTTGTGGTCATGATTTCTAATCTGAATTTTGGGGATGGGAAGTTGTCAATTTACAGTTTCACTAATATCCTCATAGTTGTTGTTATTATAACAACCTTTTGGCCAAACTGAACCTTTTATTTAATCTATGTGGACCAATTGTTCTTACTCCATTGTCCATGTCAAAGGATATCTTTTCAAGTTTAAATGAACAGTAGAATGATAACAACCTACACCTTGTAGTTCAGTTCAAGATTTCCTGAAGGTTACCTAGATCTACTTGACACTTGAGAGCACAACAGCTGAAAAAAGATGAGGATATTAGTCTGACTCTAAATAATGTAAGTATTGCATTAATGAAATCACCCATCATGTGAAGTAATTTGATCAGTGAGAAAAAAAAAAACTTGCGTTATTAATTCACTTCTTAAGAGTGACAACAACTGTAAACAACTGGCAAATTAAGGAAAAAATAGCAGAAATTCTTGTTTACTGATGCTTAGCAACTACCAAATCCTAGGTTTGCACTGGCTTCTGAAATTGTTTCAATGATACAATGAAACATGTAAACTAAAAATAAACATTTCAAACTTTTCACATAAAAACATATGTACAGTATTTGGACTGCCGTCCTCATATTTATTGCCATATTTACAATGTTTCAGCCATTGTAAGCACCAGACTTATTCAGATGATATACATTGGAATTTTGAACCAAACCTTTTATTTAGTCCTAAGTAACTCTTTGTATCAAGTCATGAATATGTCAATGAAGATGAGAACAACAGTCTGAATGATGTAACTAGTGTAAATAGTTACACAATACCTCATCTCAAAAATATAGACAAACATAAGATCATGTATAATGATACAATGAAACATTATGTAAGCTGAAAACCAATCATTACAAACTTTCCATACATAAAGTGGAGAATGCATTATACATGAAAATCTAAATATATTCAGGCTTTTTACACGAGAAAAAACAAAACAAACAAAAAACCCTTTCAAAAACAAAAAATCCAAAAAAACAAAACCCCAAAAAAGAAACAAAAAACAAAAAGAAACAAAAAACAAAAAGAAACAAAAAACAAAAAGAAACAAAAAACAAAAAGAAACAAAAAACAAAAAGAAACAAAAAACAAAAAGAAACCTTACGTGGGTGCCGCATTTGTTTGCTGGAATATGGAAGTGTCATTGAAGGAGTTGCATAAAAGGAGTGACATCACCCGAGGAGAATGCGATGTGTGTTCGGCAAATTTCTGTGCAATGAAACCACCAAGGGAAGCTCCAAATATGTGGACCTGGAACAAAAAAAAAAAAAAAAAAATTAAAAAATTTTCTTTGTTTAATATACCTTCAGTGCCAAGGGTATTTTTCTACAGAAGTATGCAGAGAATACCATGGTCTGAATATGTGAGCAATGAAGAAGTTTTAAAGAAAATGGAAACTAAAAGGAAACTTATACTTAACATCAGGAAGAGAGCATTGAAATTTCTGAGGAAGGTGTGCTTAAAACATATGATAGTCACACTGCATTCTTTTTCAAGGTTTCCCAATTGCAGTAACCTTATTGTTAATTTTACTCAAAAGGTGTTTTCTGTTGCCATAGCTGGATATGACAATACATCTATGAAATTCAAATTCAGATATCAGTCACCTTCAGTGGCAGGATAAACATTTTATACAGCAAATGATGGCACAGTGTGATAAAGGTCAGTTTACTGCATCTGCAAACCAGAAAAATTCCTAAGGAGATTTATACATGCAGAAGATACTTTTTGTGGAACTTGCACTTGGATATTTTTATCATTTTGTTTGCTTGTATCAATGAAGTAACTGTTACGTACAGTGGTTCTACTTTAATACAGCTTTTCTAATAAAAAGCAAACCTGTGTAGAGGACTGCGCTTAATTGCGAAAAGAGGCTTGCAAAAGGAACAAACTTTTCAGAAATGGCCATTTTGCATGTACAACTTGCTATTTTGGGGGAGTAGAAAGCCTTATCTTTCAAGAAGCGGATTTGGTAAAATCAGCATTAAAAATCAACAATATCAACTTGCTATTTCAAGACAAAATTGTTTGAAATTATAAATAATAATGAATTCAACATTTATATTTTAAATAAAATTTACATATATAAAAGATAGTTTATTAATGTCATGAAAAGAAATGATAAAAATATAAAAGGTAATTTTACAATTTCATTTGTCAAATCATTAAATTCTATTTCTACTACATCACCAGAAGAGTCCACTACATAGGGATGAGAGCATAGCAGCTGTGGACTCTTCTGGCAAGGTAGAGAAATGTTATATATGTTTGTGTTCAAATCCTGCCTTAATTAATTTGTTAAAGAGATGAGGAATGATCATAGCATGTAGCATCATTCGGAAGTGCCCAAAAAACTTACAATCTGTTGATCCAAGCCTTGTGCGCGAAATTAGGCAAATGAAGCCATTTGGAATGATCCTAGCCTTGTGAGAGAAATTAGGCAAATGAAGCCATTTGGAATGATCCTAGCCTTGTGAGAGAAATTAGGCAAATGAAGCCATTTGGAATGATCCTAGCCTTGTGAGAGAAATTAGGCAAATGAAGCCATTTGGAATGATCCTAGCCTTGTGAGAGAAATTAGGCAAATGAAGCCATTTGGAATGATCCTAGCCTTGTGAGAGAAATTAGGCAAATGAAGCCATTTGGAATGATCCTAGCCTTGTGAGAGAAATTAGGCAAATGAAGCCATTTGGAATGATCCTAGCCTTGTGAGAGAAATTAGGCAAATGGAGCCATTTGGAATGATCCTAGCCTTGTGAGAGAAATTAGGCAAATGGAGCCATTTGGAATGATCCTAGCCTTGTGAGAGAAATTAGGCAAATGGAGCCATTTGGAATGATCCTAGCCTTGTGAGAGAAATTAGGCAAATGGAGCCATTTGGAATGATCCTAGCCTTGTGAGAGAAATTAGGCAAATGGAGCCATTTGGAATGATCCTAGCCTTGTGAGAGAAATTAGGCAAATGGAGTCATTTGGAATGATCCTAGCCTTGTGAGAGAAATTAGGCAAATGGAGCCATTTGGAATGATCCTAGCCTTGTGAGAGAAATTAGGCAAATGGAGCCATTTGGAATGATCCTAGCCTTGTGAGAGAAATTAGGCAAATGGAGCCATTTGGAATGATCCTAGCCTTGTGAGAGAAATTAGGCAAATGGAGCCATTTGGAATGATCCTAGCCTTGTGAGAGAAATTAGGCAAATGGAGCCATTTGGAATGATCCTAGCCTTGTGAGAGAAATTAGGCAAATGGAGCCATTTGGAATGATCCTAGCCTTGTGAGAGAAATTAGGCAAATGGAGCCATTTGGAATGATCCTAGCCTTGTGAGAGAAATTAGGCAAATGGAGCCATTTGGAATGATCCTAGACTTGTGAGAGAAATTAGGCAAATGGAGCCATTTGGAATGATCCTAGCCTTGTGAGAGAAATTAGGCAAATGGAGCCATTTGGAATGATCCTAGCCTTGTGAGAGAAATTAGGCAAATGAAGCCATTTGGAATGATCCTAGCCTTGTGAGAGAAATTAGGCAAATGGAGCCATTTGGAATGATCCTAGCCTTGTGAGAGAAATTAGGCAAATGGAGCCATTTGGAATGATCCTAGCCTTGTGAGAGAAATTAGGCAAATGGAGCCATTTGGAATGATCCTAGCCTTGTGAGAGAAATTAGGCAAATGGAGCCATTTGGAATGATCCTAGCCTTGTGAGAGAAATTAGGCAAATGGAGCCATTTGGAATGATCCTAGCCTTGTGAGAGAAATTAGGCAAATGGAGCCATTTGGAATGATCCTAGCCTTGTGAGAGAAATTAGGCAAATGGAGCCATTTGGAATGATCCTAGCCTTGTGAGAGAAATTAGGCAAATGGAGCCATTTGGAATGATCCTAGCCTTGTGAGAGAAATTAGGCAAATGGAGCCATTTGGAATGATCCTAGCCTTGTGAGAGAAATTAGGCAAATGAAGCCATTTGGAATGATCCTAGCCTTGTGAGAGAAATTAGAACTCGGGATAATATGTTCAGTATAATTGCAGTATAAACCCCAGGTTGGCTATTTGGGTGTTGAAGACACACAAATTGCCTTAGCAGCTGTTTGTAACAGGGATTAATTAGAACTCAGAAAAAAGTAACCAGCTATTGCTATACAGATGTGTAGATACATACAGGTATACCTCGGGTTATGTCGCTTTGAGTTAAGTCGTTCTCGATTATACGTCATTTTTCAAAAAAATAAAAACGTTCAAGTCATTTTATTCAACTTTATGTCTGTCCGCTACAAATATTGAAGTTGTAATATCACTAGAAAAGCATTAAAAACACACAAAATCATGTTACTGTACAATAAATAAAAAATCATATTAAAATACGTACATTTACAGTAAATGTTAATATAATCATCATAAATCCTAGAGAACGAAATATGAAAACATCTGCAACTCTGGGTTAGCAGTCTGTATTTATTATATAATTTAACCTTACAAAACCATTTTATTTTATAATGTCTCAGATGAAACCACATTTGCAAATAAAGGGTCCGTGATGTACTGTCACGATCACCAAATAAAGAACATCTACAAGTATGTATGTACATGTATTTGTAAATTTAGAATACTTTTTTTCTGTACTATATTAAAAACTAACATTTATTTGTTTGTCAGCTTAAAATAGATTCTTATTGACCATATACGATTAAAAATGCATTTATAAATAAAATACAGAACTGGGAATGACTATTTGTGGTTTAGCTTAGTGACAAGTAAATTCGGAGACAAATTGCCTCTCCTGGAACAAATTACCAATGTAAGATGAGGTATACCTGTATTTCATTTATTATTTTTTTAGTTTAAAGTGAAAGAAAAAAAATAAAAAGATAAAAATTTATGAACATATTTTCAGAGCCTTAGGTGAAAATGGGAATGGAAACAATCTGATTTTTGAAGAAACGGTCCTATCCTCATTCACAAATAAAAGAAAACATAGGTGACATCCACACAAAATTTATAGATCTAGAGTATTAAAAATTTTTGATGATGCAATGTAACCATCATTAATGAAAAAAAACAAAAAAAAAACAAAGTGTGTGCTTGTGTGTGTGTGTGTGTGTATGGAGGGGGGGGCGCTGACAAATATCCTACATCCTTATTTCCGACTCTAGACAAAGCCATTCTTCCCAATTTTGAATGTATTTAGTATAATCGTTACAAGTGTGTACATATTATGCATGCAATAGTACTATTCTGTCAGGCTTGCATTTATTCCTGACCATTGATAATTCCTTTCTTTCTGAATGAAAATGCATGGCATATAGAATGAATGACAAAATTTTTGAGAAACAAATTTTAGTGAAAAATAATTAAAATAAGATAATTAAATTCAAAAGTTTAAAATCATTAAGTTCTACACAAAAGCGCTACTCTAAACCTAACAATAGTGATTAATAATCTTGTGAATGACCTTCACCTTCTCACACTGAAACTTGCTAAAAACTGAGTGAGTACAAAGTTTTTCTTAGGTTGGAAAAATGAGCAAAATGTACTCTTATTTTTTTTTTTATTATTTACTATAGCCATAATTGTGAAGTTGATATTTTGCACATTTTCTAGTAGAATATAAGTATTAAATAATCATCAGATCACGATCATGTAACCCATTAGGGTGGGAGGACACACTACATGTACTGCAGCCACAGCACTACAAGTTGGACAAGGGTTGGCAAACTTTTTTCATGGAGAGTCATATCATTGTTGACCCTGGGCAAAGTGAGTCACATAACAACAACTACTACTACCAGTGACAATATAAATAACAAACACAGATGCGAATGTTATTAGTACATCTCTTTGCTTATTAGACACATTTTTGCAAACATATTTAATGATTAATGAGGTTTGTGTAATGGAGAAAGTGTTTTGAAATCAGGATTCAGTTTACTCAAAGTATACAAGACAGACTACAGATTAAAATCTGTCATTACGACTTTGTGCAACGTTTTTTTTTAAAAAACGTGACCCCCCCCCCAAGCAAGGCAGTAAAGGGGTTACTGGGTGTGGAAATATTAGAAAACAAACATTACTAAGGTATGAGAACAATCAGGAGGACCGTAGATAGCAATTGACATTGCATTTAAACTCTTGAAGATTAAAGCTGGCTGGAAAGCATGTCGCCAGATGGGAGTTCCACAAGCGAGAAGGGTGAGAAAAGAAATGGTTAGCATAGAACTTAGTTACATCTAGGCAATTCAACTGTAAATTGAGGAGACCTCATCACTAGTCTAGTACAGTGCTTAAATTCATGAAGTCTCGGTAACATAGTGAAGAGCTCATACGAACAATTACTATGAAAGTATTTATAGAAAAGGCACAGGGAAGCAACATTATGGGAAAGTGACTAAAGCTGAGACACAGATCAGGACCAATAATATTGCAGATTTTTCTTTGAATTTTATCAAGGAGCTCAAGGTAAATAGCATGGGGCACCGGACCATATGTGGCAGTAATATTCTAAGCATGGACAAAATAGATTTATAGATATGCAAGATGGATTTTGGAGAGAGAAATTGTCTACACAAAAATACCTGAAAAGTCCCTGCATCTATATCTCAATCTCTGATGAAGCCTTAATAAAAGCACATTAACTTTATAAACGATTCCTATTTATTCTTTATCATATATATCAAAGCTTCCATAACTCAGGCCATTACATAGAGTAAGGCCAGTAGGCGACAGAGGGCAAAGATTTACATATGAAAATTTGTTGTTGGAATTGGATTAAGAAATTTTTTATTTTTTTTAAAGAAATTTTTATGTTTTACTTTTGGATTAACTTAAGTTTATTATTTAAGATACTGAAGTAAGTATAATGTTTATTTATTTTATTTGAAGTTTGCATATTTTATCTTTAAACAAACCTTTTTTTGTATGAAATTCACAAATGACATTAAGAATTTATCACAAAGTTAATTTAAATTTCATATTTTCTGTATTTTCTTTAACAATGACCATATTAAATATAAAATTCATTTTTTATGAATAATTTTTGTTTTTTTTGTCCTTCATAAATAGAAGAAATTAAAAAAATACAAATGTAATGATTTTTACTTCAAAATTAAAGAATTTATCGCAAAGTTAATGTCAAAAATTAAATTCAATAATAAATTTAATATTTTACAACTATTCTTAAAAATATACCACAAAAATGTGAGACAACATTGTCTTGTCAATATTGTCTCTTTTTTGATTATTTTAAACAGCAAAGTTCACAAAAAATGTCATTATCAAGAATTTCATCAGAGTGTTAATTTATAATTCATTTTTTAATGAATAATTTGTGTTTTCTTTATAACACATGAAGTATGTTGATACCACCATGTAAGAAAACAGATAAAATTAATGTAACTTAGTTTTTACACTGCTAATTTTCCTCTTTTACTATATAGAAATTTGCCCATCTGAAAAAAATTGAATAAAAATCTAATTTAATATTTTGTCTATGATAGTCTTCATAAAATATATATTGACTTAAAAGTTTAGAAAAATAATTATTTACAGGTATTTAAAAAAAATGTTGAATTTTATGAGTATTGTTGTTAAAAATGTCAAACAAAATTAACAAGTTTAATATTTTTACAGTAAATTTTAAAAAATATGCCGTAAAAATATTAAACTGGTTAATTTTGTTTAGGTAATCATATTTTATGGGAGGAGGAGGAGGTAAATTGATCCCCCCCCCCCCCGAAAATATAATTATCCAAAATTTAATTTTCCAAAATCTAAAATTCCCATGTCTGAATCCCAAGTTTCTTTGTCCTGGCAGTCTCTAAAAGATTCCCACATTCATACAAACTTTAAAATTTTAAATTCCGAAACCTAAATTCCGAAGTCCAAAACTTCAAAACTTTAGAATATAAGTTTCATACACTTTTTAGAAGTATGACACTATTAAGAAGGTGATGGTAAATTGGGAAAAAGGCTTTCAAAATAAACTGGAAAACAAGAAAAAAAAAAAAAAACAATGTTATTCAATAGACTGAAAGTATACTGATAACAAAAACCAGATGAATTAAAGAAAAGGATATTTGTTTTCTTTTCTCTCCTCACCCCTGGGTTCAAATGCTGTATAGAAGTCATCTGTTTTTGGTGAACTTAATCTTAAGTGATGGTATTTTCTTAAATGTCCACTTGACCCCGTGTGGAAGAATAGATTACATTTTAATGACTTCAAGTGCCAATGTGGGAAGAAGATGAGAGCATCAGTAGGTTGCTTATTGAATGAAGTGGGTAAAGAGGGCGGGGACACCCACAATGGCTAAAAACCAGTTTCTAGACAAAATTCAGTCAGTTGATAAGACAACAGAAAGACAGAAATTAAATTGTGTGTTTTTTTTTGTTTTTTTTGTCAATGCAATCAAACAATTAAATAGTTGAGTAATTACAATTGTGTGTGACAGCAACAGGACCCATCAATCTTTTTTCACTGTTTTTAATAGGCCTTGGATAACTAAAAATGGCTTGTATTTACTTTTTGATTATGTCCACCTTTTTTAAAATATTTGGAATAATTGGATTACTGAACCGACTCCTGAATTATTGTTTTATTCCAAAGACAAAAAGATGACAGCAAAATGGGGAAATTGTAAAAATCAATTTGCTAAGCTGTTGAAACCAACTAATGTACCCAAAATCTGTTGAGTGACAAAATCTTTCCTATTATTTGAAAGTTTTTTGTGATCAAACTGTAGCTGCCATTAAAACCCTCCCATTATTAACTGGGGACGATACTGCAGAAACAGTTAATTTCATTGAAAAAGTCTTAAAATTTTGGAAAATTGTCTGTCAAAGAAATATATGCTAAAGACTAAGAAAAATGATCTGCTGAAAAAAGTGATATCAGATTTAGATGAACATCTGTTATTTTTTTTTTAATTTTGGGAAAATGACAAAAAGAATTGAAGGAAAGCAAGGATGCTAGTTTAGTCATCGAAGATACATGTAATGGCTTAATTAATGTTTGCAGATATTTGCTAAAGAGTGGGCTTAATTTTGTTATGCTTGGTGAATTTACCACAGACTATTTATAAAATCAATTTGGAAAATTAAGACAAAGTTCTGGAGGTGTATATTTTATAACAGTTCAAAATGTTATTGAAAAATTTTATATTGAAAAAAACTAAACTACTTCTTAAATTAAATGTTGATGTCAAAGAACCAGGCCATAATTGCTCAAAAATGTAGACATTTGTGTGATGAAATGGGATACTAAACATTTGATAACTTACGAGACCTTGAAGCTAGGATCCCTAAAAATACTTCTTGTAGAGTAGCTAGCACCCCTTCAGCACTACTAGATGGACTGTCTCATGGCCTTAAATAGTCTACAATTAAGGACTTCAACAGTGGATTAATAAGTTGATACTAAACTGAATAATATTCGGACTGATCTCATCCTCATCCCCAATCTGTTGTATCGTCGAGGTGAATACACAGAGAAGAATGAATGCTTAATATGTTTATTCAGTACCCGTATCTGGTGCTTATGGATACATAGATAAAAAACACAGAATAATAAATTATCAAAACAATTTACAAGGAATAGAGGAGGGTCAGATGCTGTATAGCGAAATGAAGTAAGATCAGTCTGAATATTATTCAGCTTAGTATCAACTTGTTAATCAACTGTTGAAGTCCTTAATCGTAGACTATTTAAGGCTATGAGCCAGTCCATCTGGTAGTGCTGAAGGGGTGCTAGCTACTCTACAACAATACTGAAATGTCACTTTTGTATGTAGCAATCTATGTTACAAGAAAAGATTGTCCCACAGACAAGGAAATATTTAATAGTACTAGCTTTTATTTTAAAGAATATAGAAACTTCTAAAAATAGACTGAGGTAGTTTAAAAATTACACTGGAGACCACAGTTTGGTGACAATTTTTGCATCTAGCTAGATAAAGGTTAGCACATGTAGTGAAAGAGATAATCAGTTACCTCGGAAAAAAGTTTGTGTTTTGTGTGCGATACCAAAAAGTAGTTAGCAAAAATCTACTTCAATGACTAGAATCTATACTAATTTTCTTCCCTCCCCTGTATAACGTGACCAATCAGAAAAAATCTCTTGGTGAACAGAAGCCGTTGTTTTTCGCTTATAAATCAGAAGATTTTCTGAGCTAGAGGGAGGAACACACGTTTTTGCTAGTGAGTAGTGAAGGTTGGACGTGTAACCCAATTTTGTCGTTTCTACTTTGCTTGTTGGACTGTTACGACAGACTCTCGTTTGAACTGTGAGTGTTGCAGTCGAGAGACAAGAAATCTATTGCAGACGTTTGTTGCTGCTTTAAGTTGACAGTTTTATTTTATTTTCTCTCACTACTACAGCGTATAACCACGGCACTTGGTTAGTTTTTCCAATGACTGGACAACTTCACCCGATGATGTCTTTCAATTTTTATTTGTGTGTGTGTGTGTGTGAACAAGAACTGAGAAAGACAGTGTTTTTGTTCAAACAAAGGAACAGGAAATGCAATATTGCAAAAGAAAGAAAGAAGAATCCCATTTTCAAGATACTGCATTCTTTATTCACTGAGCAAGTTCAACTTAGCATTCTTTCTGGGAGTATATCAGTGACACTTAGGTCTCTTCACCTATTCTTACTCCCACCAAGATGACTTGGTGGACAGCCAGCTCCTCTCTCTGCTTTCTCTAACTATTACTGACAGCTGACTCTCCCCAGCTGCCTATCTCTACATCACAATGGATGATTTGTTTGGCAACAGCCAGCTTCTGACCGATGAATCTAGAATTGGTGACATGACTGGAATTTTTACCTTTTGACAGAATGGCACTTGATCTGGGAAGTTTTCATTTATTTATTGGCTTCATTTTCTTTTTCCCAATGAGTGAATGATTGCTTTGAAGTTCTCACATCTAGATTTTACTGTTGGTTGTTAGAAAATGCCTCTGCTTCAGGCTCAGATAAAATCATTTACAGCACATTTGGCTTCATGCGTGTCGTAAATAGAACCCATTGTGTTACAAGTAAAAGAAAAAAATTATTTGAAAAAGAGAGAAAATTGAATTTAATAGGAAAAAGGTTGGTACTGCCAAGTAACTCCATGAAAACAATGATAGACCAAGCCCAGTTTTCCAATGATCTAAAGGATGTGCTGAAAAGTTCAGGACCCAATCCACTTTCTAAGCTGACCAGCCATTTTTGGTTGGGCTAAAATCTTCCGCATTCCTTGAGATCCTGGAATAATTTGATTTGATAGGTATCTACTTACTTTGTCGAGCTGTAAATGATCAAGAAGTTTCTGGAAACCTTCACATATTTCTTTCAAAGTCCAATAGACAGGGTAGTCAACCTGAAGGAAAGGAAAATAAAGTAAGGATAAATGAAATTGAAATTAATCAATGAAGTTGAAAAAACAAATTCCATAAGCCTTAAAGAAATTATTTATATTTGGGCTAATGTCTCCAGCTTTGTTATCACATACACACACACACACACAAAATCAATAAAGTGATGGCATTTTCATAATGGATTTGGTTTGGGTAAGTGATAAATCTGAAACATCAATTAATGCCCATCTACACGAATTTCAAGTTTACACAGAGAAACAGAAAAAAGGTACTTGAGAGGCCCAAGCAAATGATGATTTGAAAGATTTAAATCAGATACATGTGGTGCCTGGGATAAAACGTCTCAACCATATTGCTGGAGTCACTTTGTATTGTCAGGCAGCAGGAGGAGCGAACAACAACTGAAACATTTTGAATATAACAAAGATGAGAACAAAAGTCCGAATAGTGTAAATAGTTACAAGATCAAATTATAGAGAACCAAATACTCACTGAATAAAATTATAGATAAACACTTAATTATCTGATGAAATTATGGTGAAACAATTATTCTCCAGATAAAATTCTAACTGAACAAAAAAACTTGGTGAATGTGAGGAGACTTTTTAATGCTTCACTTTGCAAATTTATACAACTTACAGGGATTATTTTTTTTTACAAATATTCTTATATGCAATGTTATTGGTCCTAACCTGCATCTTAGTGGCTTTATTGCCTTGCTAGGAGTGAAATGATTAAAAAAAAAGAAAGAAAAAAAGTCACGTGAGCTTGCAATCTGCCACAGATGGAAATAGCATTGACATGATGATTGATTATGAAGCTAACTTGACTGTTGTCACAGATCTAATTATTTGTTCACTATTCATCTGGAGTTATTCCAAACAGTATCACATTACAAATATCTTCCTTTCTTTTTACATTTTTTTTTTTTTTTTTTAAAACTGCTTCCTGTTGGCATTGAGCTAACCTCCTCGGGTTTTAAATAGAAGTTAACAATCAGGGGGCACATTGATTTCTATCGCTTTTATAAAATAAAAATAGTTGTTAGATTTGATACAGTTAAGTGGTTATAGCCTTCTGACTTCAAGGCAAGAAAGAAAAATTTGTTGGTAAAACCAAGAGTTCTTTTTTTTTTTTTATTGGTTAGGAAGAAATCTCAACATATGGGACAAAGAAATTTTCTCCCAAGATATTTATCGTCTGCTTCAGAGCAATCATTGTTTTCACTGTCAGAGTAAGAAAACCTACGAAAAAAAAATTACTTGTCAAATATTCCTTAACCATTCTACAACAATATCCAGAAGTATTTTTTGTAGTAGTGTCATTAAAAAAAGTTGAGCTTAAACTTTACAAACACTGTTTGTTGCAGTGACTGTCATGAAAAGCCTTTTTTGTCCTAAAGGGAAAAAAATTAACCACTGGAGTTTGGAGTATTTTTGTGTGAAATATTTTGATAGCATTTTCAAGACAAACATTAATTGGTTTCATCATCAATGAATTATCTTGACTAACACCCCAGATGATACACAAGAAAGGAACTTAGGCAAATATTTTACCTGACTCAACTGCCTTCAACATTCAATAACTGTCTTGTCTGTTTTACCTTCAAGAATATGAAGGAGCATTCATGCCCATTTCATTATTGGGGCATCAGCCTCCTTAAATGTCATCAGCAAACTCTGAGGCTATAATCAAAAAGATAATTCATCATCTCAACAGAAACCTCCTGAGCAACAAGCAGTAAGGATATTTGCTCTTCTAAGTCCACTGCTGATGTTCTATCATAAAACAGAATCAAGGAGGCATTCAACAATAAATTCATTACAAGAACAATTGCCTTTGAGAACTCAAAGGCCCATAAAATGCTTTGGATCAGTCAGCATACCATGCAAATACAATTCCAACCGTTGGTGACCAACCAGATTCTACATCGTGGATGTACGTGGACCAGCTGTCATGGGACTTAGGTCAAGTCGAGATCTAGGAACTGTGACAATGCACTGTGCTATAACACAGGTGAATGAAGCACGGCAACCTAAACCAACAGTAGACCCAATAACAATCAACAGTGTTGACGATTTGACCAGGTTGTTCCCAGGACAATTTGACAGAATTGGCAACTTTCCGGGGACAGTGAAACTTCACCTAAAAGAAGACGTGATACCATACATTGACCTACCATGAAAGTTTCCCATTAACAGATGACAAACTCCAACAGGAACTTGACAGGATGGAAAACAGTGGTGTAATTAGGAAAGTGACAGAACACACAGATTGGTGTTCAAGTCTGGCATTATCAACAAAAGCAGATGGCGGTTTGCGAGTATGTTTAGACCCTTCAAAACTAAATAAAGCATTCAAGTGATGCCCGCACAAAATTCCAACAGTTGTAGAACTAACGCACAAATTCAACGGTGCAAAATTCTTCTCAAAACTGGATGCCAAAGATGGTTATTGGAGTCTAAAACTGGATCCAGGAAGCTCAGTACTGACAACATTCAGAACGCCATTTGGGAGGTACTGCTTTGAGAGACTTCCATTTGGTCTGGCTATATCTCAAGACCTGTTCCAACAGAGAATGGACTCCATCCTAGAGCAGTGCGTTGGAGCCGATGGCATCACAGACGATGTTGTAGTGTATGGACAAACTGAACAGGAACATGACCAAAACCTGATACAGTTAATGAGGGTTGCAGAAAGAAATGGTCTCATGTTCAGTTCCAAAAAGTGCTTCATCAAACAGAAGCGATTCTCCTTCTTCGGCATGATATACGATGAGCAGGGCATACATCCTGATCCAAGGAAAATTGTTGACATCCATGGAATGCCAACCCCAAGGAACAAGAAAGAGCTCCAGGAATTTATTGGTCTAATCCAATACTTTTCCCCATTTATACCAAACCTGGCAGAAAAAGCAGCACCACTCCGGCAACTGCTAAAACAGAATGTGCCATTTTTGTGGGATGAGAGCCACCAGAACAGCTTGGAAAGACTGAAAGCTCTGATCGATGATGATGCAATGCTACAGTATTATGATACAACTGCACCAGTTATCCTGCAAGTCGACGCCAGCCAGAATGGTTTGGGGGCAGCATTCCTCCAAATAAACGACAAGGGAGAAGAGAGACCAGTAGCATATGCTTCGAAGTCATTGACAGACACAGAAACCAGATATGCAAACATTGAAAGGGATAGCCGTATGTTTTGGAGTTGAGAGGTTCAAGACATACTTATACGGCAGAAGTTTCCATGTCATTACAGATCACAAGCCACTGATAATGATCTTTAATAAGAATATCACTTCTGCACCTCCAAGACTTCAGAGAATGATGCTTAAGCTTCAGGGATACAACTTCACCATAGAATACAAACCTAGGATACTCACCTTACCGGATTCCTTGAGCCGTTTTCTTAAACCCGAAAACAAGGAAGCCATTGACCTTGACCTGCGAGTAGACCATGTCCAGTTCTCCACACATAAAATCTCCGATGTATGTAGTCTAACGAGAGCAGAACCAGTGCTCAACCAACTCATCGAGATGATCTTTCAGGGATGGCCTGACACCCTGAGAGAGGTACCCACAGATCTACGTGAGTACAGGAGTTTCAGAGACAAACTATCAGTAGAGAATGGTGTACTGCTGAAAGAAGAACATGTCATCATCCCAAGACTCCTCCAGAAGAAAGCCCTTGAACAATTACACATAGGGCATCTTGGGTGTGACAAAACAATCCTGCAAGCCAGACAGTATACTGGCACACGCTCAACAGACATAACTGACATGTGCAAACAATGCAGCATATGTCAGGAGTGCCAAAAACGTCAGCAGCACGAAAGTCTACTACAGCACAAGGTGCCAACCAAACCATGGGACTATCTAGGGACAGATCTATTCTCATTGGATGCTGAAAGCTATTTGGTCATTGCCGATTACTACAGTAAATACATAGTGGTACGGAAGCTTCCAGAACATTGTCCGAGCTCAAAAATTGTGGCTGCAACTAAACAAATATTTGCGGAATATGACATACCGTCCAGGGCGGTGTCTGACAACGGTCCTCACTATAACAGCGCCGGAAATTCGCATCAGATTGGGGTTTCAGACATGTAAATTCATCACCACATTATCCCAGATCCAACGAATTTGTTGAGCGACAAATTCAAACAATAAAAAACACATTTAGGAAAGCCAAAAGAGCCAATGAGGATGTTGAACTGGCTTTGCTGGTGCTCAGAACAACACCAATTGACCAGAAACTGCCTAGTCCTGCTGAACTACTCTTCAACAGAAGGGTAAAGGACACATTGCCTATGCACACAAGCAACAGGGCTCAAAGTCGAGACGATGTCATCGGTCGGTTGAATGAAAGACAGGAAACACAGAAAGCTCAACATGACAGATCTGCTAGAGATCTACCTCCACTATACAAAGGAATGCAGATCCTCATCCAAGACCAGAGCACCAATAGGTGGAAGCCTGCCCAAGTACAAAATGTCTGCGAGGAACCCAGATCCTACATGGTGAAACAGGACGAAGGTGGTGTGGTTAGGCGTAACCGACACCAACTCCGTGAGAAATCAGCATCTTTTGATATTGATGACAAGACTTATGATGGAGAAAAAAAAATCATGCCTGTCAATCACCTGAAGGGACAGCAGACAACCCTTACATGACTAGATCTGGAAGGGAAGTGACACCCCCTGACCGATACGGACATGAGTGACACTATCAACTCTATTAACCCTATTAATTCACATGTTGATCAATTTTTTTATTTCAGCTAACCGTGAAACCGAGATGACGAACATTCTTGTGAAGGAAGGGATGCAATAGGTTCCAGCACGAATGTCTTTCATGAGGAACTACTATATAAGTAACACCGATTCACCAGAAGAGTTCTTCTTAGCTTACTTACTCGGCAGTACTGTGTGGCTGGTTGGAACGCAGATAACAGCATGTATTCTAACATTATCTTCTATTAATAAACGTAATTTAAAGTTACGCCACTACCCTGGAATCTTATTCACCTATCAGGTAGGTCCTTGAAGGTTGTTGTCAATAGCCAATGTTCTGAAGCCCACGAGATCAATGTTGGCATCCCACAAGCCTCGTTGCTACCCTACTTTTCTTTATATTAACGATCTCAGATTGTTAGTAAGGATCTATGCAGATTATAGATTTTTTGATTTAATTGATTTGTTTTCTATGGCTTATCAACCCTTGTAGGTTATTTAAAGCCAATAAATATTTTTTAGAATGTAAGAATTTTGTGGGGAGATACAAGTCTTACTAATTATCCCATAGCTGTGGGGAGAAGAAATAGATTCATACCTTTCTAAAGGGTATTTGTTCATAATTAGCTATAATGTACACAACGAGAATTGGAACTTGGCTCTCTGATTAACAATTCTGAGACATTATCCAATACGCCACCTACACCTCCAAGCTTGAATAATTGTGGGAATCTGCTAATAATTGCTTTTGCTTCCAATTCATCTAACAATTCTTTTTCAATGGATAGCAACATGATTCCAAATTATTCTCAGCAAATTTCTTAACCTTCTTTTTGTGAGCTTTACCTTTGAAAATATCCTTTCACAGTGCACTCGAGCAATTGATAGTGTGCAAATTACTGTTCTTATTCCTTTTTATTACTAAAACAGTTATCTGGGTTTGTTTCTTCATTGCATTTTCATTTGATATGGCGTGTGGGGCAGGGGGCTCTTGCCATCTGGCAAGCAGATATCCCCAGGCCAGTTTGTTTAGGTGAGTTTTATCATGCCACATCTTGTTGGTTAGTCCCAAGTAATTAAAAGGACAGATATTTCTTAATTCATCACATGAGAAAAAAAAAAAAAAAAAAAAAAATGACTGGAACTGGAAGTACGTACAGCAATGACCCTGTATCCAACAGTTGATAATGCCAGAATCTGCTTGAAGAAAACATCTGCAGTTCCACTGGCAGGAGGAAAGAATATGAGGGGGCAGCGAACACTGCGTGGTCCGGCATCATACAATGACCAAGCTTTGTGATGGTCATCATCAACAACAATCTGAAAGGGAAAACAATTTCAGAAAATAGCTTAGAGAGCAAAGAAAGCAATATCGTTTTTATTCTCGTTGATTAACCCTTTGACCCCTGACCACCACTTTACCAGTGGTAGAGAAAAATGACATAATGCCCAGTCTCCGGCTGAACAGTGGTAGAGAAAGTTGACTTAATGCCCAGCCACCAGTTGAATGGTGGGTAAACACTTGTAACTATTTTTATATCTACCATGAAACATTACATACCAATTATTTGGGAATTTTGACTTTTCAAAAGGGTTAAAATTGTTCAGGAACACAGGGTTCAAAGGGTTAATCCTTTCTAAAGAGAATCCTAAGTGCTGCGCAATTTTATGATTTAAAACAGAAAACTGTACTAAAACAAAATAAGAAATGTTTCAGCTATTGACTAACCTCAGCTTAATGTGACAGAAAGCCATAAAACGCCCAGTGAGAATCAAATTCATAGTCTTGGTAAATCACAATGTACTTCATTGATCTGGTTGTCATCCAAGCATTAATGGCATTAACCCCTTCCCTGTCATAGACATGTATATAGATGCATCCATATAGAACTGTATTATCAGTATAGATATTCAAATAAGAGACTCTTAAGCAGATCATTTATGTAAAGTAGAAAGAGAATTGGACTGATATATGGGCATAGGAGGTTGATGAAAAAATTTCAAGGTAAAATAAAAATAATAATTATTGCATATTATTAAACTTTCAACCAAATAGAAGCATGTTGAGAAAAGATGTTAAGAATCAGAATTTTCTTATAGTAGACAATGGTTAACATGATGGCAGCTTTATCTTGTATCCAAGAATTTAATTTCTTCTTTGTTGATCGCTTTCTTTATGATGATAGCATTGATGACTAAATTTGCCATCAACATGCAGGTTCAGGACAAGAAGCTTCCAGTTTCACCAAAATCTGCTCCAAATCATCCATTCCCTATCGTCATTTGGCTCCACAAGAGTTGGAGGTGAAAGGAAATCAGAATAGAAGAAAGTGCCGATGACATGATTTGTTTAAGGTGGACCTCAATTTGCCAGGAAGTTATACGAGACATACAGAATCCAGTTATGAACCTGCAACAGACTGCTGCTGACCGTTATAATTTTGAGTGGCACCTTCTGTAGCATCCCTATCATGTGCAGCCCTCTTCATCCACTCGTTCAACCACTGAGGTCGCGCTTAGTCTGAGTCCTCAACTTTGACCTTGTCATCAAGGGCGGGTCTTACCAGGAGTTTAGAACTCCTGACGGCATCACTCTCAGTCATTTTTAACCATGCAAGCACCTCTACCACAAGGAGTGACCATCAGAGGTACACAGATAGAAACATACATATATCTTACACTGGATGTTGGAGGAGACAGTTCATTATCAAATGTAACATTATTATTATCATTACTTTGGAAAATAATAATTTAGAACTAATAAAAGTATAAAATTATCACCAAATATAAGAACATTTTTTTTTATTATTGTTAAAAATGTTTGAAAGATAATAGTATAAAAAAATGGCTATTCTGATCTGAACCAACAGTAAAAAAAGATAAAATAGAATAATGTCACGACTTGAAATGTTTTTCTTACAAGTTTGAAAATACGTCCATAAAAAAACAACAACAAAAAAAAAACAACAAAAACACACACACATATATGATGAATAATCAAAAAAAGAAATTCTTTTTACCTCATGTGGGGAATAGGATTTTTTGGCAGCACAAAAAGAGAGCTCGATCTGCCAAAATAGCCTATTTCCCACATGAGGTAAAAAAGAATTTTTTTTTGATTATTCATCATATTTGCTCTGTACAAATAAAATACATTGAGCTCTTTTTTGTGTATCAATTTTAATATTTTTATATTAATAGGACCCACTTAGATTATACACCCATGGAATTTATTTTAAACTTTACTATATATATATATATATATATATATATATATATATAAAAATAAATAAAAGTGGGGTCTCATGCCTTGAACGACAACCTTCCTAGAGATGGTGTCTTAATAAAAGCATTAGATCTACTTGGACTACCATGATTTGAGCATCGGGAAGAGCATCTGGCATTGTAAAACTCTTGGTTCAAATCATGACAAATACTCTGTTAGGCTGGACCCACTTTGCTTTGTGAGAGATTAATTTACAAAACAAAAAAAACAAAACAAAAGAACAAAAAAAATAGCAACAAAACAAATGAACAAAAAAAAAAAAAGCAAACAAACACAGGTATCTATTTTCTGTTTTCTTTAATTTCTTTCATTGACTTACTATACCTACATTCTGTAATAGGTATCTGAACAATCTTTCTCTACTCGGAAAGAGCTTAATTTGCTTATCAGGCTAATTGGGTGACTAATAATATGCCATGTCACATCGGGTAAGTCACCAGATGATGGGTGTGTTATGGAAAAAAATGAATATTCTCCCATTATTGATATTATATATGATATAATAACACCTTATTTCATGGATGGAACAGAATATCTGAAAGAAACAGGTTCTCAGATAGAGTTTTATACCAATAAATCACACACAAAACCATATCTACATATTTACATGTGTCCAATGCAGAGAAACTATAACATGTATAGGCAACAGCAAGCAGAGTGAAAAGAGGACAGAAAAGAGAAAAAAAATCTCAAAGGAAAAAGAAATTGCATAACAATTATCAAAAAAAGCAATTGGGTTTTGGGTGAAGAGTTTTAATGCAGATGAAAACCAAAGTCTATAGAAGCTGGGCCTGTGTGACTCACCTTCTTCAAAGGAATGGTACTGCGGAAACTGTGATATTCCAGAGTATTGGCAATGTCCCCCATAACTGACACCTAAAAAAGAAAAAAGTAATTTAATAGTTAATGTTTGCATATTGCAGTGAAAATTACATGCATAATAAAAATTAAATGCTGTATCTTCTTCCGTGAAGCAACCGAGATCTGGTTTTACTGATGAACATTAAGAATACCATGAGTAGAACATGTGAACAACGAGGAAGTTTTAATGAAAACAGGAACTACAAGGAAACTTATACTTACAATCAGAATGAGACAGTTGAAAGTTCTGGATGCTTATTGATCAAAGAAGGCTTAGAGAATTTAACACTGACAGGATATAGTGACGGCAAGAGAAACAGCAAGTAATCAACTTTACAAGTATGTGTGACGGAACAGGAACAAAGAGGGATGGTAAATAGTCAAAAGTTACTTTGACAAAAGATATGAAGTTGTGGAGAGCCATGATCACTCAAATATGGAAGGAACATGGCACAAAATCAACAAAGGAAATAGATTTTAAGCTTTAATATAAAGACATTGGAAGTGATTTTCTGTAACTCCCTTAATCCTCTTATATGTATCACTAACCATCATCTTCTACGTGCCATTTCAGAATGTTAGCGATCATGGCTCGACACAACTTCCTGTCATTTGTGACTCTTACTTAGTAAAGTTTGTCTTTTTGTTATCTCTACTAATCCCTGTTCTGCCAAGAAATTACACAAGCTCATTATCTAGGTTATTTGCTGCTTGCTTGTCTCTCTTTCTTTTAATATCCTGGGAGTATCAAATTTTCTCAGCCTTCTTTCCTCATTATATGCCCTAGAAATTAGAACTGTCTCTTACTGATGCCAAGTAAAAGTGTCCTTTATGTTTCCATTTTCTTTATAACTTTGTCATTGCTTACATTCAATTCATGGTATTCTCAGCATCCTTCTGTAGAACCACATTTCTGTTACCTCAAGTCTCTTCATCTGTGATGAGATTGTACAGCATTCACTGCCATATAGGACGACATTATGTAACAGTTCAGTATGTTTTTTTTTTTTGTTTTTAATGAAATTTTCCCGTTTCTCAGTACTTAATACTTTTAGAGCAACGTTTCTCAACGGGTGTTCTCTGGAACTCTAAGGTTCCGCAAAAGGTCTCCAAGGGTTCCATGAGAACAGGTGAGACAAACTAATGCACTTTTGACTTTTTATTTAATTTCCTATATGTAATATTACTATTTACATTCTGTTTACATTTATATTATAGGCATATGATATTGTTTATTTTTTACGTTTGAGTTTAGAATTTTTTTGCGTGAATGATAAATCCCTGATGAAGTGTTATAAATGAACAGTATGAATTTTATTTAGCATTACTAAAAAATTTGACGTAGACCTATTAATTTTTCCTTAAACCTGTTATTCAAGAATATATATTTACCATGTGAACTATGATGAAAATAACATGAGAAAGGTATGGTATATAATTTTGTTTTTGCGCAGGGGTTGTTTGAGACGTGTAATTTATTTTAAGGGTTACTATGCAAGGGTAAAAAGGTTGAGAAATGCTGTTTTAGAGAATATCTTTTGATATCAGGATATGCCTTTGGATTTCAGTGTTTCATGTTCAAACTGTCTATATTTACAAATAGTCTTTCTGATATTGAGAACTCTTACCTTATACATAAAGTAAATTATTCTCAATAATTATAACAAGAAATGTGTAAACATCTGCAGCAAAACCTGTAGGAGCAAGTCTTACCACTCTGAAAATAGTTGCATTAACAAAAAATGTTAAATGAAGAACAGAGCAATGTAAGAACTGAAGATGTAAATTTGCTGCTTACCCGCTACTATAGTTTCACTAATTTGGTTCATCAGGCAGTAAGTGCTTAAGAACAATTTTAGTTGATGGCATGACCTTCTTAAGATTTCCCTACGAGACATACAAGTTGGTTTATAAAAAGGTAAAAATGTTTTTAATCACTTATTGCCTGATGAGCTAAATTGGTGAAACTATAGTAGTGAGTAAGCAATTTTTTTCACATCTTTGTTGTAACCTAGGGAAGGTTACTGAATAGAATAATCAAATGAAAGTTGGTAATAAACGATAATACTTAGGACAATAACAACAGATATAAGATTTGCCAGCGGTATGTAGAAGTAGACAACTGCTAAAAGTGAGTCAAGTGAATTCCAAAATGAATCTCCAACTGCAGACCAACATACAGTATTTACTACTGTATTTATGTGAATGGGGACATGCACATTATCATCCGAAGGTATGCTACAACAATCTTAATTTTTTTTAAAATTTTTAAATAATTAAACACATAAGTACACACAAAAAGTAAAACAACTAGGCTGGCATCTTGCTCTCACCCTTTCACTGTTGAAACTTTAAATGTAGCCATCTATTCTACTCCAATAGCTTCATGTCTCGCACTTCTCGCCAGTGAACTCCCTCCCCTTTTATTGATTCGCTGATAGCTATAATCGGCAACTATTCAAATGTAATGTCAATCAACATCTCCAGATTCCTTGATCTATCCCCTATCCTTCTCTTCATCCTTTCCTCTATCACTCCTCTTTGCTCTTGCTCCAACTCTCTGTAACCCCTTGCATGCTAGTGGCTTCCCACCTTGCTTGGGGTGAAACGCTTTAGAAAAAGAAAAAAAAAAAAAAGAAGAAGAGTAATACATTGAATATGCTTTTCAATTTACAGGTATTATAGCTGGCTTACAGTAAATTATGACACGCAGATCAATATGTACACAAAAAGTTCCAAAGTATGTGGTGCAGCATCAATATCAACCATGATATACACTGTAGATCCTCTTTGGGCATTAATACAGACCTATACTCTCATATGTAAGGATCATACAGATGGCTAATAGTGTCCTTCAATAAACTCCATGTTTCTAGTAGCTGTAGAAGTTGAAGGTGGCATAACTGAATAAGTCAGGCATTGTCTTGTTATATTTTATACATGTTCAATTGGGGAAAAGGTCCTGTAATCATGTCTGTGTGTTCTCAAATACTGGTGTGTGTGTGGGGGGAATCTCCCTGCCATCATTAAAAAAAAAAAAAAAAAAAAAAATGAATGGTGCAAAAGTTCCCAGTAAATTGAATAGAGGGTTCAAAAAAGGATGCTTCACTGGAAACTTTCACATACAGATGCTTCTGTTGATGGCATTCTCTTTCAGAAGAAAGAAATTTCTGAAAGTAGACCAAGTATTGTCTATTTTTGAGAAGAGTCATTAGCATTCCAAATGTTATTTACAAAAAAAAAAAAAAAAAAAAAAAAAAAAAAAATTTGGTTCATTTATATTGTTCATTACAACTATTTTGCCAAATTCAGCCTTCTTCAAGTCAACTATTCTCATGGAAAGAGGCTCCATTTTTTTATTTTTTTTTTATATACAGAGGTCAAGGTTCATATTTTAGTGACAGGAGTCACATATAGCAACTTAATTTAAATATGTACCAGAGACAAAAAATATTCTTAAACAAAGAACGTTCACTGGTCATTAACCAAACTTGTGTGTGTGTGAATAGACAAGAAAAAGAACTATATTTCAACTGAGTTTTGCAGATAGATCTGCATGTTATAAAAAAGATAAATCTACCTTACCCACTCTTGACTTATGGATCAGTATCAGCAAAACTGATTTGGATATAAAGCAAACATTTATGTATTCAATTTCTTTACAGGATCTGCTCACCTTAAATAGATTATCATCCAGTAATTTATGTGACAATGCATTTTCTTAGGCATACACTATCTTTTTTACATATAAAATAGTATAATTTAATATACAGAAACCACATTATTCTGTAACTATTAATGTGTACTTATTTTTCCTTTGGTATTAAGATAAATAAGATAAAAAAACAAAACAAGAACTCTTATGATCATCTAGTGTATTGGCCGTCTCCATTATTTTAATGATGTTGCCTTTCTGCAGAGTTTGAAACCACCAATTTCCTTTTCCCCAGGCTGACAGTTGCTATTGAGAGAGATAGAGGGAAAAAAAAAGATTTTCACTAATTTCCCAGAGAAGCAAATTGTTATCACAAGCATGCTGATCATCCAATGACAATGCTAGATTTCTCCGTGGGAATTACTCTTCTATTACTCTGACAGAAACAATTTTTCTCAGCTTTCAGAGTATATTTCATGATAACAGATGAATCTTTCCTGTTATATACACAGGTTTCATAAAAAAAAAGAACACACATTCAATACATCTTATGTAATATATAATAAAGATTTGTAAGGAATACCACAATTCTTACAAATGCAGTTTCTCCTTTAACTATTGATTTAAAAGGATGAATAAAAGAAACCGCCCAAAAACACACACATTATATATATATATATATATATATATATATATATATATATATATATATATATATATATATATATAACAATGAATCATTCATACAGAAAACAGATATAGAAGTTAATGATATAAATGGCGAGAATACATCTTTGCAAACAAATTTACTAAAAGACATTAACCCCAAACCTGTAAATGAATGTTATGATCCCTGTTTATAAATTCCAGTTGAATAATGTCTTTTTTGATATATTTACAAGATTTCATCTGTTCCTACAGATATCTTCAGGTACGAAAAATATTTGTTGTTTTATAATTCCAGGTAATAACAGGACATTGAAAGAGTAGTTTATAATCCGAAATTTGTTCTTAGATATTTGTTATTGTTACTTGTAAGAGATTTTTTTGAGCGTGCTTTTGCAACGCTGAGGTTGAATTATTTTAAATTGTGCGTTTTGTACTTATATGGCAATGGCACGCTCAAAATAATCTCTTACAAGTAACAATAACAAATATCTAAGAACAAATTTCAGATTATAAACTACTCTTTCGATGTCCTGTTATTACCTGGAATTATAAAACAACAAATATTTTTCTTACCTGAAGATATCTGTAGGAACAGATGAAAGCTCGTAAATATATCAAAAAAGACCTTATTCAACTGGAATTTATAAACAGGGATCATAACATTCATTTACAGGTTTGGGGTTAATGTCTTTTAGTAAATTTGTTTGCAAAGATGTATTCTTGCCATTTATATCATTAACTTCTATATCTGTTTTCTGTATGAATGATTCATTGTAATGTAAATTGAACTGCACCACATACTCGATATATATATATATATATATATATATATATATATATATATATATATGTATGTATGTATGTATGTATGTATGTATGTATGTATGTGCATTAAATAGGATGTGATGGGTTAATGGTTGTCTAAATTATGCAAAAATGAAAATAACGTTGACATCTCATTTTAACAGATATATTTACCAAAATTACACAAAAATATCTTGAAATACTAAAAGAGTAAATTTATTCAATGAAATCCCCATTGGCTTCAACCATGACCTCCAGATGACTTCGGAATCTCCTGTAACTCTTCTGGACGGTCTCCTAGTTTAAGTTGGTGAATGCTGCCATAATTCTTGCTTTCAGTTCATCTTTGGTGTTACAAGGAGTTTTGTTGGTCAACTGCACCTACACATAATAATAAAAGGGGGTTGCAGACTGGGGAGTTAGGCGGCCAGATGTAAGGGGCAATGTGATCACAGAAATTGTCTTGCAGACATGACTTTTCTCCTGCTTGTATGGCATGGTGCAGCGTCCTGTTGTTAGATATAGGGTCTTACAGCAGCCACTCTCTTGACCCAAGATAGAACTACCGCCTCAAGGCCCTTGATGTAGGCCTCCAAGTTGAATCCCTCACCAACAAATTTGGGAGTTCTTTTCTTATCAGAATGATCAGATGGAGTTTTCTGAGCAGCCTAGTCCAACTCTTTTCAAATCCTCTGCCCTGTCCACAGATTGACATCCAAACACTCTGAAATGTTCATATTGGAGCTTCTGTTGCGGATGCCAAGTAGTACAACATGCTTTTACCAAATTTCTGGTGGAGTGAATTGCATCATGGTGCTCTTTCTCACAGACAGTGCCCAACTGACCCTACTATAATGTGCAGTCAACAAAATCAAAAACAATGCACATGCACATAAATATAAAATGGTGGCAATTTACCCCAAAAAACCCTGTATATATTAGACAAAGTGGAAAACTCTTGTTGATTTGAATACATGCTTTGCATTCACTAGATAAGCTTCTTCAGGTCAAAATGAAAGAAATCTGTGTCAGGGGAGGGGTGCTTCATGATGAAATTGATAATATGTTTCCATTAGGCTGGTGTCCCTCAGTTAGAAAGAAAGAATAAAATTGTGTGAATTTGAGTCTAAAGCTCTTGATTTAATTTGTGATGTCGATTTGTTTATGTTTTATGTTATTAATAGTTTGCCATAGACAATCTGACTCTGGTTTTGATAAGATCTTATTTTGTTGAAATTCCTGTCCAGTTTTTCTTGCTTTGTTGAAAAATGTTTTGTTTTTTTATCATTATTTTCTTCCAGTTTTTCTGCAGTGAATTTAAGGTAAATCTTTCTTTATTTCCGTCAGAATGGCTTGAAAGCAAGAGATTCTTTTATTTTCCTGCTAAGTATAGGTTTGTTTTTGCATTTTCAAGGTCAACAGGCAAGGAGAAAGATATTAACAATTTAATATTGAAGCACACACAGATTTCTTTTGTTCTAACCTTAGGGAGCCTATCTAGTGAAGGTGAAATGCGTAGTCAAACCAACAAAACGGTTTTCCACTATGATTTATCAAAATTTTGTTCAGATTCTATATCCTACTGATACAAACACAACATATATATATATATATATATATATATATATATATATATATTATATATATATATATATATATATTATATATATATATATATATATATATATATATATATATATATTATATATATATAAAATATGGAGAAAAGAACTGAAAAGTTGCAAATTAAAAAAATTGAATGTTTTTTTGTGAAAGTATTTATTTATATATATATTTGATAGTTCAGATCTGCCCCGATCTTTCATCAGAAATAAATTAAATAACTGTATTCAGAAGTTTTCGCTACTTGTAAACAAACTTCTGAATACAGTTATTTAATTTATTTCTGACGAAAGATCGGGGCAGATCTGAAATATCAAATATATATATATATATATATATATAAAATACTTTCACAAAAAAACATTCATTTTTTTTCTCCATATTTTATATATATATATATATATATATATAATATGGAGAAAAAATGAATGTTTTTTGTGAAAGTATTTATATAGACGCGGACCTCACGTAATGTGGAATGCAACTGAATATTTCTAACGTAAATCTAACGATAATATTTTAGATGTTGTTTAAAAAGGTTTGTTTAACTATATCTAAAAAAATAAATAAATTTTTTTTTAACTATTGAAATATTTATACAGATTTAAAATTCCCAAGTCTTTGTTTAACCCTAGTTTATATGTTTATAATAGTTTTAAAATCCAGTATTTTTCTTTTTTTCTGCATGTGTATGTGGAACTGAAATCGGAATCTATCAATATACATTTACAGTTGTCTAATGAGTGTCTTGATTGATTAAAGAGTTCAGCTATGGGGGAATAAGGATTGTTTTGACGTATGGTTAGCTTATGGTTGTTGAAGCGAAATCTAAAACTATTTCCAGATTCACCAATATATCCACTATTGGGACATATTGTGCAGAATAAATAGTAGATTATGTTATGGCTATCACAGGTGAGGCGAGGTGGGTGTATCTTGATATTGGTGTTGGGTACAGAAAATACACTATCAGTTATTAAGTGTTTGCAAACTAGACAATGAGTTGTTACATTTGTAATTTCCTGATTGGTTTGTATTATTTAGATATTTGGTAGAGGTGAGGATAGCTGATAGGTTAGGTCATTGTATCTTTGCATTACTGGGTGGTTTAGCGAAAATGATCTTTTTGTTTAACTGGAGGTTCTTGTAATCATTTTTTAAATTGTGAATAAGTGTGTGGGAATATTGATTGTGGTTAAAAACCATGGGAATCCGATTGTTGTTTTTACTTTTCTTTTTCACAAAAAAAATATTCAATTTTTTTTAATTTGCAACTTTTCAGTTGTTTTCTCCATATTATATACATATCAAGAAAGTATACGTGGCTTCTCATTACGCTAATATATATATATATATATATATATTAGGTTGAGAAACCCTGGTATATATATATGTGTATACACACACAGGGACAAGATAATTTGATTTAAAAAAAAAATTTTTTTTTTACTAACTCATGTTCAGTTAGCATGAATACTTTTAAGAAAAGCATGAATTCACCTCCCATTGGCTGCCAGCTGAGAATGTTTATATTTATTCAGCACTAATACCCTCAGAAATGGCATAAATCCATACTCCTTCCTTCTGCCCTACTGCCAGTCAGCTGTGTCAGTTTATGTTCACTTAGCACTAATACTCTTAGGAAAGGAATGAATTCACTTCTCTTCATTGTCTTAATGCGAGACAAAATGTCATGTCTCTGGCATGTCACAATTGTTGGAGAAGAGAGTATGTTAGTGACCATTGGATGAAATAATTTCCAAAAGACAACCCAAGCAGTAATAACCGAATGTAAATTATTACACTTCTAGACAAATTCATTGTACAACATTACTGCTTTCAGATTAATCATGCTATGAAAATAGATATTTCTTATCTTGCGTAAACTCCATGTAGAATTCATTGATTTGTTTTTTTAAGACTTAAAGCCAGAAAATATTTTAGATTGTAAGAATCTCTTTTTTCTTAGAAATAATAATGGTTTTTAGTGATACAAGTTTTACTAATTAATCCATAGCTGGGAGGAGAGGAGGTGGATTCATACCTTTCTTATGGGTATTTATCGGTAAGTAAATATAACAAACCCAATGAAAATTGGGACTTGACCCCTGATATCTGATTCCAAGTCATTATCCATTACACAATCAGCATATCTAAGTTTTCAGCAACCGATATTCCTAGGCAGTCACCCATCTAGGTACTGACCAGGTTTGATGTTGCTTAACTTTGGTGATTGTATGGGAACAGGTGTTTCAACATGATGAGGCTGTAAGCCCCATGTAAAAATGGTCAGTTACAAACAGCTACAATGAAAGCTCAGATGTCCTGTTTATTTTCAGAAAAAGAATTTATTGTGCGTAGAAACATTACTGATCAATGCAACCTTCATCACAATAGCTTACAGAGATGGATTTTCAATTCCCTGTCCTTGTTATATTATTTTCTCTATGAGTTTACTGAAACAGTTATATAATAATACATTTTAAACATTTAGCACATTATATAATATTTATTTTGTATGCATGTATTTTGGCAGCAATCTCTCTTTTATACAAGTTTTCTTAAAAACAATTGACTAGGTAAAAAAACCTAAAAGTAATGGAAGCATTATTATTATTAAAAATGAAAAAGCCAACACTCAATATCAACTATGAACATGCCCACAATGTGCTAATTGTGTTTGGAAAATAAAACATTCCTATAACTTTATATATAGATGTATCACCGAGATCTAGGGAAGATGATCAAACAAAAAGATAAAGAAAGAAGCAAGGAAGAGGAAAGAGTCTACTAACTGGATGGTAATTGTTGAAATTAGCAGGAAGATGGATTGAAAAGTTAAGAAAATCCAAACCAAAAAAAAAAAAAAAAAAAATCAGGTTTTAAAATAATTCTATGGCGAATCAAACCCAAATTTAACTAGATGGAAGTAAGTAAAATTGAGCAAAACCAAGACTACCTGTCCTTCATCACTTCTTGCTGATGAGAAACAGTTCATTAAGATATCCATGAAGATGTCAGATAAAATAAAAACATGTGTTGTCAATAAAGAAACCAGGGTGGACACTGAAATAACATTTACAGATCGCTCTGAACAAAAAAAGCCCAGAAGAAATAAACATTTGGTTTGAATCAACCACCCAGAAGAGATCTTCTGTGTTTATCATTATAGATTCTGTGACATTTGACCAGAGAACAATTTTATATCCAAGCATTAATTTGGATTCCTTTGGATACAAGTGATAACAAAAATTAATTAATTATTATTTTGAAGTGATCATGGACAAAAAGGTTATGTGGTCTGTTGATCATAAAAATGCATAGACAGAGAAAAGATCAGGGCTGTGGAGTCGGGGTCAGTAGCAATTAAGGGATCACTGGAGTTGAACTGTATTGATTCCAACTCCAGTTGAATTGACACTTTGTGTAAAAAGTCTTACATTATAGAATTTTTACTGTTATTTCTTCTACTGAATATTTACTATTTCCTTTAACGAAAATCATCTCAACTTCTATTTTCAAATCATTTTATTTTTTGTAGTTATTTTGTATTTGCAAAACTATATATGTAAAAGAATCTTACATTATAGAATTTTTATTTTTGTTGTCTTTTTGATCCTGTAAAAGATTATATTTCAACTTCTGTTATAAAGTAGTTTTATTTTTGTCCTGTACTTATTTCTTATCTGCAAAGATATATATATATATATATATATATATATTATATATATATATATATATATGGATAAAATAACTGAAAAAAAAATTGGGTGTTTTTTTGCGAAAGTATTTATTTATATGTTTTTATATATATTTAATATTTCAGACCACCTCGGTCCTTCCTCTATTATGGTGTTCCTTATGTTGTGGTTTAGGTTCTGAGTGAGAGATGATAATTCTGTTTTGAATGTGCTAGTTGGGTCTAGAGGTAAGGGTACATAGAATCGGTTATTTTGAAGTTGTGATTCTGCTTCTTTTATATAGTTTTTAGTGTCTAAGATGGTTATAGCTCCACCCTTGTCTTAAATATATATAAAAACATATAAATAAATACTTTCGCAAAAAAACACCCAATTTTTTTTCAGTTATTTTATCCATATATTATATACATATCAAGAAAATATACATGGCTTCTCATTATGATATATATATATATATATATATATATATATATATATATATATATATATTAGTTTTACGTTATACAATTTTTATTTTTGTTATTTCTTCTATATCCTGTCAAAGATTTTGTCTCTAATTCTGTTAGAAAATATTGAAGAATGAATAGGTATGATATAAAAGCCACAATAGCTTTATTCTTTGATATAAACCAGTTATAATGATATAGGCCTACTCAAGTTAGGAGTGTATGCATAGGCCTTATGAAATTTGTAGGCCATAATCACTTTATTACATAAAGAGGAGGTGAAAGTACCAAAAATAGAAGAGTCAAAGATTCTGTATTCTGACGCCATGCCATCCTCCAAGAATTGTCAATTCTGTGATTGTGGTATGCTAGTGACAAGGACTTATTCAAGCCTTTGAAAGACAGGATAGAGATTTGTTCATCCAAGAGATGCCAAGGAGGATGGCCAAGAAAAGACCTCTATGCGTATTTTGTGATGTCCCCCTGTCTTTACTATAAATATTTTCATGGAAATTGCTCTGATGAGCTTTCCTTGACTAAATGGATTTCAGCATGCTACTCGATTGGCAACTAAATCTCACCGTTTCACTGTTGAACTAGCTAGATGCAACTGTCGGTTCTATTTTAATAGTTTCTTTTCTTGCACTTCTCACCTGTAGAACTCCTTCCAATTTCTTTCTTCCCTGCCACATATCTTCAAAAATTTAAATGCAATGGCAATCACCATCGTCTGTCTTCCCATTTCTTTTTTTTTTTTTATGGTCCTTTCTCCTCAGAAAATCTTCCCATTCACTCCCAGTAACTTCTTGCATCCTAGTGATATTATCCATTACATAATCAGCACATCTAAGTTTTCAGCAACTGATATTACCCTGTCAGTCACCCATCTAGGTACTGACCAGGATTGATGTTGCTTAACTTTCTTTGGGTGAAATGATTAAAAAATTAAAAAAATAGTAATAATAATGCCTGTACAGAGATTCACCTCCATGTGTGTGTTCAAGAAGGTTCTGAAAATTTCTGGGTTTGACCAAGACATTCTCACTAAAAAAAATATTGTTCAGTTATTTAGACAGAAATTTTCAGCACTCACTCTTATAATCAATCTTGGTAGAGCCCTATATATATATATATATATATATATATATATATATATATATATCTCCCTGCCGTGCGCTGACGGCTTAGTGGTAGAATTTCTGACTGATGCCAATTCAGTCGGGTTTCGATCCTAGCTAAAGCCAACCGAACGTCTAGCCACACTGAAGAGCTGTGAAACAGTCTGTCTGTGGATGACAATTTATATATATATATATATATATATATATAATGAAATGGGTTAAGTCTGACAATTATTTAATATAGTTTTGTTTATATGTTATTTTAATAGATACAATTTATTTAAGTAATTTTTTTTTTTTAATTCAGGCTGGTAAATTTAATTAATACTGTTTAATTAAAAAACAAAGCATTTACTTAAATAAATTGTATCTATTAAAATAAAGTATAAACAGAAAATATATTAAATATCTGTGTGTGTGTGTGTGTGTGTGTGTGCTAGAATATAATATGAGGAATTGAATAAAAACACAAACCCTTTAAGAAACAATACAGTAAAATTAAAAACATGGCAAGTACAAAATTACTGAGTGGAAAAGTTTACTTCGTCAGACTGGGTTTGTTGAAGTTATGACTTACACATGTACATGAATGAGTGATGCTGATAGTTTCAAAATTTTTGGAAGAATTTTTTTTCCTATATATATATATATATATATACACACATACACACACACACACAAAATATTCACTATTGCTCCAATTATTTTCCCTCCATATCAACTGAAATCAGATGCTACATTGTTTTTAGAACCAACGTTAGCATCAACACAGCCCATTCTCTAGGCTGCTGGAGGGATGTTAAGGTGTCAATTTACTTTGATGTTGACAGATTGTGGTTTGACATTGTTGCTTAGTAATTCTTTTTTTTGTTTTTTTTCCAGTAAAGTTATACACCAAAGAGAATTGTCCTCATCATCAGTTAGTGCTTGTGGCAATGGGAAATCTGAGAAAAAAAAGAAAGGATACCAAGACACTCCCTACAAATACACAAATGTGTTTTTGTCAAACATTCCTCTAAGAGACATATTTGTTAGATACCCAACAACTGGACTCAAATTTATCTCCTTCATATGTCATAAAGAAGTCAGTTTATATATTCAGGATTATTTTGTTACCTATCAAAGCTGAAGTAATGAGGAGCAACCATTACCCAGTGCAAGAAGCTAATTGGTTAACATCTATATATGCATATACAGAAAGAAATACAAAATGTTTATATTGAAAATACATTTTGTATTTCTTATGCTTTGTCAAGTATGGCACAAGACCAAATCGAGATGAGGTCAAAGTGGGAGCAAGAAAACAGTTATAATTTTCCAAGTGGGATAGGCTGGCTGTCTATATTTCTGAGATATTGTAACTATTTACATTGTCTGAACTGTTGTCCTCATCTTCAAGGTCATATTCACATTTTGGCTGTTGTATGCTGTACTTCTTCAGGTGATTGAACAGAACCCTTTATTTAGCCAATCTAGAACTGCGTTTAAAGTCAAACTTTAGGTACAATAGCAAAGAGTTCATCATAACAGTTACCATGAAAGTGTTTATAGAAAAGGCATATGGAGGCTACATTATGGCAGTGAGAAAGTGAATAGAAGCTGAGATGCCAGGTCAGGACCAATAATATTGTTGGTTTAGTTTGTATTAATGGTTAAAACACATCTGTTATTTCATTTTTAAATTGATTCACCAGAGAAATTTCCTTAAATGTCTGTCCATTATAAAGCTACAGAAGAGTTTTAGAACAGTCCATTTTTCTTCTATATAATAAATACAAACATCAGTGTGTCACTGTGTCACACTTTTCAACATTGCTCCTAGAGACCGTAGCCCAACATATATCATTTTGGAATCAGGTCGACCTGCAATGCTGAAATTTTGGGTTCCCAAGTTTTCATTATTGTGATTGTTTTCGGCAATCTTTTTTTTTTAACGTGATTTTTTGCAACAAATTTTTTTGTACAGTAACAATTTTTATAACTTGGAAATAAATTTGCGAATAATCAAAATTAATTATGAAATCCCGAGAAAGTCATCCATGAAATTAAAATAATTGTTTGTATGGAAAGTAAGGACCTACATACATCAAATTGTCTTTAAATTAAGTGGCAGCAGAAGAATTATCGTTGAACTTTTAAAAGGTAAACTTAAATGCAGCAATCAATTTTGAGTTCTTCTGTAGTTTATTGTTGCCTATCACATCTACTCCTCCCTACACATTGTGATGAAGACCCAATCATGAGCCCTCTGCAGGAGCTAGCTTAAATGCTGCCCAATAGGTGGCTTTTAAGCTAGTATTAATGTAAATGTTATATTACATCGGTACATATGTTTGAGTAAAGTTCTGTTTAAAAGAAAAAAAAAAATGAAGTTAAATTAATATCTACTGGCTTAATGTGTTAATAGGGGTGGGCGATGGCAAGTAAAACCAAATTTCACATACTAAACATTTTTGGTCATTTTCACATAAGAAATGAAACTAATTTTTAAAAAATATATTTCAAATTGGCGTATCACAAGCCAAAATACTTTCTAGGGCATAACTTGCCCATAATTTTTACAGACTGTTGTATCAAGGTAGAATGTCACACTTCAAAAACTTTTAGAAAATGTCAATGTTGACAGCGTAATCTGTTTCCTCATGTAAGAAGACAATCGGCTGCTGAAGATTTCTGCATGTCACTCCAAGTAATAATATGCTTCTTTGGTCATCTGTTCTTCAGTCAATTTGTTTGCTGTAACCAAATTTCTCTGGAATTGGCTAATTGGTATTCTCAGACTTTTTGCATGACATTAAGTGGTTCTAAATTGTGGAGTCTGATTGAGGAAAATTCTGGGTTGCCTTAATTTGGGTCTAAGAATTAAAAGTGCCATCATTAATTTTGACTGAAATTGACTTAAAATGATGATGACTGGGCAGCATACATAAGAAAATTGTCTCTCATTGTTTTTTGGAGTTTATTCTTTAAGTTCACTTCCTTTTCAGAACAAAATTGATGAAGAAGAGTGGTTCAAATCATGAGAGATTTACTCACTATAAGTGAGTGTATTATTGGTAAAAGGAATCTTATGAGGAAATTGTAATGTTGATAAAAAAATAAACAAAAATGTTGATAAAAAAACAAACAAAATGTAATGTTGATAAAAAAACAAACAAAATGTAATGTTTATAAAAAACAAACAAAAAAAATTTGATATTGATTCAATTTAAGCTTATCCGAGTTGGAATTCTTGTTTGTCTATTCTGTGAGAAATTCTTTTAACAATTTTAGGCCATTTGACCAACAGCTTGTACATTTTGATGTTAGCCATTATGCAATGTTGCTTACATATGCTAATATACTCAAATGTGGTATTTATTTTTCATGTTCATTCCATAATTTCAATACATTTTTATAATAAAATATTATTAGATTCATATGGACCAATTGCATAACATTTTTGTGCATTTAAACATTGTAACATATTGGAGATCAAATTAAATTTCCCTAACCTCCCTCTCTGGCCTGTGATACAAAATTACATTACCTAAACTCTTGCTTCCAAATTGATTATTTTTTTTCTTTTTTCTTTTACATGGAATTGTTAAAACAAAAAAGATGGAAAGAAAAGGGAGATAGAAAAAGAAAAAAAAAGAAAAAAAAAAGGGGCTATATGTAGGCTATTCTTATTAAAGAAAATGTATGTTTTGACAACAATTGAATCTGTCTTGCTTTTTAATCTGAGAAACCACTTTCAATCAAGGTGTGCTTTACCATTAAGCTATGGGAAGTCATTACAATAAAGCTAGGCTTAATTAACCTATTCATGAAATATGCAAAGCCCATACCTGCTAATTTTATTTTCATGCCTGAAATATAAAATATTCAAAGCAATTTTTTCTTATTACTATAATGTAAATATCATATTTATAGTAAGAAATGTCAGATTAAAAAATATATAAATTGCATAAAAAAAATATATTCTAAAATGCTCTGTATGCAGCTTGAATTGATTGGTCTATGAATAAAGGGCTTTGAGGTAACATCATTTAGAGAGTAGTGAAATTATCACACACACAGAAATATAGTCTTAAAGTGTGCTATATTTATGGGATAAAGTGCTCAGTATCAGAGATAGAACGTATGTAAATATAAAAGTGAACATTGAAGTCAACACTCAGAGGCGACAGGCTGTTTCATGTTAGACGTAATTGTTAGGCTGTTTCATGCTAGATGCAATCAGCCTAACTCAATGTTTAACAAAATATGTAAAAAGTTTAATTTTTTTTTTTTTTTTTCAGGGTGAAGAATGACATTCACTAGAAATAAAAATGTCGTTTTGTGTATTAGAATATAATCTAACACAATCAAATAAGAGTATACAGCATGTATTTTCAAGACAATTCAAGAAAAATGCACCAACTGGAAAGCAGATTAGAACATGGTACAAAAAAAAAAATTCAAAAAAGGTGCTGGAGAATGTTACGCAAGACATGCTACAACATGTTTGGTAAGAGCTGGACTACTGATTTGATTTGTGTTGTGTCACAAGTGGTGTGCATATATGAAAAGTTGTGAAGCTTTGAGAAAAATCTACATCCCTTTGAATATCTTGTTCGAATTTTGATAAATCTTTTATTGTTCAACATAAAGCCTATTTAATTTCATTTGCCTGGGACATGAAGTTACTCAGATGTTCACAATTTAAATGCAAATTTTTTGGGGGTCACCCTGTATATTATAACAGATGACAAAAAATGGGTTACATATGATCATGCAAAAGACAGTGGACTGACAATGATGAATCTCCATAACTGACCACAAAAGATGAGCTTATGGAAGAAATGTTGCATGTGTGGTGGAATTGTCAGGATTTTATTCATTTAGAGTTCTGAAGATGCTGTGAAACATGAAATGTATATTTATATGTCCAGTAGCTGCAATATGTTCATAAAAGTTTGGTTGAAAAGCATTTTGTACTTCCCAATAAGAAAAACGCTATTCTCTATAACAATGCAAAGCCATTGTCTATATTTTTGGGATGAGAGGTTTTCACTATGGATTTCGTTAATCGGACTGACTTCCTCATCTTGGTTGCTTTCCTCACAACGTTTCGGCCGTCTGATCCTCCGGCCTTCTTCAGGTGCATCTCGAACTCGGGAACCGTCGGTCTGGAATTTCGAACCCAACCCTTTATTGTTACGGGGGTACCATGTTCTCGTTCCATTAAGGCCATCGCTGCTGCTACTACTGCTTGACGCCATCGTTGCTGCTGCTGTGCTTCTATTATCGTTGTCACCGCTCTTGTTTGTCGCTGCCGCTGCCTTTGCTCGGGATTGAACTCAGAACATCGGGAGAACTTGCAATCACTGTTTCAACGTCCTAGTCGCCTCGGCCATGTGTCACTGGGACGATCGTGTATGAATTTTATAAAAAATTCATACACGATCGTCCCAGTGACACATGGCCGAGGCGACTAGGACGTTGAAACAGTGATTGCAAGTTCTCCCGATGTTCTGAGTTCAATCCCGAGCAAAGGCAGCGGCAGCGACAAACAAGAGCGGTGACAACGATAATAGAAGCACAGCAGCAGCAACGATGGCGTCAAGCAGTAGTAGCAGCAGCGATGGCCTTAATGGAACGAGAACATGGTACCCCCGTAACAATAAAGGGTTGGGTTCGAAATTCCAGACCGACGGTTCCCGAGTTCGAGATGCACCTGAAGAAGGCCGGAGGATCAGACGGCCGAAACGTTGTGAGGAAAGCAACCAAGATGAGGAAGTCAGTCCGATTAACGAAATCCATAATGCAAAGCCACATTCAACAAGAAATCACACAGGAAAATATTTTCAAACTAAGTTGGTCTGTCCCACTTTACCTGAAATATTCACCTGAACTTTTTTTTGGATTGTGGCAAAACACATTAATAAGGAAAAGTTTCTCAAATGAAAACCAGTTTTGAGAAAACTTTTCACATCAAAAACAATTTCTCTCTCCTGGATCTATCTTGTACATCTGTAAGTCTATCATCCATCCATGCTTAGAATACTGCTGCCACATATGGTCCAGAGCTCCTGCGATCCTTGCTAGAAATGCAGAAAAGAATCAGCAATATTATTGGTCCTGATCTGGTATCAGCTTCAGTCACCTTCCCACAACGATAAAGTTGCATCCCTGGGTCTTTTCTATGAATACTTTTATGATAATTGTTTTGCTGAGCTCATCTCTATGGTAGCTAGACTTCATGAATTCAAGCGCAGTACTAGACTGACGACAACGTCTCATCATTTTACAATTTCAGTTGGCTAGATGTAACTATAAGTTCTATGCTAACAGTTTTTTTTTCTTGCACTTCTCGCTTGTGGAACTGTTGACTCCATGCTTTCCAACTAACATTATTCTTCAAAAAAATGAAATGTCATATCAATCACTATCTGTTGACCTCCTGACTACTCTTCCCTACTTTAATTTCTGCTATTTAGTAATGTTATATATATAATATATATATTTTATATATATATTATATATATAATATATTTTATATATATATAATATATTATATATATAATATATATATATATATATATATATATATATATATATATATATATTTGAATTGGACATAGTCAGACAATTTATTTAAAGACATTTATTATATGTTTAATACTGTTTATTATAAAACAGAGCATTTGCTTAAATACTTGTATCTATAAAAAGAATGTTATATATATATATATATATATATATATATATATATATATATATATATATATATATATAATCCAAAAGTTTGATTAAAAAGAACTGACAAGGTCTGTTTGTTTAATTTTTTTTCTTTTTTTTTTTCTTGTATTTTTCCAAATCAGGCGATAAGTATTGCGCTCAAAGTTTTGGATAAACTGTCTGAAGTTTATATTTTGTTATTTTTGTTCAAGTACTTTCAACGTCATTTGAACAAAAATATCAAAATATGAACTACGGACAGTTTATCCACAACTTCAAGCATAATGCTCAACACCTTATTCGAAAATTGGAAAAATACAATAAAAAAATTAAGCAGACAAACCTTGTCAGTTCTTTTTAATCAAACTTGTTTGGATGAATACTTGCTGCCTAAAAATACTATAACACCCACAGATTCTTCCTTTTATAGTCCTGGGCAGTGCCACATAGTGTGTGCCTTGGCAAACTAAGTGAGGGTAATCCACATAGAATAAACCAAAAACTTTAAATTTACTAAAGATATAAAATGGATTGTGTGTGTGTGTGTTGTGTGTTCCCTTAAATCAATTCAGCCCAAGCAAAGCGAAATGCAAAAGGCTACTGACAGTGAAAGAGTGGAGGAAAAAAAAAAAAAAAAAAAAAAAAAAAACTTTAGAAGGAACTGGAAACCTAATCCTAAAGAAGGGCTAAACCTCTATTTCTGTTCAAAAGACTGGAGGGTGGTGTAAACCGGATGATGTGTGGGTTATTTCATTTGCTTCTTGCTGTATTTAACACTGAATTAAATGCATTAACAAGGACTGATTTGTTTTTTTACAGTTTATCAACCCTTTGCAGGTTATTTAAAGCCGAAATATATTTCAGATTGGGTACTGTAAACAGCCTCCTACAGTGTTACTAAGTATAACAAGGAAAGAAGTTATGTTAAAAATATTTGTGCAAAATAAATACTTTTTTGTTTTGCATATCATTAAATTGTAAATTTAGTGTTGTCCTTATGTACAAAAAAGGCTAAGTCTGATGCACTGTATGATTTGTGGCAAAGTATTGGATTAAGGGCAGTGACAAAGGAGATTATGCACAATATCAATTAACTCTGGAGCTCTTATACATATATCACCAACCAGACTGTTTATTATTTGTAAATAAAATGTTTTCCTGTCTGTAACTACACAAGTAAACAATTAAAGTAAATAAATAAAAGATTTTTTTTACATTCCTTTTCATGATGTCATTATTTTAGTACAGTCATGTGACAATCAGATGGATTTATGAGAACACCACATGACAGAACTTTTTATCTTACTCTTGTTTATATACAGCATTACTCATTTGATAATAAAAACAGATGGATTAGTAAGACAAAAGGTCAAACTTAGATAAAAATAAATAAGAAACCCTCGAGCAACAGATCAAATGAGGTCTTTATTTCTTTTTTAAAAATTACTACTGTATATACTTGATTATAGTGCAAGTTTTAATGATCATTTGTTTTTTTAAACACAAAAAAAAACAAACAAAAAATAGCAGGGTGGGAATTGCACTATAAACAGATAAGTTATTTTTGAAGTGGTCAAAAAAAAAAAAAAAAAAAAAAAAAAAGAGAAAGAGTATATCGTGCTTTTGGTGACCAGTTGCACTATACACAGGAGGTAAATTTTACCCCCACAAAATTCATGGATTACTCTATACACAAAGTTGGTTTATACACTAGTATATACAATAATAAACTTTTTCGCAATATGGGTTTATTCTGTTTGAATTGTTGACACTGCTTTAACAACCCCACCTACTCAAAATACAATCCATACTTTTGTACAAATTTCCCTATCTTTGCTGGTTTTTAACATATTTCAGTCACCGTTTCACACTAGCATGCTTTCCATTTGAATTTCTGAAGAAAGGTGTTGTTATATGACAATATTTTTTAAACCAATTTCCATACTGTTGCTAGAATATTTTTGCTAGAATATTTGAGATTTGTTATTATCATTATTGTATGCTTTGCTATTCAGACCAGCATGCTCATCTTGGTTGTCAGACATTTCAGCCATTGTACTCTCTGGCCTTCTTCAGGTTTCTGCCTTCCTACATTGTAACCTTTACAAAATTTTGAACTGACCCCTTTATTCAATCTACAGGAGTAGAGTGTTCTTGTTTTGCTTTCAATGCTTTGGTAATATTTCATATCAGTTAATACTCACCAATCTTATTCACCTTTGCATTGCTTGTTTGTTTCTTTCATTGAAAGAGAATAAGTGGCATGTGATACATGGCCTAATTAAAGGTTAAAGAATTGACCCAATTAAAGGTTAAAGAATTGACCCAATTAGAATAAAGAGAAAGATGGAAGAATCAGCCTAGTTAAAAGAAGGACAAAAAAAAAAAATCAACCCAATTAAAAAAAAGGATTAAAGAACTACTTAACATATCAGGTTGCCTGGCAGTTGGAAATTCAATTCTTGTAGTGTTCAGTGGTCGTTACATCCTGCTTTTATTTTATATGGATCCAGTCAAAATAGTGCACATCCATTTTGGTTATGAAAATCCCAATATGGACACTGACCTAGTCAAAGATTTGGCAATTTTGTTTCTTTTTATGGGTAAGTTGGCTAAATTGGCAATGTTTTGGGAACTTACATATCAAGATAACCACAAATTAAAACCAAGAATATACATATATATTTTTGATTGGATTTTTATAATCTGACATTATTTCTTCTTATTGTCATATTAAAAAAAAAATGTTTACATTTTGGGTATGAAACTAAAGATAACAGCTATATAGATTTGTAAAAGTCCCAAGGAGAGATGTGCCTTTTTTAAATAGGTAATTCAAAAAGCGACATGTCTCTGTCAGGATAGCCTCCTGTGGCCAAGCTGGTAGTGGTACATTTTTACTATAGAAGTGGTTTCCCTGATTAGGAAAAAAAGAAAAAAAGAAAAAAAAGAAAGAAAAAAAGTTAGATTTCTGTCAGGAGGCACAATTTTTTTTTTAGTAAAACTTCTTGATCTAATCTGGTTGTTATTAATTTCATTGTTTAAGAGAATTAAAAAATAGGGATAGCAACCCAAACATGGGTACCCAATAAAAATAAAGTTTATATAGAAACTAAGCTAATACTATATTTAATACTTAATTTATTTGATGCCAGATTAGATAGTAGTTTCCATTATGAGCAAATAAACTAATTTTAATTTTATCAGTACTTTTAAAACTGAAGAATCAAAGAATTCTGAAGTTAATATTTCTGATATAAAATGAAGTCAAAGAATGACTCAAAATGTGTTTCATCAGAAGTGATTATAAGTTGGGAAAAATAAATGATTTTTCTGTTTGAATTTTCTGAGGAATAATCATTCTTAATTTAACGAGTAAATAAATTCATCATGAGTTCCCCAAATATAAAAGACTCATAGAAATTCCCATATTGCACTATTAAATATCTGAGTTTAACAACCTTAACAAAATCGTTTTTTTGTTTTGTTTTTACAATGATGCTCACTGCGTACGAGGCCCGAGAGCCACTTGAGGTTGAGTGTTACAGTATAAGAGGCACAGATTATAGGGATATGTGTGGAAGGTAATGGTTAACCCTGGACTTGATCAGGTTATGATTGTAGTGATTGGGGAAGAATCCTCTTGGAAATCATTTCCACAAAGCAGTGGTTTGTGAGAAGAAGTGGCTTAAGTGGAACTTACATCTCACCAATGTAATATGAAGGGAATGAAGGTTATTTGTTACAATGCGTGTGGCAAGGCAGATCTTAGCTGTGAAGGTTAGAACTGGTGGAAGTAAGGAGTATAGTTTGTCTGAACGCTTTCCATGAAAATAGCAAGAGAGCAGCAAGAGGTTTGCAACGTTTTGTCTGTGAGAAAGGCATTTTAGCATCACCCACAAGGGGAGCGAAATGCTTTTGGAAAATAAAAACAGGGCAATCACTTCCCGTATATGGCAGCAGGACTCCATTTTTGGCTGGATCTGGCTTTTGAAAGATAGAAGTAACAGGAGCATTACAGGGAACAGACTCTTTTTCCAGCATCTTTAGTGATGGATTGTATATATAAGTTCCACTTGAGGTCTGGGCTGAATTTAAGCACTCAAAGCACAGTGTATTGCAATAAAGATCCTAAGTATGATTGAAGTAGCATGAGGGTACAAATGAAAAGATGCAAAAAATTGACAACCTCTTCAATTTCAGTGAAGCAAATATTAAACACATTACCTTTCTTTTTATGGATGCATTCTTTTTCCCACCAAAAACAAATAGCATCTCTGATATATTGGTTTCTTCTGGCTTTCCTTGCAATCTAAAACGAATGGTCCATCATCCCAGCAATTGACCAGGTACAATGCAAGTGGTACCTTAGAGGAACAAGCACAGTTATATGATATTGGGAAATTAAAATCACCCTATATATAAAATTTGCAGGTTTCATCTTTGAAAAGGTCTTCTCACATAGATATGTTGTGTCCAATACTGAATTTGTCATGTAAAATATTTTAAAGCACAAAATGTGTTTGTAAAAGTCAGTTAAATATCTCTTTTTGTAGCTGTAAATTTTAAATTTTTTTTTAGATCATATGATGGTCTTCTTTATGACAGTAATCATTTTATTTTTTAACTAATAGTAATACTCATGATGGACTGAACACGTGAGCAGTGACAAAGTTTTATAGAAAATGCAAACAAAAACAGACACTTATATGTAAAATGAGAAAGAGACAGTTGAAAGTCTCGGGCACATAATGAGGAAAGAGGGATTGGAAAAACAAAACAAAACAAAACAAAGTACTGCTTATTAGAAACAAAGAAAAACATACTGAACTGTTTTGTAATATCAGTCCTCCTATATGGCAGTAAATGCTGAACAATCTCATCAGAGATGACAAGAACTGAAACAACAGAAATGTGATTCTACAGAAGGATGATGAGAATACCATGGACTGAACTTGTGAGCAGTGACACGTTTGAGAAAATGAAAACAAAAAGGACACTTATACATAGCATTAGAAGGAGATGCTTGGAATTTCTAGGACACGTAATGAGGAAAGATGACTTGGAAAATTTGATACTCCCAAGACATAATGAAGACAAGAGAGATAGAAGAAATAGCACATAACCTACCTAACAAGCATGAATAAATGGTTGGGAGACCAGGGATTAGAAGATATAGCAAAAAGACAAACTTTACTAAGGGCTACAAAGGATTGGAAGTTGTGGAGAGCAATGATTGCCCATGTCCAAAAGGGACATGGCACATAAAAGAAGTACCCATGAAAATTTCAGTTTTTAATTTGCTGACGAGTCATAATTTTTAATTTAATGAGTGAATGTTTCTTGCAATTACCACAACTATAAAATACCCTTGGACATTCCAACATGGGATCATTAAATATTTGAGCTTAATAACTTTAACGAAACATTGCAATAACAACTTAGTCTAATGGCCAAGTTCATGGAATTAACTGGTGGTCAAGAATTTAAAATTCTCAGATTGCTTAATAATTTTACATGAAAAAACTAAGGTATAAAAATGCAAATGAAATTGAATAGTATAAATTAAAAATTTGGGTACTGTATATGCTGGCATACAAGGTGACTGGCTCTATAAGACAACCCCAAATTTTCATGTTAAAATGTAGGTTTTGGGCTATATTCGCCATACAAGACATCCCCACCAAACATATTTTAAAATGTATTGAGTTTATTTAATAAAAAATAATATAAATAAATTCAATAAGCATATACAGTGAGGAGATATTGTCAATTAAATATTACAATATCTCATGAGTGGGTGCTGTGTTTTCAGTAGGCTATTATGGTAGCCTGAATGATTTTCCCCACTAAGTATTAACTTGTTCTACTGTTCTCAGATGTGATCTTTAAATGGCTTGTTGAGACACACATCCAGTTTTGTTTTTGTTCAACATCAAAAGAAGAACACGAGGCAGGGGTTAGACTACATTAAAAATCTCATGCTAACAATTTACAATAAACAAAAAGATTTAAGGTTCACATTTTATACCTGGAGTACAGCCATCTCAAAACTTCACTGTACAGACCAGTCTTTGCTGATTGGCTGTTAAGAGTCACATGAGCAGCCAAGCAAGGTGAATACTATTTTCAGGAGATTTTTTAAGGTTAAATGGTTGTATGCTGATAGATACAGTAAATTTTGTTTTTTTAATCATTTCACCCCAAGCAAGGCAGGAATGCCCCTAGTACTCAGAGGGTTACAAAAAGTGTGAGAGAAAAGACAGGGTATAGGGGAAATTGATGAAAGGACAACAGATGAATGGGGTTCAAGATGGAAGATGGTGACTGACGTTACATTGAAATTTTTTAGGATTGTGGTTGTCAAAGAAGCAAGTAAATGGAAAAGAGTTCCACTGTTTGAAAGTGTGAGAAAAGAAACTGTTGGTTACATTTAACTATTTTGAAAGTAAAGGGGTGGGACCTAGATGCTAATCTAGTAGAATGCTTAAATTAATGAATATTTGAATTAATATTTCTGACATGACAGTATTATTAACTAGGACCAGATGTCCTATTTTACAAGAAACTGTGAAAGCACCATTTATCAATTTGTAATTTAGAATAAGGCTTTTCTACTTTCTACATCATTCAAGAAATCTCTTATGACCGAAGTACTAAAATATAGGAAACTGTAGACACCTCCCTTTTGTTGGGAGCAGAAGGTAAGCCATTTTAGTTTTATAACACCATTTGAGGCAATGGTCCTAAAATGAAGAAAGCTTCAATAGTTTCCTTTTGGCAATCAATAAGGAATCCATTTTTTTTACTACACCTAAGTGATGTCCTTACAGACTGACATCCTAAAATATACTGTTCAGGTTGACTTTCCTTCCTCTTCCCTAATTAGTATGCACCTTGCTTGGCTGCTCATGTGACTTAACAGCCAATCAGCAAAGACTGGTCTGTACAGAGAAGTTTTGAGATGGCTGTCACCAGAGGATACTTCTGTCATGTGGGAAAGGTACAGCCTTTTACAAAATGATGAAATGGAATTGTGAGCAAAGACAGTCTTTAATATATGCTAGCCTTATTTTTTCAGAGTTTGAGAGAAAGCATGCAACACATTTCTAATCTTTGTTCATATGCTTTCTTTGTATAAATTAAAATAAAACTTTTTTTTTCTTATACACTTCTGACTTCTCCCTAGTCAGTCTTCATCTATATGCTTGTTTTTTTTTTGTATTTGGGTAAATAGCTGTATTTATAGCAGGTATTATTGAGGCTGTCCATATATATTTAGTACCTCCCAACTATAGGAAAGTGTAGAGGGTCCCTTTTTTGATAAGCTCCTGTTGTTCACTATATCAGCGTTAGAAAAGCTTTCATAGGGTGAAGAGACCTAAGCTATAAAAACTTGAGGTGCTCCCCACTCCCAATTGAGAACAAGTCGTCTCACCTTGCTACATTATTTTTAGAAAGGCACACATTCCTTCACTTTATCTTAGGAGACCCTAAACTGAAGCTTATTGAGATTGCACCTAATTCCAGCTCTAATGCTATACGGTGAGGATTTAGTCTACATTTTGAATAATGGAAAACTGTAAAGAATCTAGTTACTTACCAGAAATGAACGTCACAGGCATAAGATGATATTTGAAAAGTATTTAAAAAAAAGTTTATTCTTTAAGTTAGGTACCTCCACAGAAACATGATATCTAAGGTTTAAAATGAATTTAAAAAAAAAAAAAAATGAAAAATCTTTCTTGAAGCTTTTATTTTAGTTTTAATTTCAAGCTAATAGATTACATTTTAATATTTCCAATAAACAAAATACTTTGCTGTATTTCAAAACAAATTTAAAATGATTGGAATGATTTAAAAAAACAAAAAAAAACAAAACTAAAAACTGCTGATTTTAGCACCATTTTAGTCATTTGTCAGCCAAATGTAATTCTCTTTAGAAGATTAGCTTATTTCTTTTAGTTTAAAATATCACAGAAAAACATTTAACACAGAGGTAGCTGTTGACAGGTGACAGCTTGACTGACAGGTGAAAATGTATCTAATTTTTTTCTGCAGGTGACATATCTGTAAAAAAAAAATTACTTGAGGAATATAACGCAAATGCCTTTTTTTATATAATGGGGGCGTTATGGATCCCCCACCCCAAAAAAACAACAATATTCCAAATATTCTAAAAAAGACCAAAAAAATAATCTAATAATTAAAAATCCTTTGTTCTTCCCTCTTAATAATAACAACAACAATAAAACAATTTTTGTTAAGTTTGGGGCATTTTTTCATCATAGTATGGTCATTTTTTTTAGGTCAGTCAGTCAGTCAGTTGTGTCATGCGTGATACACATTTAGGCGATCATGTATCTTTTCATATATGACTGATGAGGCAGATTTCTTTCCAGTTGCCATTTCTTTCTGTGGTAGACCAGTTGCCATACAAGGCAACCCAGTATGTCCTGCTATTTACCTATAGCTAGGGGGGGGGGAAGAAGAGGATTCATACCTTTCTCAAAGGCATAAGCACTTAAGTGAATGTATTGGAATCGTCTGGAATTCGAACTCGGCTCTCTGATTCCTTAATCTGAGCTGCTATCCCTTACTCCACTACTTTATATGGTCTTTGATAACTTCCCGTTCTGTAAAAACCAACTTTCTAATCAAACTATTAGTTGCTTCCAGTTTCATTTCATATCTATTTATTAGAAACAAGAATGATTAGAGAGAGAATAATAAATTTAAATTATTATAGTAAAGGAAACTGTGAAGAAAGGACTAAACATCAATTGCATGAAGACAGAATGCATGGCTGTTAGTAAAAGGGACAGTCCAACATACAAATTAGAGATACTAAAATCAAAGAAGAAAAATTTAAATATCTGGAAAGTGTTTAACAGAGGACAGAGAAGTGCGATACTTTGAAGGCGCATTGGGATAGCAAAAGTTGGCTTCCAAAAGCTAAACAAAGTATTAAGAAACAGAAAAATTTCATTAAAAAAAATTAAAAAAAAAATTTTTTAAAAATGAAAGAGTACTGAACTGTTATGTAATAATATCACTCCTTCTCTAAAGCAGTGAATGCTGGACAATCGCCTCACAGATGAAGAAGAGACTTGAAACAACAAAAATGTGGTTCTACAGAAGGATGTTGAGAATACTATGGACCAAACATGTGAGCAATGACAAAGTTCTAGAGAAAACAGAAAAAAAAGACTTATGCTTAACATAGGACGAGACGGTTGAAATTTCTATGGCACATAACTAAGGAAAGAGGGCTTGGAAAATTTGATACTCACAGGACATTGACAGGAATACAACGCATATAACCTACCCAGCGAACTTGAGTAAAATTTTAAAATAATAATGAATGACGAAACAAGGTTTAGGAGAGATAACAAAAAAAAAAAAATTTAAAGACCAGAAAATTGCGGAGAGCCATGATTGCTTACGACCTGAAGTGACACGGCACATAGAAGATATGTCAAAAAAAAAAAAAAAAAAAAAAAAAAAAAATTATTACTAAATTTAACTATGTTTTAAACTAAACTAAACACCATGTGTTTTTTTATTACACCCGTCTGTTCTATCCAGATTGTTACCTTTTCGACCGTATCAACACACAAAGGATTAACAAAAAAACTAAATGAAAGAGTCATTTTACAAAAACAAAACAAAAAAAAAACAGCTTGCCAATTCATTCATAGAAAATCGAGACTACACTAAAAGTTGCCTAGATTAGTTTAGTCAGTAGACAATAGTTACAGTTTTTAATCCAAAATAGTCTCTAATAGGAAGAAAATTAGAAAACTTATTTAGAGTACAGGGTGGTCCGAAAATCTTATCACTCGATAGAAAATATAATTTTCTAATTTAGATGGCTGACACAAGCTCCTACAATTTGAAAGAGATGTACGGGAGTGACAATACTTTCGGACTACCGACCCTATATCTCATTTTAGTTGTTTCACTTTAAAAAAAAAAAAAACTGACATACCGGAATGTGTCACAAGACTAATTGTTTTTTTGTTGTTTTTTCATAAAGAAAATAAAAAAATGAATATTTATATAACTACTGTCGGATTTAGAGAGGAAATTTGTTTTCTTTGGTGTGAAAACTCTTCTTCGACAAATGAAAGAAATAATAACTTTTTTATTTATTTAATTAATTTCATTTTTATTCTTTATCTTCAGTGTTGTTTTTTCAACCATAGCTGAAAAACACTAAAAACTTTGTATTTTTTTCTTTTCTTTTTTAAATGAATGCATAAATGAGTCATACTCGGTAAAAAATAAAAACTTAAACATTGATGTTGGAAAATTCAATAACTCAGTAGTACCTACACACTTTAAATGTATAAATAAATTAATAAATACATAGAATTACAAATACATCAAAGTGTAAAAAATAATATTGCTAAAATGTAAAATTTATTTTAAGGTAATTTGATCCAGTTTCTCTTTTTAAAGAAAATAAACAGAAATGTAACGAGTACATAACATAAAAATATTAAACAAACCATTATTCTTGCTAAAAAAAAAAAAAAAGAAAATTGATCGTGGCTTTTATTTCCAATAATTTTCGAAACAAAAACATAGAAGAAAAGTGGAAAAGTTAAAGAAGCAACGACAAACGTTTACAAAAGTTCATTTTTAGTTTGTGGGGGTGTCAAGACATTTATGTTGTTCAGTCTAGAAAAAAAATAAGATATGAATTAAGAAAACACAAAATAGAAAACATAAATAAACTCGATGAGAATTTTGGAAGAGAAAATTGGTAAGTATTTAATTTCGTTTTTTTAATTTACAGATAAAGAAAATTTAGGTGGGCGGTTTGAAACTGATCGAGTTGCGTAAATATTTAGCTTTTTTTTATCATGTCAAACGTGAGTAGCAGTCGCTTTGTTATTTTCGCATGCTTCTGAACGAGCATTGTTATAAATTTTGTATTTATTTTCATAAAACTAAACAGAAATAAAATTATCCCACAACATCAACGAAAATGAAAACCTGGTTATCAGCAGTCTTTGTTTTGGGAGATCGATCGTCTCAAGTCAATGCGTACTTAGTACTACTAAATAATAAAATCAGAACAATGTATTTCAATAAACATCAGTAAAATCCAACAATTAATCGCAAAAAACAAACACGTTTCCACCGTAACTTGAATTTTTTTTTTTTAAATTAAAAATAACAAACCCGACATACCGAAAGTGGGAAGTGTCATCAAGCTGCTTGTCTGGTCACACGAAGTGTATACGTCCGTGAATTTAAACAGATGAATATTGCAATCCTGTTTAAATAACATCAATGACTATGCCTGCTTGATAGTATCAGAGTTAAAACATACAACCCAACTCAATAAACCCTGATAATCACAGTCCATGACGACAACAAACAAAAAGAACAACTTATCTACTTAAACTCTTCACAGACGAGAACACTACATTACCGGAAATAATAATAATATTACACTTCCGGTCACGTACTTAACATAAGATAGAAAATAAACAAATTGATAAATGTTCAGAATTAAGTAAGTAATATAAATAAAAGATCTTAATTATTCCTGTTTCGCATTTATTATACAAATAAATAAATTAGGAAGTTTTTCCTCGATGAAAATTATTTTTACGATTTACACTGTAAATCGTAAAAATTATTGTAAATAAAAATCGTGTTTTAGAGTTGTCTCCCTTACATTCAATATTATTGGTCAGTGCTCTGCGTTAAGGTGGATGGAGATAACTCTGAAAATATTTTTTAGGTAATTGATTAGATCAATTACGACTAAGTAATGAGTTCGATCCTCATTAGGTTCTTCATACTTTCAGCCTTGTTCCATATGTAAGCTACTCTTACTAAATCGCTATTTGGACACTTCGTCATTGTGTAGCATGTCTCGCTAGATCAATTAATTTGATTCTCACTGGGTGCGCCATACTTTTTGGTCTTCTGCCACATCTAAGTAACGCTTAGTAAATCACAAGCTAATCAATGATTAATTGAACGTTTTATATATTTATTTAGAAAATCATCAGAGTATCAGTTTTTAATTCAGGTTGTGGGATATGTCACTACCCACACCTTCATTGTGACGCACGCGCGACATTTTCACCCCTTCCTCTCACGTTCGGTCAGTCATAGTAGTAAACCGTCGTCTTAGCCGAGGATGAGGAAGAATTTATTTTTCGCGCGCTTTTGCGTGACGTCACGGCAAATTTGGCGTTTCAAAATTAGTCGCCCCAGGTCGCTCGACCTGACCGGGCCGGCTCACTTTCCTCTCGCCGGTGAACCCATAGATACTGGCAGAGAATTTTATTCGGCAAAACCTTGCCTAGACCTCATGGCTCGTCTCGGTATCTTAATACATACGACACGGTCGTATCACCTTCATGACAGAAGCTAACATCTACCGAGATCTCAATCCCAGGAACTTCCAACCTGATGAACGAGCATTTTTCACATTCTTCGAACGCATACTTTCAGAACCTGTCACTTTAAAAAGAACTACATACACTCACAATCATAAACTCTCGCAGTGAGTATTTTTCCTTGCCGTATGTTACTATGCATTACAACTGACTTTCTGAACATTTCTTCTCGAAGAACTCCTTCCCGCCATAGTCATCTTTGATTTGAATTTTGGCGCGTGATCTAATTTCATTCACTACAACATTTCCCAGTACATTTACTGAAGGTCTTCACAGAAGACAATTTACTAATCTACTTGAACTCTTCAACTACATATCCAGTACATTTACTGAAGGTCTTCACGGAAGACACTACTTGTTAAACTCTAAATAAAATCTATGTTTGTTCTTAACATTTTGTTGTTTTGCCTGTCTACATCTTTTCACTTTGTACGTTTGTACGGTGGAAAGAGCACGTCTTTATATTTTCTTTATTCTTACTTTGATTGTGGATTCGGTAGTAGTGTGTAGCGTCTGGCACAAGGCCTTATTTTCGTAAGCCAGATCTGCACCGCTATCGGGTCCGCAACAAGGTAAAAGGGAAAATATTGAAAGATATATTGGAAATAAATCCTATTTCCAACACGAAATATACCCAGATACATACCACGCCCAAATTTTATTTTCTACTCAATAAAAGACAATATTACAAACACGCTAAAAAATTTCAAAATACAATACATAAATCAAAGTGTCTATTGGTTAGAAATTAACATCACCATGTGAAATATTTGACCAATCAGAGAAAACTAAAATCCTATTTTCTCGAACCTTCTTTTGGGAAAATTTTCTTAACTTTCAACAGCAGAGATACCAAAGAGAAAACATGGCTACATAGCTCCCACCAGCACGTGTTGAAAGAAACAGTTTGACGATTCCAAACGAATCGTCTCCACAACAATAACAACAATGAGTCAGTGAATCTTCGATAAAGATAAGTCATTTCTTAACCATAGCTTTTTTCTGTGAACCAACTATATAAAAGTATTTTCTAAACTTCAACTTTAAATCAACTAAAGACTATTTTTACTCCTTTTTAACTCTTTTTGTATTCATGTTTGTAAATACAAATGATTTATTTACCGGGTATACCCATATTTTCTTTATTTCTTATTATTGTTTGGAATTCGAATGTGTCGGAGTTAGCTCCTCCTCAGTTCTTTAATCCTTCAACAGGGGTCTCTCTCCCCTGGCTATAAATAATGTCTGACCCCCTCTCTCTCTCTCTTTTTCGACTTAGGCGGTCTTACGAAGCAGGAGGCTCGCTCGATATGGCCTTGGGCGCCCGGGTTGAAATGCCTCAATAACAATGTGGCATCACTCACCTGGCTGGTGATGCGTGGGGCCCTCTGGGTCGCCAAAAGACTTTGCTTAGCGGGCTTAGAGAAATATCCAAACTGCCGCCGCTGTAGTGGGGAAGTCGAGACCATTGGTCACGCCTTTTTCCATTGCACGGTGGTAGCACCGCTGTGCAGGTATGTTGAAGTCCTCATGGTTCGCATGCTGTCTGGAAAGTTCTTTGTCCTTGAGGCCGCTTCTGTTTGTAGCAATGTGGCTCCGCCGTTGACGAGGGCTGAACACTATGTGTTCTTATGCTTGCTAGGTGTTACGAGAGTCGTGATTTGGACGACACGACAGAAGGGATTCTATGGAGGCGAGAAGTTTACCTCTTCCCAACTGATCTTGTACTTTAAGCATCAGCTTAAGTCAAGATTAGGTCGGAAAGGCGGCGACTCTCTTCATCTGAATTCGGCAAAAGGTGGGTGAATCTTGCGCGCTTGTGTCGTGTGAAAGGGGCTGACCTGGAGTGGCACTTTGATGCCAGTTAGGCATCAGAATATTACTTTAGCTGGGTTGAACACGGTCAACCCATCCCAAAAATTAGGTTAGCTTAGGTTTTGTTTTTTGATTCTTTAGTTTCATTTTCCAGTAAACTTAGCTAGGGTATGTATGCTCATTGGCCGCTTTTATTTCTGTCCCTATATTTTTTAAGTTTAATTCCCCATCCTCTCCCTCGTTAGGTGGCCAGTGACGTCAGTTCTCTGGTGGATGCGGGGCGTTTTTCGTTTCGGGTGTGATTTTTCGTATCTGTTGTTGTGTCTGAATGAGTGCATGTCTGTGTGAGTGCTTGCGATGAATGAATGTTTTTATTTTTTATAGTCCCGCATTAATTTCGTCCGGTTAACTGATGTTTCTGCCACATTTAGTGATTGTGGGTTTTTTATTACTAACACGATTTTGTTTAGTTTCTTGTAAATAGTTATTTATCTCATATTGTAATTACTCATTGGGGTTAATTTTTAAATTGTTATTTTACCCCCCCCCCCCAAACGATAAATTGTACATATGGGGTCTAGTTAGTATTTTCATGGAGTCATTGAGGTATAATGGTGGGTGTGGTAAGAAAGGTAAGTAAGAATGTGTTGTTTTGGTGCAAGAAATATTGTTAGTATGAATGGGTCAGCGTTTGTGGCTAGCTAAGTTTAAAAGTTAAGACAGAAGACCGGCCCTTTCCCCATTCCCCACTTCGGCCTTGTGCCACATTTTCTGTTAATACAGAAATAAATAATCTTTTTCGACTTAGGCCTTGGGCCGCTACCTCGCGCAGAGGCGAGGTAAAATCTTTCTTTTTCCACTTACACCAATTTGTGACCTCTCACAGGTACAGCGTTTCCCAAATTCTGGGTACGCGCTAAGAACAATACACGTACGTACGAACACTTACAACACACACACATCATTTCTCCATACAAACAATATGTAACTGTTCATGTCTTTGTTTAACTTGTTTTGTTATTAATATATATTTGTTTACCCATGTATATCGGTCTTGTTTGTTTGCTTTGTCTTCTTTGGATTTAATTAAAGTCTGACATTCCCATGTAGCTGGACCGGCCAGCAGGGAATTGTAACCTTCTGATATCTCTTCACATCTTCACCCCCACGGTCCGCTACAAATGTTTAATGTAAAAAAAAATCCATGACAAATGAATTTCTACAGATGTACTGAAATAGTTAACTTAAAACTTAGGAGGAAAGCCTTGAGAATTAGGAATCTGATATTTAAGAGTGAAGAAGAGATTATTTTATAAATTTGAGAGAATAGGAGATTAATAGATTCTATAGAGGAGAAGTAATTTGTATTATGGCTGAAAATTACAATTACAGGATAAATTCATAGAACATTTTAAGAAATCTTGGATGAATTTATAATTATAAATAAAAACCTTTCTATTTTAAATTTGAGGTTCATAGTATTGTAGTGTTTGTGAAATACTGCGTCATGCTAGACAATTTTTCTCTCTAATATCTATCTTACGCATCTATAAGTCTACCATTCGTCCATGCTTTGAATATTGCTGCCACTGTGGGGCGTTAATGGTTGGTAAGAAATTATCAGAAGGTTTTTTGTCGAAGGTTGCGTTTTTATCATTAACACTCCACATTAAATTTGCAAAGAAAACACAGAAAAGAACAACAAGAGAAGATTGAAAGATCAACAAGTAAAATGTATATTTGAAACAAAAGCATATACAATGACAATAAAGATTAAGTCGTAAAAAGTGATTTACCCCTTGTACCGTGTGGGAAATACAAGTGTATGTTGTAAGGAGTTTCTTTGTTGATATTTGTTTAGTGTTTAAGAATGTTTGATGTTTGAACTTGAAAGTTCTTTGTTTGTGCAGAAGAATGTTAAAGTTCTGAATAGTTCGCTTGGCTTTGATAACAGACAGTTCACTGTGTGTGTGAATGTAGTTAATGTCTGTGTGTGTGTGAGTAGAAAATTGCGAAAATACACGTACGAGGTTTTGGTTGTGGAATTTTATATTCTACTGAAGTTTCTTCCTTAAACTTCTGCTTTTATACAGTAAAGTAGGCTCACAGAACGAGCACGGGAAGAATATTGAAGAAAGTGTCGATTTCTATGATTGGCCTAAAATCGACCAATTGTTGATTTTTTTCTATAGCTAGTTTGGTTGAAACAAAACACGAGAAATTTTTCTGTGGCTCGTGCGATGCGTAAATTATCTTTACGAATAGTGCTGTTTATTTATTGTCAAATTGCTGTTGAGTAAATTGTGGGCGTGGTGTGTGTAGGCGTCACTACACCACATATGGTCCAGCGCCCTTGGTGTATATTTAGAGATTCTTGATTAAATACAAAGAAGAATCTGCAATGTTATTGGTCATGACCTGACATTTCAGCTTCATTTATTTTATCACTACCGTAACGTAGCTTCCTCGTGCCATTCCTACTTTCATGGTAATTGTTCTGATGGATTTTCCACTATTTTTAAACTTAAAAAAAAGTTGCCATTTTATTCTCCACATCCACAGATAAATTGTATATATGGAGACTAATTAGGACTTCATAGAGACTCTGAGGTACTGTGGTGGCTGTAGTAAGAATGGTAAGTAAGAATATGTTATTTTGGTGTAAGGAATACTGTTGCGAGTGGATATCAACTTAAAATAAAAATGCTATACCCTTCAAGTAACACACTTTAAAATGGAACCTAGCATTTTTCTGTTAAATATTCACATACATTTTATGTTTACTACTATGTCTGTGTGCCAGACCAATATATTAAAATGTAACAGTCTGCGTGGTAGTATGAGTAGCAGTCTGCGTGATAGTCTTGAGTAACATTTTCAATTTGAAATTACAGAGTGATGGCTGGTAGGACTTAATATACACTGATTTCAAAACATTCACTTAGTACTAAGAACTTGTTTGAGCTGTGTCTGATTTTTGCTGTGATTAGAGGACTGACAAACCGATTTAGCTGTTTTAGTCATTATTATGTTTCGGTATTATCATTTTACTGTAAAATATTTTTGTTAAGAATTCTTGTCTTTTGCTTAAAATATTTTTTAATATAAAGAACAATGGCGTGGTGGGGGTCAGATTACTTGGAATTGATCTTTCATCCGGCAAGGAACGACATGATCGACAGGTATCAATGGACCATCATCCAGTGAGTGTTTGCATCAAACAAAATGTTTTAGGTGCATGGAATGTCAGAACCCGAATCAATGTAGCTCATTAGAGAATATAAAACAAGAAATGATCAGGTTAAATGTTAATATTTTAGGCAAATGCGAAACTAGGCGGGCAAACTTGAGATTTTGTCTGTGACAAACACTGGGTCATATATGCGGATGAGTGGAGAGAAGAATGAAAGCGAAGTAGGACTTATATTGTACCAAGATATGAAGATATTTGTTCTCGGATACTATCTCGTGAAATACATCGGTTTGATGCTTTGGCACTCATTATCTGTGATGTTTTTAGCCGCGGATCATTAGTGGTTTGGGGGGTCTTACAACATCATACCTCTTCCCCACAGCGACCCAGTCGATATTGATTGGATATCAACTTGTGTGCCATCCCCAGTTACTACTATTCTCATAGTATAAGGCTAACCTGTGACTCCTCAGGTTTTTATATTCCAATCACAAGCAACTTCCGGTTCAGCAGATACTTCACTCTTCCATAAAAAGTAAGTAAACTCAGTGACAAATTCAATAGCAATCGTGGTGACATTCTCAGTTTGAAATGACACGTAGTGTTTTTCGTTTCACTCACTCACATAAAAACAATTCGACACTACCCAACGATCTGATATAATTCTTGCAGTTAAATTGAGAGGGAAACCATTCTGACTTACCCATCATAGTTGTATATGTATTGATAGCATAAAGTACGGAAGAAGAACTTGAAAAGATTTAGTCTATGCTAAACACCGACAAGGCTCAATGCAATTCACATGAAATTACAATCATCATGGAAGACGAGATATGGTAAAATAGTTGTCAAATTCAAACTAAGAAGTTGTAATGAATGCAGAGAAAAATAGGTTCCGTGGTGCACAGCGAATGATCGTAGACAACACCTGTTTTCAAGAACACCCAAGATGTATATGGACAGAGAAGCCCAGGAGGGAAAAAACAAATTGACTACATAACAATCAATAAAAGATGCAGTTTTAAATCGTAAAGTATACCCAAATCCTGAATGTGGGAACAACACCTTCCACTGATATGTAACCTTAGAGTAAAACTACGGAAATTGAAGAGAGCCAAGGTAACACCGAAATTGCAATATGACAAACTCCCGAAAGACTATTCAAATTTGAGAATTATAAATAAAAACAAGGGAAAGGTACTGTTGCAGAATGGTGAATGTATTTTAAGTTATCCGAAGGATTTTCGGTGTCGGTGTTCTAAAACATTCGTCCACAACAAATTAAAGAAGAATATTGGAATCAAATCATGCAAGAAAATTGAAAGTGAAGACAAACATTAAACGTGCAACAATAACATTGGTTTATATGCAATTCACAAATACAATTGGGTTGAATATCTATAGATAAATGAGAATAGATGAATTAGGTTGTGTAGAATATTATTGTGGATGCTTCAGAGTGTTTGAAATTATTATTAAGATTTGTTCATAAAATTAAACTAAGTGTTTAGTTATGTACGACATTGTCCTTCGTGCGAGTTCAATTAATAGTGCGTGTGCGTGAATTTGTTTGAGTTATTCTTCAAAATTGGTAGGAGTTGCGTACCTTTAGTTGTTTGGAAGTTTGATTGATTGTTTACTAATACTTGTTAGGTAGTGAGTAAATATCACTTTTTACGTATTGTAAGTGATTGCTAGAAAGTGTTCCTGAGAGAGAGCGTGCTTGTGGTTTTGTTAAGTCAGAGAAATTTGCGCGGTAAAAGTGTAGTTGGTCAAGGTTTTGATTTGCGTGGATTAGTTTGGCATCTCTCCAGGGGTAAAAGTCTAACTGTTTGAGGCGACTCAGAATTTTCTATTTATAGGTTTCTGGTCAAAAAAGTAGGCTCCAGCGAGTTGAGCGCGAAAAGGCATTTTCACGTGAATTTGCTACAGTTCTAAGGCTTTGAGCCAATGAGAAGTCTCGTTTGCTGAAACTAGAGTGTTGATTGGTTGATAGGTGATTTTGGTGTGAAGTGGATTATGCCGGAGGAGTGAGAGGTTAGTATGGATTATTCCAATAGTACCATATAAAAACGTTAGAGATCATTTTGCCGTCCTGTGTATTACGATAGACTACATCTGCGTCCTGGGTAAGACTATAAACTACGTCCAACAGCAAGACCTCTGATCAGGAGGTTTTGAGGAGCGTGGACCTATCTCTTAATTGCTGGTGTTCCTAGGTTCACTCTGACCTGGGGTAGTAGCAGCTGTTAGGGGTCTCAGCTATGGGTAAATAGTTAACCCCCAAACTGGGTCAAAACACTATGAAAGTGTAAAAATATGTTTTAATACCATAGATACTTTGTAAAAAATATTACCAGCGATACATTTTTGAAAAAAATATTACCAGCGATACATTTTTGAAGAAAAAATATTACCAAAAATAAATTTTTGAAGGAAAAAATATTACCAGCAATTACATTTAAAAAAATATTACCACCAATAAAAATTTTGTCGACATTAAATAGCGCACTGAGGTTGATATGCCCTAAAACAAAACAAACCAAACAAGATCATTTTGAGGCTATTTTGAAACTCCAATTAAAATGATAAAAATCAATAATCTGTCTTTAATTTACTATCGATTCTGTAAATTTGCTGATTGTAGAATCATCTAAGGAAGTTAAATATTAGCCATGAAAAAAATTCCTTAACGAGGGTATTACTTTTGTTCACAAGTGCCAATTAATTACTAAATAACAGCCGAAAATTCCTATGAATTTTTGCTGATAAGAAATTTTACAATTCTCCATAAATTGAAAATTTACACAATTAATATCAAACGGAAATAAAAGCAATTACTTTTGTTAAGTACAACTCTGAAAAAAAAAATAGCTGCAAATTTGAAAATAAAAGAAAAACGTATTTGACACAGGATTCACAGAAAATTATTGCCAATCTGGAAATTGTTTCAGAAATTTATAAAATTATATAATAAATATTACAGTAAAACCACTTAAAAATAATTCCATCAATTAATTACGAAATAACTTCTGAAACCTCAACTATCTAAAACTTAGGGGATTTTTACGATTAACGTATTTTCAGTATAAAATAACCTAAAATATTCACATGTAAAAATCTAATGTTTCCTGTTTGACATCAAATATCTGAAATCAATATAAACAATTTCTATATTAAGATGATAAGTCTGTTTAGTCATACTAATGACAAAGCATTTGACAAATGAAAATAAACTGACGTTTGGAATTTGGGGCATTTTTATCGCCACGCTGCGATATATTCCGTTTTTCTTTCCCTTTTTTTAACTATTTTGCAGGAACCAAATAAATTGTATACTTATTTTAACATCAGTTTTTAAATCAACTTTATTTTCATTATTTTTAACAATCGTAAATTCAGTTATGTGCTATGCATGATACACGCTTAGGTGATCATGTGTCTTTCGATATATGACTGACGAGGCAGATATTTTTCCCGCGGGAGGTTGCCATTTCTTTCTACGGTAGATCAGTTGCCATCCAAGGCTATAGAACCTGGTCTGTCCTGCTATTTACTAATAACTGGGGGAGAAGAGGATTCATATCTTTCCTATGGGTATTAGCACGTAAATGAATGTAATGGATCCGACTGGAATTCGAACTCGGCTCTCCCGATTCCTCAATCCGAGCCGCTATCCATTACTTCACCGTGCTTCCACTCTGAAGTCAAAAGTTCACATTTTTGGGCAAAATAAATGGACAATTTAGTGAACTTATCATTTTTTGGAGGAAGAAAATCAGCATTGTGTGGTTGTGGTGTTGCACCCTGCACTTGGTAGAGGGGAGAATGCGTTGTTCAGTTGAGTGGTGAGACTCTCGACATTTGAAAGGACTTGGCGATTATCAGTTTTTATAGCTTCTTGGAGGGTGAGGTTCAAAAAGAGCTTTTTCCAAGACTTCATAGATAATCATTTTTATTTAGGTATCTCCACAAATTCGATATACATAAGGTTTAAAATGAATTAAAAAAATCTTTCTTTTAGTTTTAATTTCAAGCTAATAGATTAAATTCAATATTTCCAAGAAGCAAGATACTTTGCTGTATTTCAGCTCTATCAGGTCATCCCATAAGTTCTGTCCGAATTTTGAATAAAGAAAACAAGTGACCAAATGTTACATTTAATTACAGATTCAATCAACAATGTATTTTCCCTGATTATCTATGATTCCTTTCATTTATTAACAAGCTTACTGATTCCATTACTGTAAAATTCCTTTGGCTTTGATTCGAAGAACTCACAAATGTCAGTTTTAACCTCTTCCTGTGTTACAAAAGCTGTTTCTTCCAAATGATTCTGTAAGCTACGAAACAAATGGTAGTCTGAAGGAGCAAGGTCGGGAGAATAAGGTGGATGAGGAATTTTCTCCCAACCAAGTTCTTCGATCTTTTGTGACGGGATACTTGCTGTGTGTGGTCGCGCATTGTCCTGACGAAACATCACCCGTTTTCAATTCACTAGAGCAGGTCTTTTTTTCCTCAAAGCTTGGTTTAAACGCTCTAATTGCTGACAGTATATTTGAGCATTAATTGTTGCATTAGGTGGTAAGAATTCAAAGTGGATTATTCCTTGGCAATCCCACCAGATTGAAAGAAGAACCTTTTGCCCATGAAGTTTCCTTCTCGGCTGTAGCTGGGGTCCTTCCCCTTTACCAAGCCACTGTCTACGACGCTTAACATTTCGATAAAAGATCCATTTTTCGTCGCCAGTCACAAGTCTATCCAAAAAAGGTGAAACAAGTTGGCAAGAATGGAGAGAAGAGCAGATGTCAACTCGGGATTTGAGGTTGTTTTCAGACAATTCATGAGGCACCCATTTTCCAAGTTTAGGAACTTTTCCAAGTTGTTGAAGATGACGATGAACTGTTGTATGGTTTGAACTGAGAACCACTGCCAATTCCTCAACTGATAAAGCAGGATTTTCTTCAAAGGCTGCTTCAAGAAGCTTTTCATCAAACTCAACTGGACGTCCGGTTCGATCTTCATCTTCAAGGGTGAAATCTCCACCTCTGAATTTTGAAAACCATCTTCTGCAAGTTCTTTCATTCACACATTCCTCTCCATAAACTGAGTGAATGTTTCTAGCCGCTTCGGCTGCTGAGTTTCCTTTCTTGAACTCATAAAGCATTATGTGCCTCAAATGATCCTTGGGTACTTCCATGTTAGCATGGTTTTAATCAAACAAAATTTAATTTTATTGTTCTCTGAAATAAAATTTGATCAGTTTAAATGCATCTAAACATAAAAATAATGTTCAGCTCTATTAGACATTATAAAACACTCTTTAAATTTCGTACATTTTAACAAAAAGTTAAAATTCGGACAGAACTTATGGGATGACGTAATAATTTAGATTAACTCGCTGATTTTTAGCGCCATTTTAAAACATCTTTCATTACAATGTAATTCTCCTTATTAAAATATTTTAGCGCCATTTTAAATCATCTTTCATCACAATGTAATTCTCCTTATTAGAATATTTTAGCGCCATTTTAAAACATCTTTCATCACAATGTAATTCTCCTTAATAAATTATTTTAGCGCCATTTTAAAACATCTTTCATCACAATGTAATTCTCCTTATTAAAATATTTTTCAAAAATAAAATATACTTTTCTGAATGTTTATTTGAGAAATATTAATTGATTTATAGTTTAATTAATCTGATTTGAAACAAATATTACTTTAAGTTTAAAACATCGAAGAAATTAATTTTTAACGCGATGGTAGTTTCTTTGAGGTGATGACAAGTTAACAGCTTTACTGATAGACAGAAGTTCATCTAATTTTGTTCTGCCGTGGCTATATATGTAAACATTACTTGAGGAGTATAACGTGAACGCCTTGAGGTGGATAAAAATGAAATCAATGACCAGGTAGTAGCCAACATCTGGTTTCAAGAACGCCCAAGACGAATATGGATATGGAGAAGTCCAGGAGGAGAAACAAAATAGCAAATCAACTACATAACTATCAAGAAGAGATTCAGGAATGCAGTTGTCCACTGCAAAATCTGTCCAGTGCCGACTGTTGAAGCGACCACCTTCCGGTTATATGTAAACTTTGAATGAAACGATGGAAATTGAAGAGACTTAAGGCAAATTGCAATACGACAGACTCTTGAACACTCCGAATCTGAAGAAGAAATATATGGACAGTGTTAAAAGCCGGAAACAAGGGACAAAATGAAAATGGAAACTCGAAGTGTGACACGGTAAGAGAAGCTTTAGTAGCATCAGTAAACGAGATCATCCCAAAGAAAACTAGACGAAGAAGAAAGAAATGAATGGATGACAGATGAGATTCTCGACATGATGAAAAGTAGACAAAAACCAACACCAAAACATGAAGCAGAATATAGAACACTATACAAAGATATAAGGAACAAATGCAGGCAAGCTAAAGAGGAATGACTCAACGAAAAATGTGCAGAAATAGAAAAAATGCGTATCACAGATAAAGGAGATATGCATAAAAAAATAAGAGAACTAAAGAAAAAAAGACATGCTCATCAACAGGATGCATAAAATCCAAGGACGGGACGCTGATAGTGGAGAAAGAAGAATACACCAGAGATGGAACGAATATATCGGAGAACTCTTTCATGATGAAAGAGAACAACCGGAAATACATAGAAATATTGACGGGCCGGAAATATTAAAAAAAAAAAAAACGATGTGGAAACTAAACTGGCCAAATTGAATAGAAACAAAGTGGCAGGGCCAGACGAAATTGTGATAGAGATGTTGGCAGCCTTAGATGATCTCGGCATGGTCAAAATTACAGAAAAAATAAATTAAATATACAACTGTGGCGATATACCGGAAGACCTAAGCAGATCTATTTTCATAGAATTACCTAAGAAACCAGGCGCAGGCAAATGTGAGCTCATCGTTCGAATTCTAATGAATAGAACGCGCAGGAGAATCAGACCGGAAATAGGTCGAATAGTGTGAGTTCATCAAAGACACTTTTTTAATTTTTTTTTTTTAAGCTTATCACCCCAAGCAAGGCTGGAAGCCACTAGAACGCAAAGGGGTTACAGAAGGTTTGGAGGAAGAGCAGATAGGAGTGGTAAAGGAGAGGATGTGGAGAAAGATAGTGGATCGATCAAGGCAAGGGAGTTACAGAAGATTTGGAGCGAGAGCAGATAGGAATGAAAGGTGAAAGGATGTGGAGAAGGGAAGTGGATAGATCAAGGCAACTGGAGATGTCGATTGACGTTACACTTGAATAGTTGGAGATTGTATTTGTCAGGGAAACAGGAATAAGGAAGGGAGTTCCACAGGCGAGATGTGCGAGACATGAAGCTATTGGAGTAGAAGAGACGTCTACATCTAACAGTTTCAACGGTGAAGGGGTGGGAACGGGATGCCAGCCTCGTAGGACGTTTAAATTCATGAGGCCTAGGAACCAGCGAAAGCAGCTCCTCGGAGCAATTACCGTGAAAGTATTTGTAAAAAAGACAGAGCGGGGCAAAAACAAGGAACGCGATATTCGTGCTCAGAATGTTACCAGAAAGTGCAATACAAATGCAGAAGAATGTGCACCTGTGTTTTATAGACTACACAAAGGTGTTTGATAAAGTAGACCGCAAAGATTTGTTAGAACTACACAGCAACCTTAAAATATTTGGGAAGGATATTAGAATAATCAAGAACCTTATAGTGGCAGCAAACCGCGTGCTTACGGATAGAAAACAAGTTCAGCAGATATACAAAAATAGAAAGGCGTATAAGACAAGGATGTGTCTTCTCACCGGACATATTCAACCGATACAGCGAGGCAATTCTGAGAGAATTAGATGTCCCACTAGGATTCATTATTGGCGGCTACAATCTTAACGACATAAGATATGCAGATGACACAGTGTTGATAGCAGACATGGAAAGAAAACTACAAAAATCCCTTTTGAAGGTAGTGAAGGAAATCGAGAAGAAGAGACTACAAGAAGACAGAATGCATAGTTGCTAGCAAAAGGAAGAACCCAAAATGCAAATTACAAATCGGAGATACCGAAATCAGACGTACAAAAATTTTAAATATCTGTGAAGTGTTCTAACAGATGAAGAAAAAGGCGACACTGAAATCCGAAGACGCATTGGGAAAGTCAAAGATGCATTCCAAAAGCTAAGAAGAGTATTAAGAGACAGAAAAGCTTCGTTAGAAACAAAGAAAAGAATACTGAACTGTTATGTGATATCTGCCCTCCTATATGAAAGTGAATGCTGGACAAAAATGAGATTTGAAGCAACATAAATGTGGTTCTACAGAAAGATGCTGAGGGTACAATGGACTGAATATGTGACCAACGACGCCTATTAAGTAGGAAAGAGGAAGAAAAGGTATTCCACGTATGAGAGAAAATACTTATTTTTGTTATTGTCAAATTATTCATTGTGTCTTGGTTCAAATCTGATGAAGATTTAAATAAGTTGATGATATTGGGAAAAGTCTTTTGGACAATTTTTAGCTACAAGTTACCAAGTTTTAGTCTCATTAAATTCTCGATTGTACATGTGAACTTTAATATACATCTTATCGAAACTTTTAAATAGGGTAGTATTTGGTTAGTTGGTGCTTTTTTTCTCTCCTTTCTTTATTCTTTTCTTCACTTTCTTTCCTACTTTCTTTCCTTCATTACATTTTCTTTCTTTCATTTTTCTTTCATTCTTCCCCTCTTTTTTCATTCTTTTATTCATTCCTTTTCATTCTTTACTTTTTTCCTACTTTCTTTATTTCCTTTTCCTTCCTTCTTTCTTTTTTTTATCTAATTCCTTTTTTCTTTATTTTTTCCTTCTTTCATACATTCAATTTGAATTCAAAGTTGGTCCACGTATGCCTCTTTTGTAGATATATTCTGCTGAGGAAAGCATTTTGAAAAAGAAGAAGTAGTAGTTTGTTTGTTTGTTTGGGTTTTATGGCATATCAACCACTGTGGGTTATTTAATGCCAAATCCAGTTTATATGAATTTTAAATGCCTATTTTGTATGGAACATTTAGAGCTTATTTGCTTGCACACTGCAAAATAATCCTAGGTATTTTGTTTAAATCAAGAATTTCCATTTGATAAGGACAATTTATTTGAAAAAATGATAAAAGGTAGGATATGTTGTTTATACATCAGTCTATATCTTTGATAAGAGACCAATTCTTTTTAGAAAATCCAATATATTTTTTGGTTCAGTTTTTGCAAATAATTCCTTCATGTTCTTCGGATTATAGAATTTTCTACGGATGTGTGTGAGGTTTGTACATTCTATTAGTATATGTTTTACAGTGTATTGTTTTCCGCAGGAGCATTTAGGAGGAGGTTCTTGTTTTAGTACGAATGAGTGAGTCAGTCTTGTGTGTCCAATGCGTAGTCGAGCAGTGGTGGTTTGTTCTTTTCTTGTTTTAAGATTCAATTGGCTTTCCTTTAGAATTGGTGCTATTTGATAGAGTTTATTGTTGGTATTTTTGTGCCATAGTTGTTGCCATTTTAGTGTTATTGTTGTCTTGATTTTATTTTTTAGGTCAGTGTATGGGATTTTGATGTTTTGGTCGGGTGTCATGTTGAGAGCAGCTTTGGCTAATGAATCGGCTGTCTCATTTCCCTGGATTCCAACATGGCTTGGGATCCAGCAAAATATCACCTTTTTGCTATGTGTTAAGGTGTTCAGTTTGTTCAACAGTTCAGCAATAAGAGGGTTATTCTGTTGTGTATTTTTTATGGATTGTAGAACAGAGATTGAGTCAGAATGAATAATGAATTTTTTTATGTTGCTGGCATCAACAATCTGAAGAGCCAAATTTATTGCACAGATTTCAGCGGTGAATATGGAAGCTTCATTTGGGAGACATTTTTCCATTGTTTTCTTACCAGAAATTACTCCACATCCAGTTCTATTGCTGTTTTTAGAACCATCAGTGTAAATGTGCGAGTAATTTGGGTACTTTTCATGAATGTTGTAGAGTTTTTCTTGATAAGTTAATGGGCGTGTTTTATTTTTAGGGAGTTTGTTGAGATCAAGGTTGACCACAGGTTGTTTAGGTTGCCACGGAGGTGAGCTTAGTTTAACGGTTTCGTGGATGTTTGTAATTGAGATGTTGTTGTCTTCCACTGTATGTTTCATTCGGAGACCGAAAGGTTTTATAGCCTTTTCTTTTTGATCAAATATGGCTTGGTATTTGGATTTAAAGATGCAATTATAGGCTGGATTGGAGGGTTGAGATTTGATTTTAGTGTAGTATTGCAGACCTAATTTTGTGAATCTAAGTTTTAGTGGTGGTTCGTATGCTTCAGAATAAAGGCTCTCCACAGGGGATGTTCTAAATGCCCCCAAGACGAGTCTCAATCCTTCATGGTGGATTGGATTAAGTGTTTTTAGATAAGATTTTCTGGCTGCTCCATATATGAAGCAGCCATAATCCAGTTTTCACCGGATTAATGTTCGATATAATTTAATGAGAGTTTGTTGATCTGCACCCCAGTCTTTGTGGGCTACAACTCGGAGTAGTTTTAGGGCTTTGCTGCATTTTTCTTTTAGATATTGTATATGGGGGATGAAGTTAAGTTTTTTGTCGAATATAACCCCTAGAAATTTATATTGCTCGACTACCGGAATTTCTGTTTTGTCTAATTTTAGTGTTGGGTTATTATGCATTTTTCTTAGTTGACAAAAATGCATGCATTGGGTTTTCGATTTTGAAATCTTGAAGCCGTTTGTGATAGCCCATCTATTTATTTTGTTGATGCCCTGTTGCAGTTGACGTTCTGCAGTACGTATGTATTTGGATGTGGAGGTTATACAGAAGTCATCAACATACAAATAGTTATCAACTCCAGGATTAAGATAGTTGGTAATGCTATTAATTTTGATGTTGAAGAGGGTTACTGACAGTATACTCCCCTGAGGAACACCCTCTTCTTGGTTTTGAGTGTCCGACAGGGTTGAGCCAATTCGGACTCGGAACTTCCTGTCCGAAAGAAATGATTTAATAAAGTTTGGTAGTCTGCCCTTCAATCCCATGTCCCGCAGATCTTTCATAATACCGTACCTCCAAGTGGTCTCATAAGCTTTTTCCAAGTCGAAAAAATGGCTAAAAGGTGTTGCTTTTGGATGTATGCCTCCCTTATAGAGGTTTCCAACCTGACCACATGATCCATCGTAGATCTTTGGTTTCTGAAGCCACATTGGGAGTTGGTAAACAGGTTGTTGGATTCTACATACCAAATTAGCCTTCTATTAATCATACGTTCCATAGTCTTGCATAGACAGCTAGTTAGTGCTATTGGACGATAATTTGTAGGATAGAGATTGTTTTTCCCTGGTTTAGGAATGGGTATGATGGTAGCTAGTTTCCATGATTCTGGGATAGTGCTATTTTTCCAGATTAAATTGAATGTATATAGTAGGTATTCCAATGATTTTGGGGGTAGTTGCTTGAGAAATTCAATAATGAATTTCGTCTGGTCCGACTGCAGTGTTGTGAGAGGTTTGTATGGCTTCTTTTAATTCTTTTAATGTGAAAAATGCATTGTAATTTTCTGTATTGTCTGAATTAAAATTGAGCTTCTTTTTTTCGATTTTATTTTTATAGTTTAGAAATTCTGTGTTAGTATTGTCGGAGGAGGAATTTAGTGAGAAAGTCTCAGCCAGTGTATTTGCAATGTCTTTAATGTTTGTTACCTCATCATTATTTTTAATGAGGTGTTTAATGGTGGTAGAATGGTTTTTGCCCGCAATTTTGCGGATCATTTTCCACACTGTAGCAGTTTTAGTGGAGGAGTTTATTTTGCTTACGTCATTTTGCCAACTATTCTTTTTGGCCAACTTAATTGTTTTCCGGGCCTTTGCTCGGAGCAGTTTGGAGGAGTTGAGGTTATTGGTGGAAGGTTCTTTGTTGAATTTACGGAGAGCAGCATTACGCAGTCGGATTGCTATTTTACATTCGTCATTATACCAAGGTGAGTTGCGCCTGTTTGATGTAGAAGTTTTTGGAATGGTTTCGTTTGCTATTGTGATTAATGTTTCTGAAAAGTGTTTAATTGGGTCTGGACATCTTGAATCTTGAACCAGTCTCATGTTGCATAATGTATTGAACTGTTGCCAGTCAGCTTTATTTATTTTCCAGCTGGGAAGTCTGTTATTATCAGTGGTAGGTTGTGTAAGGTTTATTACAATTGGGAAATGATCACTGCCACAAGGATCATCATGAACCTTCCACGTATAATCCATATAGCTGGAAGGATCAGATAGAGTGATGTCAATGGCTGAATAGGAGCCAGTAGATGGATTGAGATGAGTTGGAGATTTGTCGTTTAAGATGCAGAGATTGTTGCTATTGATTATGTTTTCCAAGTCTTTACCCTTTTGATTAGTTTTAAGACACCCCCATATGGTATTATGACTGTTAAGGTCACCTAATATTATGTGGGGTTTAGGGATTTGGTCAATTAGCTTATTGAGTTTTATTTCATTAATTGGATCGTGAGGTGGAATGTAGTAGTAGTAGTTGTAGTAGTAGTAGTAGTAGTAATAGTAACAACAACAACAACAAAGGGGGGTATTTATGTAAAATATTTTTTTTTGTCAGTGAAAAATTTCATGATGCCATTTCTAACCTTAGGTCTCTGAGCGGGACCCGGAATGAAATGTGTAAACACCAGAAATCAAAAGAAATAAAATAATAATAATAATAATATTGCTTTAAAGAAATACAAAAAAAAAATGTACTCAGAAGTACAGTTCATACATGACGGAGGGCTTTACGTAAAATGTATTTGATCTTACATTTTTTTTTTGCTTTTTTTTTACAGAAATGATCAGTGCAAAATATCATGAACATATTTCTGACATTAGGTCTGTGGTTGGAGCCCGGAAGGAAATGTGTATACAATAGAAATTAAAGGAAATAAGTTAATGATTGAATAAGCTCATGGCAAATTCTCTACAATAAAATATCTGTTGAGATTCCCCTATTGCATCATTAAATATTTGAGCTTAACAACTTTCACAAAATATTGCAATAACAATCATAAATATGAATGCTGGTCGTTATTTTAAGAAGTAAGAGAGAAATAATGAAAAAAGCATTCATTTGTTTTAGTTCTTGAAAAGGTCACACCAAACCGAAAATTCAATTTTATACGCAATAACGGTTAAAAATTCTGAATATCTTCTTCCAGATCTTGTTTTTTTCAGTGGTAAAAACACATTTTATTAGACATTATGATTAAAAATGAATACTTTCAGCAAATCAATCAATCAGTCAGTGTTGCTAAATCAGGAAGGTTATATAATCTGAAAAAAAAAAAAATTGGTCCCAAACACAACACACTTTCTCATTCGCCTTATCTAAATGACCAGCGTTCACGTTTATAGTCTCACAAAATGCACGGCAGAAATTTCTAGAAGTCTTCAAAAGTTCTAGAAGTTTCCAGAAACTCATATTACTACTATACTTATGTACGATTTTAGATATTTTGTGTTGGGGGTGACATTAAAAAAATAAACCGAATAAAACTCTTCTTCATTAATTTTTAACGAAAGTTCATCAAATTATGATCCAGGAAATCAATTATTTTACAGAAAGTCATAACCTTAATAATAAAATTTGAATAAATGAGTAGATATCAACTGAATCAATTATGGCATTTTATTTTATTTTAACAGTCACTTTTCATATTATCTGGTCATATTTAAATTCTTTTCTCCTGTAAAATATTCACTTATACACTGTATATTTGGGCCATAAGTACTTAAGGCATTTTTAGTTAAATATAAATGACTAAGGCATTATTATAATGAGAACGTTCTTTTTGATTAGATAGTAGATTTGGGGAAGTATGACATTTTCTTTTCAAGTTATTGTGATTTGATTCCATATTCCATTTATTATCAGAAATGATTTGTCTATTAGGTGAAAGTTAACGATTAAAAGCACAAGGCTTGACTACCGTTTACCAGGCCAACGGAACTGGAAGTAGACAATGGCAAGAGTAAAATAGTTAACTAAATGGAATTTATAAACACATGTACAGTGCTGATAATTATGGCGGTAAACAATGAATTCATGGAAAGCCGAATAATCTAAATAATATAACCTCGCCTATTATTGTGCTAGATCTGCTTTCAGTAAGCGATTGTATTCAACCTAATTACAATTAACAATAGTTTACAATTCTGGTGATCCGATATTTGAATGAGACCTGAGCTGTACTCGCCAAAATATTGTTATATAAATGTTCGTTTGGCAGCACGAGAGAACAAACGAAACAGCAAATGTTGCTGATGAGGTGAAAAGAAAAGAAGACGAGATACGATTATTAACAATTCTGAGGCATTACCCATTATACCACCTTCACATCCAATGCATACGGAATATTTTATAAATTTATTTTTTATTAAGTAATTAATGGATTTTTTTATCAGACATTATTTCTTACTATAAACATTATATTTAGATTATAACAATAAGAAACAGTTGCTTCGAATATTATTTTCATATTTCAGGCATGAAAATAAAGTTAGCAGGTATGGGCTTTTAAATGCCTCAAGAGGATGTGTGGTGGACCGTGCGGGGTGAATGTGAAGAGATATCTCTGGGTTAAACTTTCCTGCTGGCCGGTCCAGCTACATAGGAATGTTGGACTATAATGGAGCCCAAAGAAGATAAGGAAACAAACAAGACCGATAAACATGTATGCAAACAAATATATATTAATAACAAATTACAATGACATGAAGGGTTACAGAGTGTTGTATGGAGAAGTTATGGTGAGTGTGTTGAGTGTCCGTACGAACGCGTATATTGTTTTTAGCGTGTTCCCAGGATATGGAAAACGCTGTATGGGTGAGAGGTCACATATTGGAATAAGTAAAAAAAAAGAGAAAGTTTTTTTACCTCGCCTCACGCGCGAGGTTGCGGCCCGAGGCCTGAGTCGATACAGCTGGCCGCACGTGTGCGTAAACCGTAAAAAGAGGAAGAGGCGAAAGGTCAGCCAGTATTTATACTCGTGGGAGAGAGAGACCCCTGTTGAAGGATTAAGGAAATGAGGAGGAGCTAACTGCGACAGATGCACATTTCATAAATAGGATAACTAAACCTTGCTTTATTGTAATGGATTTTCATAGCCTAATGGTAAAGCACACTTGAAAGGGTATATATATATATATATATATATATATATATATATATATATATATATTGATGCATGTTTCATTAAATAATATAGACAAGTTTTGTCTATTTATTTTATGTAAATTCTTTTCATATCGTCTGATAAGCTTAATAACATTATCATTAAAAGACGAAAGCAAACACCATATCGATACACATTTTTTAAATCCTATCTAAGCTTTCGGCTTATATAAGCCATTATTAAAGATAACAATTACATTACAATAAGGGTGTTCAATTTTTCTATGGCTATTTCAATTTTCCTTTTCACAAGGCTACATTTATAATTCCAAATGCTGATAGTTTGGTAGGCTGCTGGAGCATGTAATTCAAATCGTGTGTATTTAGGCAGCATTTTTTCATTGATGCATGTTTCATTAAATAATATAGACAAGTTTTGTCTATTTTATGTAAATTCTTTTCATATCATCTGATAAGCTTAATAACGTTATCATCAAAAGACGAAAGAAAATCACCATATTTTTACATATTTTTTTTAATCCTATCTAAGCTTTCGACTTACATGAATTATTATCAAAGATGACAATTACATTACAATAAAGGTGTTCAATTTTCTTTGGCTATTTCAATTTACACACGCAAAAAAAAAAAAGAAAAGAAAAATACTGGATTTTAAAATTAAACACATATAAACTAGGGTTAAACAAAGACTTGGGAATTTTAAATCTGTATAAATATTTCAATAGTTAACAAATTTCTTTTTTTTTAGATATAGTTAAAAAAACCTTTTTAAACAACATCTAAAATATTATTATCGTTAGATTTACGTTAGAAATATTCAAACAAAGTTGCATTCCACATCACGTGACGTCCGCGTCTCGCGACGGACGCTACTTGTAAACAAACTTTTGAATACATTTATTTCTGATGAAAGATCGGGGCAGATCTGAAATATCAAATATATATATATAAAAAAAATACAGTGTAACCCGGATATGAGAGAGTTGTCGGGACCGGAGGAGAAGTCTCTTATATCCGGGGGTTTCTCTTATATCCGGGTTTCTCTTATATCCGGGTTTGGTCTATTTTGTTTAGGTAAGTATGGCTCTAATTTGGGACCAGAGAAAATCTATCATATCAGGGTTTCTCTTATATCCGGGTTACACTGTATAAAGAAATAATTTCACAACAAAAAAAACATTTAATATTTTTTAATTTGCAACTTTTCAGTTGTTTTCTCCATATTATATATATATATATATATATATATATATATATATATATGTGTGTGTGTGTGTGTGTGTGTGTGTGTGTGTGTGTGTGAAAATGAGCCAAATAAATAGATATGAGAAACCATAAATGTGTGCGATTACGTACACATACAGATAAGCAAATAAATATTTAATTTTAGGAGTAGGCAAAACAGTTCTCAATGTAGTTAAACATTAAATAACATTATTGTAGTTAAACTTATTAATAATTACACATATACTTACATTTGTAGTACTAATCAGAGATTCATGGCATTTCCATTCATCAGGTACTGAGAATTTTGCATGATGAATGAGAAAGCCATGAGTCATACTGCAAATGTAGGTATATGTGTAATATATATATATATATATATATATATATATATATATATATATATATATATATATATATACATATATATATATATATATATATATACATATATATATATATATATATATATGTGTGTGTGTGTGTGTGTGTATCCCTTTATTTCTTACTCTATTCTTATGTATTGTGTGTGTATGTTTATTGCCAGTATATGTATATATTTTCTTTCTCCATACATATATATATATATTGTATTATTACAAGGAAATTATATATATATATATATATAATATATATATATATATATATATATATATATATATATATTATATATATAATATATTATACACACTTTGTATGGTGTGTAGAGTTCGTGCGTGTGCACGAGCGCGCGTGTGGTCCGTCTAGTTTGTCTGTTTTTGCCAGTATGTGTGTACATATTCCTTCCCCATATTATATATTATATTATTGTAAGGAAGCTTATATAGTGACTACATGCATTTTGTATGATATGTTTGTATGCGTATGTGTGTGTGTGTGTGTCTGGTCCGGCTCGTGTTTTGCCACTATGACAATATGGTGTGCGTTTATGTGTGTGGGATTATGATTTATTTAGTGCTGATATAAATTTGTGTATGAAGTTCTTTTTTTATTGTATTTGGAGGTAAGAGTAATCGTCTGTTTGATATATTAGCATAATTTTAAAGTTACCCTTGCTGCATTTGTGGAAGTGTTGTGACATAGAGTTTCTTTTGTTTGGTAATTTAATGTTGGTTTGTGTAGGGAAACTGTTGTTTAGTGCTTGAGTGATACCTATATAAGATTTGTTGCATTTTGTGCACCTGAGTGCATAAATTACATTTTTGAGGTTACAGATTAAGTTTTTCTCTATTGTGAATATTGTTGTGAGGTTTTCAAAAGTGTAGGAATTTCCTTCTATAATCATATAAAAAATTCCACATCTTTTCTTTTTGCATTTTTAACCCCTTGTATTGTGTGTTGATTAAATTTGGATGAGGGTAATATGTATTTTGATTTTTTGATTGGCATTTGCTTTTAAGAATTTTTGTTGTTTTTAGTATATCTTTTATTTTATCATTCTTGTTAAGTAGGTCTAGTTATGTTAGGTTTCTTGTTATTTCTCTAAATAGCTCTGGATTGTCCTTGTATGTTGAGACGTATGCTAGAATCTTTTCGTTTTTGCGTCTCGTTGGGTTTCATAGTTAGTCTGAAGGTATTTTTCTGCTAGTTTAAAATCCTCGTTTATTAGTGGTGTGGGGTATCCTCGTTTTTTGAGAGTTTCATGTAATTCTTCATGGCGGTCTTTTTTCGGGGATGTTTGTCGGCCACTATTTGTTGCTAATCGTACGTGCTGGGGAATAGGGGATGGATTTCAGACAGCTTTTTGGGTGATGGCTCTTAAAATGAAGATATTGTTGGGTGTCTGTAGGTTTGTGGCAGACACCACATTACATTATATATATATATATATTTACTTTATATATATATATATATATATATATATATATATATATATATATATATATATATATATATATATATATATATATATATATATATATATATATGTGTGTGTGTGTGGGGGGGGGCATGTAGCCAAGTGATTAGAACGTTCGCTTTCTGACCATGAGATTCAGGTTCGATTTCAACATGGTCGAAGAAGATGACTTATTGATGTTATCGTTGTGCAATTTTGGAATGTGCAGCAATTTTGGAATGTGCAGCAATTTTGGAATGTGCCATACCACGGATTGACCCAAGCCTTGTGAGTGAAAATTATGTAGACGGGAAAAAACCTTTGGGAGTCATCGATGGTTGTGCTAGCACGAAGTCACAAGTCATCGTGACTGATGGTTTGAGTGTACTGGCCTTGTTCAAATTGTTGATCACATGCACTCTCCCAGAAACTGTAACTAAGATCCATTCAAAATAGTTGCAGTAAAAACACAGATGGGCTCTGTGAGGTGTGTGTGTGTGTGTGAAAAAAAATCACAAATGCGCCTGAGCAGGTTTCTGCCGCCCTAGTACACAGGCATCCTCGGATACGAGTGGCTGCACTATATATATATATATATATATATATATATATATATATATATATATATATATAAGAATAATGATATATTTATTTGTCACTGCTCTATGCTACTTGGAGTGTCATGTGTTTGATGTAATATATATATATATATATTATGAAATGGACAAAGTACGACAGTTATTTTAAGACATTTTTTGTTTTTATAAAATAAATATGTTCTATAAAAAGAACGTATAAACATAAAAATGTCTTAATATATATATATATATATATATATATATTTCCCATACCATGTATATATTTTGCATCAAATATGAAATTCTAAGTAGCGTATTAACAAACAAATGTATCATATCATTATTCTTATATATATATATATATATATATATATATATATATATATATATATATATATATATATATATATATATATATATATATATATATATAATGATATATTTGTGTATATATATATATAATATATATATAATACATATATATATATTTATATAATATATATATAATATATATATATTTATATATTTTATATAATGATATATATAAAATGTATGAATATATATATATATTATATATATTATATAAATATATATATATATTATATATATATGTATTATATATATATGTATATTGACCACTAATATTATCAATCTCTCTCTCTCTCTCTCTCTCTCTCTCTCTCTATATATATATATATATATATATATATATATATATATATATATATATATAAATGACTTTAAGCAATATAAAAAACAAAAACAGCACTGTTCTCTCTAAATATTTCTGGCAATTAAAGAATGATGGTAATACGCCTTTTATCACCTAGGATATTATAGAAAGAGCCAAATCTTATAACGGGAAAGGAAATAGATACAACTTATGTCTTGTTGAAATTTTGCTTATCTTAGAAAAATTAAATAACCATTGCTTTTTAAACAGAGAGAAATGAATTGATGGTTACATGTAGGCATAAAAATAAATATCTTCTTAAATACGTTGATCCAGAGTAATTTTTAATGTAAATTATTTTTTTTATAAAGAACAAGTAATCTCTCTTTATGCTTGATATAAAAAATTAATATTCACAACTCTAAAATAATATTTTTTACATATATATATATATATATATATATATATACAAATCCTGTTTATTTTAAATGCGAAATATAATTTTTAAAATTAAAAAACTGTAACGCTAGTATAATATATAATTGCGCCAACATTGCGATTGCCAGATATTTTTAAAAATTAATTACGTAACGGTTAGTCTCTATTCAGCACGTGGAGATTGCGTCGTGCGTGACACACTGAGTCGTGCTATCAGAGAGAGATATATTTATTAATGTGTACATATCTACACATACACATACCTATGTACACGCGTGAATGGATGTGCACCTGTGCGTATACATATGCGTAAATCTAACCTTCAATTCTTCTCATTGATCTGGGAGAAATCTTGCCTGGTGCACCAGATCTCGATTTGTTCTTAACAGGTTTCACCTTTTTAGCAATAACGGAACTAATAATAAATGGTATATTCAGGATATCTACTATTTTCCTATAGCTCTTGCCTTCCTTCCAGTGTTTGATGATCAATTTCTTTTGAGAATTTGATAGTTCCTTGCCTTTTCCCACGATAATTATTGGGCATTATTTGTGTGCGGAGATAAACATTATATAAGAAATGAATCGCGGGATTTTCTAGATTGCTCCGGTAATAAGATAATTGGAAGAATCTGGCAAAATCTTAGAAAGAATTATGTAAATAAAGGTAATTTAAGCCTTTTGATATTAAAGATATATTTTGTACAAATACTTTTTATCCTCAAAATTTTATGAATAACACATAAATTCATTTATAACAAAGTTTTCTAATTGTTTTTTTTTTGCATATTTCAGCATTATGCAATGGCGTAGAAATATAAATATTTTAAGTTTTTTCATAAGTTATAACTATATTAAAAAAATTCATGCTGTACGAATATTTATACCCCCACTGTATATATATATATATATATATATATATATATATATATATATATATATATATGGCGTAGCCACTTGTATCCTGTCTACTATGCTACTTGGAGTGTTTGATGTAATATATATATATATATATATATATATATATATATATATATATATATATATATGTTGAGTCTTGACTCAATGTTGAATCTCGCCTATTGCATGGAATAATAATGCAACACAAAATGTACTTAGAACAAGAATGTATTATAACAAGAAAGTGTACACAATAAGTACATATAGTATTTCTGTATATTTCTGGGAAGACGTTCCTGGAGAATGTGTTGACTAGTCGCAGTCGATCAGAGTCTCTAGTTGGATCTCGTGATTTCTCTTCTCTCGTCTTCCGGTATCAACCATTATTTATATAGTTGGTAGTCACCTATGCAGATTAGGTGGATCCCACCACAACAATATATATATATATATATATATATATATATATATATATATATATATATATATATATATATATATATATATATATATATATATAAACAACAGCCACCTGTGTTAATGCAAAGCTTTTCAGTAAAATGGCATTTGTTTCCATTCGTAAAAACAATACACTAGATCTAGCTGTTTCGCTCAGCCGAATGATGATAGCTAAGTGGTAGAAGCTCTGATTGAAATCAAATTAGTTGCATTCTGATCCTGGCTTGAGGCATTCGGATATCTAGTCGCACTGAGGAGCTGTGATACAGCGAAACAGTACTGTCTGCGAATGACATTATATATATATATATATATATATATATATATATATTAATATATGGTATAGGAAATATACCATGGCTATCCACAAAATAATGCTTAGAGTAGTAAGAAATAATGTCGGACAAAAAATCCAGTGATTCTTTGTAAATTATATCTATCTATCTATCTATCTATCTATCTATCTATCTAATTTGCAGTTATTTTATACTCACTTCCACCACAAGTGAAGTTATTGATAATCAACTTGTGTTTCTGTATGCCAAACTAATCAATGACAGGTAGCCTGGCCGATACTCTCTTATGGTTTCATGTAACCATCTTGATGTCAGAATTCTTTTTCTATTACAAACATGGCGCCACATAGTATAAAGAGGAGGTGGACACTAAATCAGATTTAAAATTGTAAAGATTCTCTATTCTATACTTTTGCTATGTGACCCTCTCATAACAACTAATATCTTTACATCTATTAATCTATTTAAAGTTCTTTTTTTTGTTTTGCTTTCAAAGACATACTTTTTTTGGTTTTTGATTTGTATTTATTTCTTAGAATGAGAATTATTGCCTTTTTCTATATGGAAGACATAAGATTTATAAATTCAGACATGTAAACGTTTTGGAAGCTTATGTTTCGAAAAATGAAAAGAGAAAACTGAAAAATGGAATTTTCTGATTTATTTGGAAATTAACGGCAGTAATAATTTTAGACAAATGATACAACACGGCTCAAAAACATTGGCATAGATTGAGTCCAAGAAGATAAAGTTAATCTTCTGTTTAGTTCTTCGTTCCAGGAAAAAGTTTGGGACTGAATCTCCCCAGCCCTCCTATATTTCTGTTATAAGATTTTCTCACATAAAAAAAAAAAAATAAAAAAAAAAATCAGCTCTTCTCAAAGCACACAATTTAAATGGACCCTTTACTCAGCCTGAAACTGAAATAGAAAGAAAATGTTTATTTACAATGATGTTTAATGTAAAAAAGGAAGATGGAAGTAAGGGATTGTTCAAAATATTCTTTTAAGCGCCGAAAGAAATGAGGCTAGATAGAAAAAAAAAACGTTCATAAGAAAGTGGTCACTTAGCAGAAATAAAAGTCCTTGGTAGAGAATGTAAAGCATCTGGAAAGGTCACGAGATGCTCAGCCAGTCTATGGAAAAGAGAACACAGTTGGGGGCTGATATGGAAATATGGTAATAAAATCACCATTTATTGAGTGGAAGGGGTTACAACATGATTGTCATTTGTTGAATTGGACATAGTCCGACAATTTATTTAAAGACATTTATATTATGTTTAACGTTCTTTTTATAGATACAAGTATTTAAGCAAATGCTCTGTTTTTTTTATAATTCTAAAATGTATGACGTCATTTGTTTACATTTGATACGCTAGAGCAGATATGAATAGAAGAGATTCATGGAAGATTTAAGTTTAAAGATAGTAAAATCGACCTTGCTAACCAGACGCTGCTCTGTGGCCGAAAGGTTAAGGCACATCACGCGAAATGATGCTTCCGTATAGGTTCGATTCCTGTCGGAGAGCGAAAAATTTTCTATGAAAAATTTCTCGGACATTTAGGCCGGTAAATGTTATTTAATACTGTTTATTATAAAACAGAGCATTTGCTTAAATACTTGTATCTATAAAAAGAACGTTAAACATAATATAAATGTCTTTAAATAAATTGTCGGACTATGTCCAATTCTAATATATATATATATATATATATATATATATATATATATATATATATATAGAGAGAGAGAGAGAGAGAGGGACAATAAAGTCAGTATACAGTTACTTACAATAAGGTTAACTGTTTAAAGATTTTATTGCCACCCTACATATTGAATCAATTGCTAGGTCTGCCGCTAGGAAAGTTGGCTCAATATATCAGGCTAGACATTTTTTCTTTATGGGTTTAACATTCATCCGTGCTTTGAATATTGCTGCCACATATAGTCTGGTTCTTTGCTTTCCAGTCAACTTTGATCTTCAAAAATGCAATGTCAATTGTTATGTTTTGACTTTTTAATTTCTGTCCTTTTATTGTTGTCACTCCTGGATAAGGTTTTTCCTTTTTCTTATATTGTTTCACACTTAGTAACCTCCTGCATCCGGCCTGGGCTCGATGGCATAGCGTTGTAGTACTTCTTTCTCTGCCTCTTGTATCTGAGAGCGGCCCTGCAGGTATTTTCAAAGGAGACAGCATGGTTGGTGGTGAGACGGCAGGCGTCACGGTTCTCAGCTAGGGTTGACCATTGGCAATGGTTGATGTGACAGGTGCCTTAAGCTAAACAAAGAAACACGAAAATGTCATTATAAACAAGGAATAGGCTGTTCAACTGTTATATAATATCAATCTATGCAAAGGGCGGTTGTCTGTGTGTGTGTGTGTGTGTGTGTGTGCGTGTGTGTGTGCGCGGCTAAAACTAAAAAAACTACAGTAATTCGTGACAAATACAGACTCATTATTACCCAAGCCAGCTTTTTGTAAAAACATTATCATCGTATGATTTGTATTTACGAAGATATTTTAAGTAAAAACGAACGGGTAGAATTATTATTCTCGAATCGGATTACCGTCAGTTTTTACTTTTCTGCAAAACAATGTATTTTTTAAAATTTCTATTCTCCTGAATTTATTTTCACATCTATAGTAAATAAAAGTGTAACTTTAAAAAATAGAATATTAAAACAACAAAGTAAATGTAAAAGAAGAAGAATATTAAATACAATTATTTGACAAAAACTTTAATATTTATTTATTCAAATATTCGTGCGTGTGCTTTTGTTTGCTGACACATTTGTAAAGTAACAAAAATGTACAGATTGAATTGAGGCCGTTCAAACCGCTACAAACAACTCAACTACAGACATTGAAGGTTGCTTTGAACTATTTCCATTTTATTTCATTTCTCATTTTTGTAAAATGTCCTACCAATATATTTGTTCAAATTCTATGTCTTATTTTTCTTGTGGACTTACACGAGTCCACCAAAAATTGTTTGTGGGTCAAATGTACCAGGAGTTTATAAAATCTCATCAAACGTGCTAATCCCGCAACAAATGATATCTTATCTAGTTACTATTTGCCCTGCTTTCTTTCACGCATGAGAATGTGCTTGTCTGTGATAGATGTGTGTGTGTGTATATGCGTGTGCGAGAGAAGTCAGTTAAAAGAGGGACATGAAAATGGACGTGCGGACACTTACCCACGCTTGACTGCATATGAAAGCAAGAGTTAAAAAGAGAAAAAGAGAGAATATGATTGCTATTTTAATAGATTTCAATAGTAACACCCCCACCCCTAACGAGCGCGTTTTGGCGGAACCAAGTGGAGTAACCCACAAACTAAATGTTTTCATCCGTTTGGATATTATTGTTAACATATAAAATTCAGAAAAAAAAAGAAATTTGAATTTTTTATTTTGTTCTTTTACATTTTTCATTCCATCTCTTTGTAAAAAATGATTTCATAGAAATTAAAATTTAAAATACATCCTTCAATTTTATTTCACGATCGATAACAAGTGAAATGCTAATAGAAAAAAATGTTCTCTCAGACAGAAAAAGAAAATAGCTTTAAAGGGAATTAAATCAATGTCTTTAATGTAGAGTTGCCTCCCTTAGATACGTTAATGGATTTGTGTGTTTAATGTAGAGTTGCCTCCCTTAGATACGTTAATGGATTTATTTTTTATCAGTCGATACATATTTAGATCCAGTTTTGGGGATTTTTCGATGTAGTGTAATGGTTAGCAAACTTGTCTCGTTTGATCAATTACGACTGAGTAGTGAGTGCGATCCTCACTGTGTGCTCTATGCTTTCGGCTTCATGCCACATGTAAGCTACGCTTAGGAAAATCACCATATACTATTTTTTAACTTACAATTCCACCAATTTTGTAAGAATTTTTAGCGTAATTACTTCAGTTAGTGTAATAATAATGTCTGACTTTCAAATAAGCAAATATATTAGATTCCTTACAATGTAGCTTTCAAAAATATAGCAAAATTATTTGAAACCCGAAACAAACATATTTTTGTTAAGTCATAATTTTTTTGATTACTTATAATAATGGAACAAATCTCGTTCCTTAAATCTTAAGTTTTACAAAAAGAAAAAAAAAAAAATTGAACATAATCTTATTCCATTTTAAAAAGAAAACGGATCTTTTCTTTTAATTCACCACAAATAATGTAAAATTACTTATCGCAAATTTTAATTCACCCCAAAAAATTATAAATCAAGTTTGTATTTTTATACAATTTTTGGCACTCTTTTGAAATTATAAATTTAAATCAAAATTTGTTTAGTTTACCATGACGTTGCTGGAGTTAACAGCCTCTACATTACTGGACAAAATCCGAAGCTGTATTTTACTTGGGACTACGATTATGTCGGATTGTTGGAAAGGATATACATCTTGGAAGGATGATTCCGATTATATTCACCTGACTGTAAATCATAGTATGAATTTCGTTGACCCGGAAACATCAGCTCGCGCGCAAACAATGAAAACTATAGGTTATTTCCCCTTGGTTGAAAAGATCCCTGATAAGGCGAGATGAGCCCATTTATCTGGTAATAATGGGTAAGGCCCAAATTTAGGTGCAAAATGGATTTGAGGCGCTAAAGGTGAAAGGCTTGAAGACTACCGAGGTGAAAGACGTGTTTTAGCCTAGTCCGAAGGAGAGGCGATGCTGGCCACGAGCAAAACTGAATATACGTGTTAATGCTTAAACAAGCAGACATCGGAAGAAAAGATATGATCAACTTCAGATAAGTGTTTCTATCTATTTCAAACAGATTCATTGTTCCAGACGAACTAACATTAACTGCTAAAGAAATATATTTAGCAATTCTCTCTTTCTATTTGTATAATTGTATTATTTATATAAAACTATATGCGGGCATGCTGATTGTGTTTAGGTAGAAAAATACGTGTCTTTTGGTATATTCTTTCCCAGAACCATTATTGCGGACTCGAATATGAGTCCGGGTAATAATAGTTAATTAACAGCAAAATATATATATTTAAACAAACAACAATGCATGTATTAACAAAAGGTATACATAGATAACAACAGAAGATTGCTGCGTGTGACAAAAAGAATGAATATGAAAGAATAAAACATTTAAACTAGTCTAGAAGTCCTAGAGAAAAGTAAATGACAGTTTAGCGAAAAGTGCGAGCGTGTGTGGGGGACGCCTTTTTTCCACGTGCGATCTACATTTTACTGTCACTGAGAAAAATAGGAAAAAGAGAGGAGGACAGAGTATGTCAATGTCGATTTAAGTGGAACGCACGGATGTAGTTGTAGGCATTTGTGGTAAGCGAGAGTCGCGTCGATAATGGCCAGCACTTTGGTATATTTGTGTTGCTTTTAAAAATTATTTTGAGTATTGTTCGGCGTGTGTATGACTTAGCTAGACGAAAATTGGTGTGTAATAAGAGATGTATGTTTTTCTAATAATTGTGTAAATTTGGCTTTAATTTGTTATTTCTAACTATATGTTAATTGTGTTTTTTTCCGCTACAAGTAAGTCTATAAATTGTTAATTTGTCTTGTCCTTCCTTCGTTCCTCTGTTTACGAGTCATATGGAGAGTCGCTAATTTTCCCAGAGAACGCCAAAATGAAGAATATTTTCATGTTCGGAACTCATCGCAGCACGATAGACTCTTATTTCTTTGAGTTTCTTTTAGAGACGCAAGGGAAAAATAACAATGAATGCATTTTTGAACAAATTCTTAATGGAAATTTGTGAATTTTGGTGTGAATTTAAGAAAATCTAAATTCTTAATATTTTGGTTTGGTTTGGTTTGCGGCATATCAACCCCAATGCGTTATTTAATACCGACAGGATTTTTATTGCTGGTAATATTTTTTTATCTATCTATCTATCTACATTTTTTTCATATCTATCTACGTTTTTTATATCTATATTTTTTACACACACACACACACACACACACACACACACACACACACACACACACACACACACACATATATATATATATATATGTTTTTATTTCATTTCTATCTACGCTTTTTCATATCTATTTACTTTTTCATATCTATCTACATTTTTTCATATCTATCTATCTATCTATCTATCTAAATCTCTTCATATCTATCTATCTATATATCGATCTCAATCTCTTCATATCTATCTATCTATCTATCTATCTATCTATCTATCTATCTATCTATCTATCTATCTATCTATCTATCTATCTCGTTTAGTAATCTAGCCTCAGGTTCGTTGCCGGAGTGTTTTGAGTTGGGAGATGGGCAAGTAAGAATTTGTTTCTAGCAAAAATATCCTTTATGTTTGGTTTGGTTTACGACATATCAACCTCAAGGGTTTATTTAATACCGGCAAGATTTTTTTTTATTGCTGGTAATAAAAAGTGTGTTACCGCTAATATATTCTTTTGTCAAAAATGTATTGCTGGTAATATATTTTTCATTCAAAAATGTATTGCTAGTAATAATTTTTTTTTACAAAACTGTATTGCTGGTATTAAAACCTATTTTTACACTTTCATAATGTTTTTACCTCAGTTTTGGGGGGTAACTATTTGCCCATAGCTGGGACCCAAACAGGTGCTATCACCCCGGGTCAGGGTGGACCTGGGAACGCCAGCAATTAAGAGGTGGTTCTACGTTCCTCAAAACCTCCTCATCAGAGGCCTTGCTGTTGGATGTAGTTTATCGTCTTACCCAGGACGCCTTAATATTTTGGAGTGAATTAACATAAAAGATTAAAAAACAAAACAAAACAAAACAAACAAACAAAACTGTAAGCTTCATTTAAGCTCCTCCATCCTGGTTAAAGGAAAATTCCAGTGAAACTCAATAGTTGCGTTATTTTCTTGTGTTGTCCGGAAGCATGAGTGTTCACATTAAGATTCGATGTAATCGCCTAAAGTGCAATTTAATTTTTTGTAATAGTTCATATATTTTTTTATCTGCCTGCCATTGTCTCATATATGGTGGGAATCTGCAGCTAATATCTATCGCATTTACGTTATAGGTTCTTTCGTCCTTTCAATTAATCTGATTGTCCAATTCTTCGTCTCAGAATAAGATTCACGTCATTGGTTGTCTCGCCAATCCAATCAATCTGACTCTTAAACAGTTTGTCTTCAGTTTAAGATTCTATGTAATCGTCTGAAGAGTGATTTGTTTTTTGTAATAATTTATTATATTCGAAATCTGCTTGCCATGGCCTCATATCTTGTGGCGTCTTGAGCTGATGTCTATCGCATTCAAGTCATATGTTCTTTCGCCAATTCAATCATTCTCGTTGTTGAACTCTTCGCTTCCAGATTAAGATTCCTTGTAATCGTCGAAGGTGTGATTTAATTTCTTGGAATAATTTATATATTCGTTATATGTCTGCCATTTTCTAACATCTTGTGGGCATCTGGGGCCAATATCTATCGCATTCACGTCATAGTAACTTTTGCCAATCCAATCGTTCTAATTTTTTAACTCTTCGTCTTCAGATTAAGGTACCATATAATCGTCTTAAGAGTTATTTAATTTATTAAAATAATTTACATATTTGTTATCTGTTGGTCATTGTCTCACATCTGCTGGGCATCTGGAGCGAATATCTATCATATTCACGTCATAGTTCCTTTCGTCAATCCAATCATTCTGATTGTTAACCTCTTTGTCTTCAGTTTATGATTCTATGTAATCGTCTAAAATGTGGTTTAATTTTTTGTGATAATTTATATATTCATTATCTGCCTGCTATTGTCTCACATCTGGTGGCGTCTTGAGCTAATGTTTATGACATTCACCCCATAGGTTCTTTGACCAATCATATCATTCTGATTTTTTCAACTCTTCGCTTTCAGATTAAAATTCCATGTAATCATCCGTAGAATAATTTAGTATTGTTTTAATAATTTATCTATTCCTTATCTGTATGCCATTGTCTCACATCTGGTGTTCACCTGGAGCCAGTATATATATCATTCACGTCACAGATTCTTTCCAATCATTCTAATTTTTCAAATCTTCCTATTCAGATTACGATTCCATGTAATCGTCTATAGAGTGATTTAATTTTTTGTAATAATTTATATATTCGTTATCTGCTTGCCAATGTCTTACATCTGCTTGGCGTCTGGAGCCAATATCTCTTGTCTTCACGTCATATGTTCTTTCGGCAATCGAATCATTCTTATTGTTCAAATTTTCTCCTTCAGATTACGATTCCATGTAATCGTCTAAAGAGTGATTTAATTTTTTGTAATAATTTATATATTCGTTATCTGCCTGCCATTTTCTCACGTCTATTTGGCTTTCTTTCCTCAGCTTGAGTCTAGTGAAGCGGTTAACTGTGAAAGGGAGATCACAGAGAGCGAAGTTCACTTGGCATTGAAAAGTTTTGGAAGTGGCAAGTCTACGGGACTTGATGATCTGCCCTAAGAATTGTACTGTCGCACATCTTTGTTCCGATTTTGACTGTCGTGTTCAACAAATTTTTCCGACAGGGGTCCGTCCCCGACCGGATCTCCAGAGGTGTGATCAGGCTGTTAAAGAAGTACAAGGGTAGTGGACGGAATTTAGATAACTATAGGCCCATAATTCTGCTAACCACAGCGTTAAATATTTTGGCCAAGATCCTGAGCGTTTGCAGTTAGTTGCCGAGAGTCGGTTGGGACTCGAGCAGACATATGCATTGAAGGGCCGAACAATTCAGAGCAGCCTACCTGCATTTGATCCGCACGATCCTAGAGGGTGTAAAAGACGACGAGCAAGCTGTACTGATCAATTTCGATCAGTACAAGACATTTGATAGGGTCGACCATCGATACCTGACTGCTGTCCTGCAGGTCACCTGATTCAAACCTGACTTCTGCGCTGTCAATCAATCCGACAGGGTTGCCTGCTGTCGACCCTACTTTACGCTTTGGCTTTGGAGCCCCTATTTCGCCGGATAAAAACAGGGCTTGCAGTCTGGCCGTCCTGGAGGCGCTCGACCTAGGGTTTCTTCGTACTCCAATGACGTATCCATTTTCGTGCCGCAGCGACATTGAGGTGGTACAGAAGGCGCTTGAACGATACAATAAGGTGACGGGGTCTAAGATTAACCGCAACAAGTCTTCTGGTTTGCGTTTAGGCCCTTGGATTGGACAGACGAATCCGTCCGCATTCTCGGAGTGTGACTCGTGCCCGGTCTCCAGCTGAAGAAGAATTGGTCCGAAATACAGGCAAAGGTCAGAGCGGTAGTCTGGATTTGTCTTCGACGGCGGTTGTCCATAAAGGGTAGGGCTGAAGCGTGTGCCACTTACGTTTTTCCTCTTATCCTTTATCGATTGGCTGTACTTCTTCTCTGCATGGCCCGAAAGAAGGCGCTCGAGGGCTTGTTGTTGGGTGGTTACATGTATCAGGTCTGCAGTGTCATCGGGATGCTGGGAATGTCGTACTTGTTGTGCCAAGGTTGACTTTCCTAAGCCGTGCGTTGAGAGAGGACTCAATTTTGGAGGGTAGTGTTAGGGACGCCTTCCTTAGTCTTAACGTCATTCTTCTCATTTCGGGGGATAAGCACCATCGTAAGCTCCGGAATAAATCGAGATTTCTCCGAGAATGTCGGGCGGCTTTTAGTTGTAATTCCTCGGTCCAGTGACCTTTCACGACCATGTAGACTATTGTATTGTGAATTAGTGAATGGGGTTGCGAAGGATCCAATATGTGGCCGGATCGGCTTGTCGGCATCAAATTTTCGGCATCAAAGTTGCGCTCTTTCTGGTCTTGGCCGCCAGCAGTGGATTATCTCAGTAACTCAGAGTTTTGGCTTACCTGGCGATTGATTTAAAACGTGCTATCTCTCAATCGCGTAGCCTTAAGAGTTGGCTAGGCGGATTTGCCCGACTGCCATCGGTGTGACCTTGGTTAAGAGAAAATGGTTTCGTACGCTTTTTACCACTGTCCTCAGGTACGCCCGTTCTGGGCATATGTCGGCAAGTTAACAGCTCGTATTGATCCCAAATATTTCGTGTCCATCGATCCCTCATAAGTGTGCGATTATATGTCGCCCTCGTTCTCTGGGATTGTATTTATTACGTTGCTAGCCGGGGTAAGAATGGTGATATTGGACGTCACGAATGGAGGGAATCTTGCGATACGAACGCTATTCTCATCAGCTTCTGGCAGGATTCTTTCGGCATCAGCACAAGATGAAGATCGGAAATGATAGAAAGCTTTTCTTATCGACAGATTTCAGTAAAAGGTGGGTAAAAGTGGCGAGTTTGCTGAGTTTGAATGGGGCCAGCCATGATTTTCTTTTTTAAGTCCCCTTTGACGTAACGGGACGGTTTCCTGTGAACCCTCCCCTAGTTAAGTTAGACTCTGTTTGTTTACTTAGTTAATGTGAGTAAATGTTGTTCCTGGACTGTTCCCGGCTCTCTCTTTTGGTATGATCTATGTCGAGATTCCCAATCTCCCCAGATTGTTTTTTGTCCCCTTTTTCATTTCGACTGGGTTTTTCCCACGCTGGCATTTACTTTATTTTTTATCCTTCCTACTCTGATAGTGAGCATGCTACTTGATTCGGTGCAAGACAGAATACTGCGGACACTTTTATTATTTTTGTTGTTGCTTGGGTCCTACTAACATCTGTTATGTTTAGTTTGAACGTGTTATACTTTAGTGTCGTTATCTGGGTTCATCTCCTCCCCTCTCACTTCATGAGCATATATTTTCATATATTTAAAAAAAAATGGAATAAAGAGACACTTGAACTATTTGAACATATTGAAATTTTACGCCATGGGCTTTTTTTAGGTTCCCTGTGAATTTGTGGTATTTTGGTATATGTAGTATCGAATGATGAGGGATGAGTTTTTGTAGTTAATGAGCATATTGTAATGAATGAAAGGGTCATGAATCTGACTAGCTAAGTCTAGGATAGTGTCGACCAGCCTTTTCCCCGCTTTACTCTTGGCCTTGTGTCGCAATTGTTTCAATTAAAGCAATAAATAAAAGTATATTAAATCCCAGCTTGTTGGAATCTCTGATTTCGGGTGGAGAGGAACTCAGACGAGGCTATGCCTACGGGCAAGGTCTCGCCTGGGGAGGTAGACAGCAGCCCGACCTCGTGTATGCGGAGTCAACGAGGAATATTTTCCCGAGCGTACGCGATCGGAAAGCCCAACGTTAAACCGGCCTTGTGCGATATCCCTCTTTATGGGGGCTCGGCTAAATACAGAGTATATCAAAGGTCAGCTTGTTGGATTCTCTGCTTTCGCGTGGAAAAAGGAATTCAGACGAGGCTGTGGCTAAGTGCAATTTTTGACCGAGCGTACGCGCTCGGAAATCCCCACGTTAAAAACCGGCCTTGTGCTATATCCTGCCTTGTGGGGAGCTCGGGTAAATACCGAGTATACCAAAGTATTGTCGAACTCTCTGCTTTCGGGCGGAGAGGCGCCCAGACAAGACTATGCCTGCGGGCGGAGTCTCATCTGGGGAACGATAGACAGCCTTCCGACCCCGTGTATACGGTGTCTACGTGAAATTTTTGCCCAAGCACACGCTCTCGGAATTCGCCACGTTAAAAACCGGCCTTGTGTCACGTCTTGCTTTGTGGCAATCTCTGGTATATAACGAGTATATCAAAGCTCAGTTTGTCAGTTTCTCTGCTTTCGGGCGGTGAGGGACCCAGACAAGGCTATGCCTACGATCAGAGTCTCGTCTGGAGAAAAATAAACAGTCTCCTGTCTCCGTGTCTACGGGGAATTTTTGACTGAGCGTACGGGCTCGGAAAGCCCCATGTTAAAAACCGTTATTGTGCCACATCCCGGGATCTCGGGTATATGACGAGTATATTAAAGCTTACTGGTAAGCGATACGTATTGTCTAGAAGAATTCTGCTACACAGCGTACTGATTGGAATTTATTTCGTGACTTAATTTGAAACGCCCTTAGATTGATATTCTTAACCTTCTTATTGATAACTGTACCACAGAGGTTTCTTCTTGGGTTACAGCGTTGTTACTTTTGTACAGTCTCGTAAATAGCAAGTGAAGTCATAATCTTCTCTTTCGTTCACACCGGCTGGTTCAGCCACTATAGCTCCCTTTTTCCGTGTGTACCAGCGTGATAGTTCCGATCACGGCAGACGTCTATTTGTATCCTCTCGCAATAATTTTAAACTTATCCTCAAAGAGGCTACTTCTTTGCTGATAGATTAATGTACAGTATAGTCTGTAACATATTTGTTTTTCGTGACTATTGGCGGCTCTGTAATAGTGTGTTCAATAAGAGTAATTATTCTATTCTTCGTCTCTTCAGTGAATTTGACGTGCTAACATAGTCTGCTAATAAAACAGAATGCTTTTCTCGTAAATCTTCTTTAAATCCTACTCTTGATTTGTTTGGAGTATCTTTGCCTGATTTTCCACTTAGAATTGAGTCTCTATTGAGTGATATGCATATAACTCCCTCTATGGTTTCTGCTATCATTTCTAAACTGGATCCTCACAAAGCATGTGGACTTGATGGTATCCCTGCAGTTGGCTTTAAGAAATGTGCTCCTGAACTGGCTCATGTTCTCTCTAAACTCTACAATTCATGCCTTGCTGCTTCCTGCTTTCCTGCTTGTTAGAAATTCTCTGAAGTTCCGGTTTTTAAGAACACGGGCGAACCGTCTGATCCTTCTAACTATCGGCTTATTAGCCTTCTGCTACTTTTTGGTAAAGTACAAGACTTCGAATTAACTCTGAATTAGTTAAGCATCTCATCTTACAGAGACTCCTTTCAGATAAGTAATATGACTTTCCTTTCTCTAGATCAACTGAGGATGTATTAGCGATTATTACTGAAATATTCATCAGGCTTTATATAAGAATAATGAAGCTAGGGCCGTTCCTTTTCAAATCTCGAAGGCATTTGATAGAGTTTGGCATACTGGTCTTCTTTCTAAGTTGAAAGGTTATAGTATTTCTGAACGAGTTTTTGAACTGATTCAGTCTTTCTTATCAAATCGACATGAAAGTTGTCTTGAATGGCCACTCTTCTAGATCGTTTTACATTGATGCAGGTGTTCCCCAGGGGTATATCCCTGGACCTACGTTGCTCCTAATTTTCATAAATGACCCTCCTGATGTCATCATTATCTCAGTTCGGTAGTTATGTTGAGTCCGCTATTATTTACTCCTGTCTTAATAGGAAATCTGATCGATTCGATAAGGTCAGATTGGTAGATGGTCTAAATAATTACCTACAATTACTTGTTTGTAGCAAGGAATGTTTTTATTTAATTCTAACGCATTCAAAACGAAACTGCTATCTTTTGACCGTCTGAGAGAACCTTTTTTTACCTTTACTTATGGTTGATGCTAAACTCAAGGTGAGGTACTTCTCAGAGTAACGATTTCCGCTGACATGAAGTGGAAAGATTATAATGAAACATTTGCTAGGTCTGCCGCTACGAAAATTGGTTCACTGTGTCGTGCTAGACTGTTCTTCTCACCAGAGTCTATCTTTCATATTTATAAACCTACCATTCGTCCTTACTTTCAATATTACTGTCCCATCTGGTCTGGTGTTCCTCTAATATATTTAGAGATACTTGATAAAATCCAAAGAAGAATCTGTAATTTACATTATTCGGACTGTTATCCTCATCTTCATTGTCATGTTCATAACGTTTCGGCCGTTGTACGCTCCGGCCTTCTTCGGGTGATTGGAATTTCGAACCGAACTATTTATTTCGTCCATTGGGGTAGATTGTTCTAGTTCCACGTACCATGCCTCTTCCACTAGAAGGAGGAAGCAGAGAAAGAGGAACGCCAACCACTATTTCAGTGCTGTTGAGACTGAAAGGAAAAATGTTGAAGAAACCATAAACTTTCCAAGCGCACAACGCATTCTCTGGTTGTACTTGGTCCGGGGATACCACGAGTCGAGTATATACTGGAGAAGGTAAACAAAGCTTTTAACCCGTCGCCTTCGTTGGACGATGATACCAACGAGAAGGTAGAGGTTTTAAACAGCGGTTTTTAGAAGAGGATCTCTTTATAGATTTTCAATTCCCTTTATAAAATTTCCCGGAAGTACTTCAGGGCTCTGTCCTAGGACGTCACCACGAAGAATGAGATAGATCAACAATTCCTGTCTTAGGCCACCAGCGTCCTCAAACCAGGATTGTTTTTCTCAGCTGAGCAACTCTAGTTAACCGATTATAGATCTCTGGTTAGCTAGTTTGGATGACTTATAGCTTAGGTCGAAATCTAAAAGAGCCAGTGTGAATATATGTTGTTTGCAAGTGATTCATCTTATTCCAGTGTCCGTGAAAATACACTTCTCAGAACATTTTAATTGAGTGATAAACTGCTGTTCGATTGTCTTGGTAGATAAAGCAAGCAGATTGAATATGCTTGATGCTACCATAGTAACATCCAGCACTTTCAGAGAAATTGTTCCTTTTCGTTAGGGTGTTATAACCAAGCTTTAATTAGCAGAAGTAATTTAGGGTTCTTATGTAAATTTTCATACTACAGTTTATCAGGCGGCAATCGAAAGTAGGATAAATCGGGTTATTAAATTGAGATATGTGGCTCAAATAATTATTGCTTAGGCGGTGATGTATTCCTTGCTTTCAAAATGTCCACCACACGCAACATAAAATATGACATTTATTTTTCTTGTATGAATTGCCTATATTTCAGGCGAATTGTTTGGTCTATGAAGTTTGTACAATTCCCACCGCATGCACAGGAAAAATGGAGAATTTATGCTTTCTTCTAAGGACTCTTCTACTTTCAGATGAATTACCGGATTTATGAATTTTGCAAAGCGTCTTCACTACTCACCGCAAAATAGACAATTTGATTTCTTCTTCTAAGGGCCCTATAAATTAATGATGAATTGGATGTAGTAACCTTGTAAGACCCCCGACTTATATTTATGAAAATACCGAATCTGTTTTTTTCTTGTAAGGTTTTGAATTCCAGTCAAATCCATTACTTAGGTGCTAATACCCTTGGGAAAGGTATGACTCCTCTTCTTCTCCCCCTAACTATGGGTAAATAACAGGACAGGGCGGGTTCTATAGCCTTTGATGGCAACTAGTCTACCGCAGAAAGAAATGGCAACCTACTGCGGGAAAATAAGTTTGCCTCGTCAGTCATGTATCGAAAGATACGTGATCGCCTAAGCGTGTATCACTGACTGACTGGATATTTCCGTTTTGTCATATGAATTGATGGATTTATGAATCTTTCAAAAATTGATGGATTTATGAATCTTTCAAAAATTGATGGATTTAGGAATCTTTCAAAAATTGATGGATTTATGAATCTTTCAAAATTGATGGATTTATGAAACTTTCAAAATTGATGGATTTATGAATCTTTCAAAAATTGATGGATTTAGGAATCTTTCAAAAATTGATGGATTTATGAATCTTTCAAAAATTGATCGATTTAGGAATCTTTCAAAAATTGATGGATTTATGAATCTTTCAAAAATTGATGGATTTATAAATCTTTCAAAATTGATGGATTTATGAATCTTTCAAAAATTGATGGATTTATGAATCTTTCAAAAATTGATGGATTTATGAATCTTTCAAAAATTGATCGATTTAGGAATCTTTCAAAAATTGATGGATTTATGAATCTTTCAAAAATTGATGGATTTATGAATCTTTCAAAAATTGATGGATTTATGAATCTTTCAAAAATTGATGGATTTATGAATCTTTCAAAATTGATGGATTTATGAATCTTTCAAAATTGATGGATTTATGAATCTTTCAAAAATTGATGGATTTATGAATCTTTCAAAATTGATGGATTTATGAATCTTTCAAAAATTGATGGATTTATGAATCTTTCAAAAATTGATGGATTTATGAATCTTTCAAAATTGATGGATTTATGAATCTTTCAAAATTGATGGATTTATGAATCTTTCAAAAATTGATGGATTTAGGAATCTTTCAAAAATTGATGGATTTATGAATCTTTCAAAAATTGATGGATTTAGGAATCTTTCAAAAATTGATGGATTTATGAATCTTTCAAAAATTGATGGATTTAGGAATCTTTCAAAAATTGATGGATTTATGAATCTTTCAAAATTGATGGATTTATGAATCTTTCAAAATTGATGGATTTATCAATCTTTCAAAATATACATAATGTACGCCGATATCAGCCTTATTTAACATTTCTTGTGAAGTTTCTATAAATTTAATATCAATTGCAGTATTTATGTATCTTGCAAATATGCGTCATATCTGCATGAAACGCAACATTTACTCTTATTTTCAGGGGTTCTTTTAATTTATTCTGAATTGCTGGTTTTATACATTTTTCAAATCAATCTAGGATAAATAGTATTTACTATTTCTTCTAAGGTCTCCCTTAAGTCAATAGGATTATGAGTTTTGCCAAACATGCGGTCTTATACACCAGAAATAGAAACGTTTACCCTTTTTGCTGAATTTTGATTTATACTAATATGGATTGTTTTGCAAATTACACTTTCTTTGCCCCGTAAAATGCGGTATTTTTCCAAATAAGAATCGCCGATTTCCTGGGTCTTCCAAAGAATACAAAATTGAGACAGGTATAAGTATCATTCATACTTTCTTGCAATATTCCTTTTAATTTTATATAAGTTACTGCGTATCTATGAAAATGTGCGTCTTTATACGCCTGATATACGATAATTGATATTTTTTCGAAAAATTTAATGTTTTCTTAATAAAATATGGATTTATACTCAGGAATCGATTATTAACAAGAAAAAGACAAGTTATGTTGGATGCGGTAACACATCCAAAATATACGGCTGGGTTCGATCATTTATCAAGTTGACAGTTTCTGCGGCGGTAAGATAAGACTCTTATACAAACGTCTGAGTCTCTTTCGATTAACAGCTTCACAAAGTCTGTCCAATCTTTCACAATATTTGACTGTGTTAATTGGCTGGTTGTACGTTAATTAATTCATGAACAGCAAACTTTTGCATTCAAAAGTATACTTGCCATATATTTCTTCACTGATTTCTAAATTTTCTATTAAGGTGATGGATGCTGCTGGAACATGGAATCAATCATGGATCCTGATTACGATCTTTTTGTGTCTCTCAGACAACATTTAATCGGGTTTCACACACATAACTCTGTTACTATAGAGATGCAAGGGTTTCTCCAGTCACTTGATGCCATGTTCTTCGAGAATGCAATATATAAAGTCGTGCAATGATTGGACAAGTGGTACAGGCACGATAAATAAATAACGTTATAAATGTTTTTTTTTTTGGCTTGAATAGTCAAACTAAAACAAAACACATAAGAGTGCGCTGAGTGTTGGCCTCATTGTCCACTTTTATATTTTATATTTTCATACGCTCTATCCGTGATAGTATATTATATACACTGATTTTATTATGTTGTAGTGACATTAAGAGCAGAAACAGGAAGTTACCTCTTTCATAGCTTAAAACATAATGACATAATTCGGGCTTTGCGTAATAGGCTTCACGCATAACTTCCGGTTGAATTTGATTAAATACAAGCCTAAATAAATATATGTTGGCTAATAAGAAATGAGCGCGCCTGAAATAATCAACAACTTAATCGGAGCCTCTTTTAACTTCGCTCACACTATAAATAGACACACAGAGTAGACACAACAGAGACACGAACACTTACAACTGTGAGCGGACACATCAAAGGCATATCGGCTTCAACATCCATTACTCACACCTTTCTCGTCATTTTCACCGCTTTTACATCTCTCATACATTCAACCTCCTTTTCCTTATTCACATGACATTTACCAAATGAAACTAGCATCCCTCAAAAACACTTAAGTACCTTTACAAATTCTTATATTCATTGAAATGTAATAAAAACATTTTATTTAATCTTACTTAAATACCAACCTTGTTCTATCTATGATCATTACTACTGTTTTTGTACGATACGAAACAACTTATTAATGTTTATATAAATTAATATTGCTATACTTCAGACTTGATTGTTCTTAAAATGTGATTCATCATTTTTTATTTACTCACTCATACATCTCTTATAGTGGAATAATCCTAACAAGGCCCACATCGAACCCCTCAAATAACCCACTATAATGTAAGTTAATTCCTTCGCAATAAAATTTCGTATTAACGTTTGGTAAAAATGTTCCGGATACATTTATTCAATAATATACCATGTGATTTTTCAGTCTATCTATTTTCATTAGAAATATTTGCACTAAAGCAGTTGATATTGTGAGATTGTATTATGTCACTATAATAATATCTTTATTGATATTTATTTTTACTTTCAGATATACAAACATCACCGTAGGATATAAAAACGATATAACCTCATAATAGAAACAGGTTGAGTGATGGGAACATAAAGCTGGCAATTTCAAGAAAGTTGAATCAATGAAAAACGTAAAACAAAGTCGAAATAGGAACAAGAACAGATAGGAACAAAAATATCCTAAAATGAGATTTGAAAAACAAATTAAAAATTAAAAGCTAAGAAGCAGGAAATGTGGACTCACCAGTCACAAAGTAGTTAACGATCGTGTTGCAACAATTGCATACAGACATGAAAGTAACCAAACCATAAAATAGTTTTAAGTAGACATCACAAAGAGAAACGTGGAAGTTGGACTATGAAGGACATGAAAACTGATTTGACAACAGAAATTTGTACTGATAAATGTCAGACTATCAAGAATGGATTTGATTGTGAGCTAGGGTTTGCATTTTTGGGGAAATGATCAACTAACACAGCTTAAAAGACGAAAGTGGGATGGATTGATGAAATACTCGGATTTCAGTCGATAAAATTTTAATGTATATCCGATGATATATATGTATAATATTTATTTCAATTTCCATTCAATTAAATTTTATTCCCATAATTTATATTAAAAACTCCGTATTCTTGCAATAAATGCACTAACGGGCTTCGATAAGTTCTTGAGGGCCCCTCATTTATATATGGGTTTCGAAAAAGTCTCTCAGTCATACTATCTCTAAATTTTTACACTTATCAGTAGGTTTGGAAGTGCACGAAGTCACATTTGTCGAATGCATTATGGGTAATGAAGCGATAATTAATACGTTATTGCAATAAATTCTTAATTTTTCCTGCATATTAAAAGAATCTGATGTCCGGTAATTAGTAAAGTAATTTCGGCAATATATTAATTAACAAAAATCTGTCAAGTGGATAGACACCGAAAGAAAAATAAACAGCAGTAAATACAGTTTTCCGGCAAAATTAAATAAAAAAAATACAAATGAATACCTAATTCATTACTTGATTAATTAAATCGCAGAAAAAATGATGTGCATATTAACACATCGTTTTATTTAATCATTACATTTTTATTCTTGAAATTTTTATGAATTTGTTATATTTTTTATTTTCACGAATGAATGCACTTAATTACTTTACTTGGCAACGTTTATAAGAACTATTCCAGTATTTTGTCATACAGTTAATAACCAGGGATAAGTTACTAATTATCATAAATTCAAGGTCAAATTTTACCTAAAAACAATTACTGCAATATACAAGATTTATGAGTGCATAAAGCCACTCTCCTGAGCAACTGAGTCCACGATGGTGAAGTGGTTAATGTCTGAATTTTCTCTGCGCGAGTTCGAATCCAAAAACCGTAGTCATTATCACATTAATCAATAGTACCAAATTACAAAGCGAACAGCTTTACCTTATTTGGTGGTAAATTAAGGCAGCCGCAATTATTCTCTACGCAGTTCGAATGGCGTATTCGTGTTTTAACTCGCTAATTGTTAGTTTTGTACATACTGAAAACGTCTCCGTTGGTTGGGTAGCGGTAAGGTCTAACAAAACATGCGATTTTTTTCAATAATGAAAACTATGTATCTTGGTTCGAACCCAGTCGAAGACGAATTTTATTAAAAAAAAGTTGTTTTCGTGTGCACAAAATGATAGCGGTTGGTGTTTCAATTCCATTTTGAATAAAATATTAGTATCTATTTTTCGTAAAATATTTGAATAACCAATAAATATGTTGGTGCACAAAGTGAGACGGAGCCTCCCAATTGCTGTATAAGTGGCAAATTGTTTGAATCCCGTTTGTTTCTAAATTTATATGTGTATATCCCGTGGCGACTTTCAAGAGTTGAGCTTCTTTGGTGAAGTGGTAAGTTGTTTGGTAACTACGGTTTCGGTGTGAGTTCGAGCACTGTAATGAGCAGTGTATTTTTCGATTCTAAGTCAGTAATGACTTAGCAGGTATGTTTTCAGAAATAAAAGCTATGATTCGAGCTCGGAATAATTTGTTTGCAAAGTTGTTCCAAATTTCAGGTGAACTTTTTCTTGGAACATATACCAAGAAACAAGATTTATAACCTCATAAAATCAGACGATATTTAGTCGGTTTGGTGTAGGTCAGTGGTAAGATTGCCGACAGCGATTCTAGGATTCGTGCGTTCGAGTTCAGTAAGAATCCGGTGTTAAATGTTTGTCTACGTGCAAAAATGCGTTAATATTGTCCGTTCAGCATGATATTTTATAAAATTTTTGGATAATAAATTCAGCATGTTTTTAGATTAAAATTATACTTTAAGTCATCCTCCTTGATGACAGTACCTGACTACATTTGATCTTGTAGTCTGTACCGTGCACGAGTAATTCTTGTGCTATTCGATCCCAAACCGTTTTGTCGTTTATTGGTAGCTCTATCGGCCTTACCGTCGGACGCTAACCAAACCTCTATACCGTCTGCGCCACGAAGCCGCCACTAACGTTCTTAGCATTTTTTGCAGTAACAATTTTATTAATTCTGGAATTAAAGAAAAAGTCAGTCAAATGGTGAACGACACAGTCCAAGCGGCGACAATCAATTCTGGACAAATCAGTACAAGTTCTCCTCAGGCCTTTATTACTTAGCCGTTGGGTGTCTGAAATTTTACGCAAAGATTCTATTAAATAATCAATATACTTTTATTCCATGATAAACCTGATCAATAGGAATAATTTATTTAAAGAACTTAACAGCGGATTTGAAACAATAAGACAAATCAACACGCTAAACTATTATAAGCCTATTGATCATGCATCAATTCACTAAAGTCGAAACCTATAGTGGATTTGAACCCGTATAGAAAGAATGATAGTCTGACACGTTACCATTAGACCACCAAGAACTGTCTGAACAGGAAGTGTCATTTTATGCACTAGAAAACTACTGATCATTGCTAAAATTTAAATGAAACCTTGACTGTGGATTTGAACTTGCAACTAACCAGGTGCAGGATCTACAAAAATTATCATATTTATTAATTAATGCAATAATTTAATAATTTAGTGAATTCAAAATCGCACCCAAATATTGGTAGTCCAATTATTTACTATTTAAACACCTCGGTTATTCTTGCAAAACATTTTACAAAACTAGTGATTGTTGTAAAAATTAAACCTAACCGTAAATTCGAGCCTGTAACAAAACACTTGTAATTCAATATCTTACCACCTAACCACCAAGAGTTTGTGTTAGGAAAAGGAACACTGAGTTAAGAAATACTTTTAAAATCTGTCTTAATGTAAAAAGAAAAACTCAGAATTCAATTAAAAGGCAGTTATGTAGTGTCTAGTGTTGTCAGATGGTAGTTAACGAACATAGAAAAGTCTCGGTAGAAACATTACATCTAACATTAAGCTTTGTTTATGCCGCGTGCTATACACGAGTGGCAAAGACAATACATCAAATTTAGATAAATCTTAGTATAACCTTTAACTACTGTATTTGACAATTTATAACAAGCAATGTTTACAGGCCTGAAATTAATATTGAATTTAGAAAAGCTTTAGTAGGAAGACTACCACTGGTTTCACACCGTGTAATACGCATGCTTTATCCAAATTAGACATTAAGAAATATAATATTAAGATGAGCCTTAAAGGAAATATTATATGTTGTATTTACACTCGTGTGATATACAGTATTGGGCAGGACATTCGCCCAGCATTGGACATGCAATTACTGCTTCTTCTGTTGTTACTGATCGATTAAATCAAATTTGAATTGTTGAGCTATGTCTATGGCAACAACAACTGGTGCACCAAAACGGAATACTCATCCAAAAATAAAAGTTTTCGCCATAGTATTTGCGGATATATTTGCCAAGAAGAAAACCATGTTAGCAAATCTATGTATCCTTTACAGAGGGAGTAAGGGTCCCGTAATTTCGAAGTGCACATGTGTAAACCGGTCATTAAGTGGCGGAAAATAAACCTATAACGTGCATGAGCGTGTCTTCCAACTTTAACTTTTTAACATTAAACACGATATTTGTTCAAAGCCGAAATTCTGATTTCATGCACAGCTAAACCAATCTGTTCGAGACGAGCTTTATGGGGGGGGGGTGTTAACACCAGGATGAAACAATTTATGAAGTGTAAAGAAAAACTACACCGCAAATAGCTCAGTAACAAAGGGACGTAGTTGACAGGCTGCCGAATTTCCAGGTTGGCGTTAGGAACATGAATTTTGTCAGTTTCAAGGATGAAGTGTAATTCAAGAGAAATGATTGTACACTATTTACATTATTCGGACTATTGTCCTTATCTTTGTCACCATATTTATTACAACGTTTCGGCCGTTGTACGCTCCGGCCTTCTTCAGGTGGTTGGAATAAATATGGCGACAAAGATGAGGACAATAGTTCGAATAATGTAAATAATGTACATAATACCTCATCTCAGAAATATAGACAGATACTGAAGGATCGGATAAATATGGCGACAAAGATGAGGACAATAGTCCGAATAATGTAAATAGTGTACATAATACCTCATCTCAGAAATATAGACAGATACTGAAGGATCGGATACATATGGCAACAAAGATGAGGAGAATAGTCCGAATAATGCAAATAGTGTACATAATACCTCATCTCAGAGATATATAGAAAGATACTGAAGGCTCAAAGAAATATGGTAACAAAGATGAGGACAATAGTCGAATAATGTAAATAGTGTACATAATACCTCATCTTAGAAATATAGACAGATACTGAAGGATCGGATAAATATGGCGACAAAGATGAGGACAATAGTCCGAATAATGTAAATAGTGTACATAATACCTCATCTCAGAAATATAGACAGATACTGAAGGATCGGATACATATGGCAACAAAGATGAAGACAATAGTCCGAATAATGCAAATAGTGTACATAATACCTCATCTCAGAGATATATAGAAAGATACTGAAGGCTCAAAGAAATATGGCAACAAAGATGAGGACAATAGTCGAATAATGTAAATAGTGTACATAATACCTCATCTTAGAAATATAGACAGATACTGAAGGATCGGATAAATATGGCGACAAAGATGAGGACAATAGTCCGAATAATGTAAATAGTGTACATAATACCTCATCTCAGAAATATAGACAGATATTGAAGGATCGGATAAATATGGCAACAAAGATGAGGACAATAGTCAAAATAATGTAAATAGTGTACATAATACCTCATAATATAGACAAATACAGAAATGATTGTAGTTACTAATTGTTCGAATCTTCAATCACTGGTATTCCGCACAAGGACCAAAAAAGGGCTTTGATGCTCCGAGATATACTATCCAAAAGGAATGTTTTCAACTCATTTAATAAAACGATTATCTGAGATAAACTGGATCAAATAATCCAAATGTCTTATTTCCCGCGATGAATATTTATGAGAAGTTTATTGGAATGAGAAATGGAAGGCGCATTCCTGCAATAATTGGCGAAAATATCATACCGCCGAATAAGCTGCTAAGGGCTCTAGCCCCAAGGCGTTGTTTCCGGCCTCCATATGTGACCATTTCCTAGGAAAGAAATAAACTGACTTTTACTGGCCGTCGATCTTGTGCTGCAAAACAGCACCCACATAGATTGGATACATACCAACAAGTGCGTTTTATGTTAATGACAGAAGATAGATACACATTCACAATAAGTGTCTAAAAACACAAATTTATCCAAAAGAAAAGAAAGATAGCTTTTACGAGTTCGTAGTGTAAGTTCGAATGAAAAAAGTCTTTTGTTTATGTATAAAGAGTGGTGGCAAGAATGACTTATTGGAGTGACTTAGTTTGGCCTCTCTGGCATTTACGTTGTAGTTGGGCCGTAACTGCTGTTGAGAGAGAGAGCAATAGTTTCATACCTAGTCTCTGGTTAATTACAACTTCTAGAGATTTGAAATAGGCACCTGAAATATTTTCACGGGTTATTAATTAGCTGATACGTTTTTTTCTACTGACCGAATTTAAATCATCAGCTGTCTAAAGATAGGATCAGGCGCTGAATTTAAATTGTGTTTTGAATTATGTATCTGCAAATATATTGACTTTCTTGAAGAGGAAAAAGTGCATGGCATTTTCCAACAGTTAATACATTAGGATAACGTTAGTTTTGGTATAAAAGAAAACCTACCTTTGAAATCTTGGTAAAGATTTTTGTTGCTATTTTTGAGAAAGTAGATCAAAAGAGCATTTTTAGATTTTTCCAACTTTAACCGGATAAGAAAAGGATAATATTTACATTATTCGGACTGTTGTCTTCATCTTTATTGCCATATTCACGACGTTTCAGGACACATAACCTAGTGGATAATAGCACTGGTTGGGTCCAGTGACTTGACCTAAAGAATTGTGTGTTCAATACATGGTTACTGCAGTGGTGAACAAAAACTGGGAGAGTTGAGTTAAAGGGAGATAACTGAGACATCCGGAAGAGGCATAACACTTGGAAGTAGAACAATGTACCCGGGTGGACAAAATAAACGGTTCAGTTCGAAATTCCAATTACCTGGAGAAGGCCGGAACGTACAACGGCCGAAACGTGGTGATATAGCAATAAGGATGAAGACAACAGTCTGAACAATGTAAATAATGTAAATAATTACAACACAGAATTATAGACAGATAAGAAAAGGACAATTATGTTTTGGAAATAACTGAATTGAATTCATATTTACAGAGGATGAAATGGTAAAACGATTTTAATTGTGTGGGTTTGTGCGTAATTATTTTTCGATATAACAATATTTCAGCTTTTCCAGAGAAAAATTGTCAAATTCTTACCCGGTTAACGATAAATTCAGGATATAATAAAATCGACAGTTTCGGATAAATTTTATTTTCTGTTTAATTCTTTAACTGTGGAGATTTCTTTTCTGAAATAGAAAGTATTCAAAGTATCGCAAAAGTATTTGCCGAATATCACCTTATGAAAATTTTATTATTTATTGTAATTTTTTCCAAAGAGAACATATCTATAAAATTATTAAAGAAACAAATCTTAATTAAAATATATATTCATTAAGAAAAACCTTTATTGAATGAATTAAAACCACGTTCAAAGATTTTTATCAAGCTGGAATAAAAATATTAATTAAAAATTAAGATATGCAAAAGTACGTGAACCCTTACATTTACAATCTGTACTTTTGTTTTAAATGGTCGACCGTGAAAATAAATTTTTGTACACATGTAAAAATCAAAATGATACGTGTTCATTTTTTGATAAGCTGCAGTCAAACAATATACCTCACTGTGCATGCAACAATGTGCAGTTAGAGACTAAATTTAAAAAAATATATCTAAAGATCAAAAGAACTTCCTAAATTTTAATAATTTGCATATTTGAAACCTATAACGGTGGAGAAGGCTATCAAAACGATTTTGAGTGCACTTCTCCACCGTGCAACAAATTATTTATAAATGGAAGGCGTTTGGTATGACGGCGTCACAATCAAGAATGGGCTGTACACGAAAAATAACAGCAAACGCAAGTAGACATCTAGTTCGGGAAGCTCAGGCAAATCCTACAGTAACCTTTGTGATTCTTCAATGCTTACTAGCCTATGTCGAAATCAATGTTCATACATAAGCAGTGCGATGGAATCTAAACAATGCCGATCTTTTTGGCAGAATGACTAGAAAAAGTCATTGCTTACGAAATAGCATATGCCTGCTTGTCTCAACTATGCCAAAGCTCATATTAATAAGCTAGAAACATTCTGGGAAAAGGTTTTAGGTTCGGATGAGACCAAACTAGAACTTTTGGGGAGGAACAATAGGTGATATATCTGGTGAGCTCCTAATACGGCTTTTGAAGAGAAGAATTTGATAACAACCATTAATCATGGCGGTGATCTCTAGTAGCTTTAATTTTCTATTTTGATAACGGGAGTCACTTGTTTGTATAGTAAAGTTAGCATTATTTGCGTTGATTGACAACGACCTTTTGCATAGTCTCGTATATATATATATATATATATATATATATATATATATATATATATATATAGAGAGAGAGAGAGAGAGAGAGAGAGAGAGTCAGAGAAGGGCGCAAATACGAAATTGGAAAAAATCCAACACAATTGGACATATTAAATATATAACCAGCCCCTTGAGATTTACCAAACCTACATGTACTTGGGTTGATAACTCCAAAACATTTAGACCCATTCAAAAACTAACTACACTTGTTGTATATGTTCTTCCGTAGACGCATCACACGAAATCATTTTATAGAGAACTCCAGCACCAAGCCTGATAAGTGGCAAAGGTAGACAACTGACGCCTAACCACCAGCTGATTCGGGTATCCCCTGTACTAATGAGCTCCATCTAGGGGAAGGAAAATCCTTATCTGAAACCTCCACTGCCTTGCGGTCATATAAAAATACGGAAATTGCTATGTAATCCAGATAGAAAACTCGAAGGGGATCCCCGAAGGCAGTTGGCTGTCAACACTGACAACTTTCCAGCAACTCTTGAAGCTAAGCTGGCTCCAAATGTACTATTGTGAATTCCTTTGGATATTGTCGGTACAGCGGAAAAAGGGAGAGACGTGTAATCAGGGCAGCGTACTACCAAATGACTCATATGATAAACGGGTGCCTACTCTTCCCTAAAAGGGCTGGCCGTAAAGACATCAACCATATAAGCGCAAGTAAATCGGGCAACACATAATAAACTAACAACTCGAAGCACTTTGTACTAACATCAAACAAAATGAAGTATTAATAGCAGTCTTGGAATTGCAGTTGTGGGACCTAGTGATAGGTTCTAACGACAACCAGTTTGGTGAAAACGCATTTGCCTTGGAATATTGCTATTACATATCTAGTTTTGTGAAATAGTTAAAAGCAATATAATCGTCACAATTCTGCCAAGTGTCACTGGATTTGGGGACTGAATGAACGGTGAGGCATAATTACTGACTGAAGGACGTGTGATGCCAAGGTCCGTGAGTTGCTTTATTCAATTTTATCACCGCGCAGCATATTTGGAGCTAGCTGATGTAGGTGACTGTCTACTGGTGAACCACAGATTGAAATATAATGTGTAATTCTATACAGCACTGTTTTTTTTGGAATTGAATTAACATCAAATTTATAATGAAGGTTAAGATTACGGTTGTGATTTGGGTTTTAAAAGTAAATACTTTCCGTATTCTTGAATGTAAGAAATTCTACAAATTAAGCGCCTATTGGCTAATTTTGTAACAACCAATCTCATTGGTCGAACTTTGACTGGGTTTGTTTTCGCGGGCTTTTGACAACGCCCGCCACTTTTGAATCAGTCGCGAGAAAGGATTAGAAGTGTCCGGACTCATTTGAATCTTTGACGGGGCCTTGAGTGCCCAAGCCTAAATTAATTAGACATTGAATGTCCAGCAGCATCCAAAATGGAAATGCTTCAGGCGCTGTCGCGAAAATCCTCGGAAGAGACCGGACTCACTGGAAACAGCTTAATAGGGCCTTGAGTGCCCAAGCCTAATAATTAGGCTTAGGAGTTTCTACTAGCGCAACCACATGGTAATGCGCCTTCACACCAGCAAGATTGCCTTTCTCGGTTGAGATACAGAAGAAGAAGAGACTTTCCTTTCCTTTTCATTAAACTACCCTACCCTGTTCCCAGGGGCAAAAAGGGCAAAATCTTTTTTGCAATAAAAACTATGTGAGAATTTCTTCTCACACAGATTAACCATTGGCAGGGACAAGAAAGTCAACAAATCAACAAGGCTTACCTCAAAACACGAGACAAATTTTATTGCAGCCTTGCAAAAAAGATTTTGCCCTTTTTGCCCCTGGGAACAGGGTAGGGTAGTTTAATGAAAAGGAAAGGAAAGTCTCTTCTTCTTCTGTATCTCAACCGAGAAAGGCAGTCTTGCTGGTGTGAAGGCGCATTACCATGTGGTTGCGCTAGTAGAAACTCCTAAGCCTAATTATTATGCTTGGGCACTCAAGGCCCTATTAAGCTGTTTCCAGTGAGTCCGGTCTCTTCCGAGGATTTTCGCGACAGCGTCTGAAGCATTTCCATTTTGGATGCTGCTGGACATTCAATGTCTAATTAATTTAGGCTTGGGCACTCAAGGCCCCGTCAAAGATTCAAATGAGTCCGGACACTTCTAATCCTTTCTCGCGACTGATTCAAAAGTGGCGGGCGTTGTCAAAAGCCCGCGAAAACAAACCCAGTCAAAGTTCGACCAATGAGATTGGTCGTTACAAAATTAGCCAATAGGCGCTTAATTTGTAGAATTTCTTACATGAAGGAGTTTGAATGAAAGTAACCGAGAAAGAAAAAATATCTTTAATAAAAGCATTTATTTTATTTTTTTATAATTTTTAGACTAGATAGAAACATTATATTATAAATCGTGTAGAAATAAAATATTTTAATCATAATGTTTTCGTATGTTTTGACTGAATAAATTTTAAAGTAATTGAAATTTTACTCAAATTTAAATTAAAATAAAAAAACAAAACAAATGTATATGCGAGCAGCATTGCCTTTATTAACGTGGAAAGTGAGATTAATAAGCCAAGTTCGCATTCCGCTCGGGTTTGTTGCATTCACTCTCGCATAAGTTCAGTTGCGAAAACATGAATCCATCGCTTGCTTCCAGGCATGGCTGAAGGGTTAAGGTTAGGTGAACTAGGCTCTCTATCCTTGGGAAATAGCCAGTCTAGGAGAATGAATACTGTGAATTCAAAACCATGGAGAAGGAAACGAGACACCACTCCACTATCTTTTCCAAGAGGTCATGGCAATTCACAAATAATAAATAAATGTGATCTGTGGAAAGCTCAGGTCGCCAAGATTCAAATAAAAATGTAAGGGAGATAACTCCGATTACATTCTTATCGTTTACTTGCTAAGAACGTAGATGGAGTTACCCCCCATCCACACACTCTTACATTTTTTGGAAGGGTGGTTATATTTGTATAAATTCCAAATCTTTTATGTACAAAACTTGATAAATTTGAGTATTGAAACTCTTACCAATTTATCTAAATGAATAAAGAAATGAGTTTTGCAATCTCAAAGAAATTTAGTTTGAGATTTCAGTTTTACCTCAACCCTTCTGACGGCGGTCTGGGTATGCCTCGCATTGAGATTCGTCGACATGCGTTTTGCATCTCTTACCTAAACCGGATGTGTTAGCAAGCGGATGAGAACGTCGAATTCTGGAAGGAAGACGCTCGTAAGAACTTTCCATCCTTGAGAAGTGTGCGCTCGTGCGAGGAGGTCGACCGTGTTTACCCCGAGGCGAGGGATCTTTCTACCGCGAATGTCGGCTTGCACTCTTGCAGCCGACGGATGACCTCTCTGACTTCCAACCGTTGTCCCGTAAGGCATTATAGCAGGTGTTAGTTAGGGGGGGGGGTGGCGTTCATGATGATTTGATAGGCGATTTTGGTCTGTCGATTCGAGGAGCCCTCTGGGTCAGCAAAAACTTTGTTCGGCGGGTTTGGGAAAGTCTCCAAACTGTGTTCGCTGTAGTGGCGAGGTGGAAACCCTTAGGTCACTCCTTCTTTCATTGCAGGATCGTAGGTCCTTTGTGCAAGTTTGTTGGAGACATCATGGTTCGTATAGTGCGCGGAAATTTCTTTGTCCTTGAGGTCAGTTCCGTTTGTAGCAATATCACTGTTGACAAAGGCTGAACACTGTGTTCTTTTGCTTACTGGGTGTGATGCGAGTCGTGATATGGAGGCGACAGAAGGAATCCCATGAGAAGTTTACCTCTTCCCAACTGATCATGTTCTTTAAGCACCAGCTTCAAGTCAAGATCAGGACGGAAAGGAAACGATTCGGAATTTGGCAAAAGGTGGGTGAGTCTTGCGCTTTTGTGCCGAGTGAAAGGTGCTGACTTGGTGTGGCATTTTGATGCCGGTTAGGCATTAAAGATTTTGGGATTGCTGGATTGAAAACCCCACCCGAAATTAGGGTAGTTTAGGTTTGTGCTCTCTTTAGTTTTTGTCTTCATCCAGGTTAATTTAGCTAGGGTACGTAGGCCCATTGGCCCCTTTTTATTTTTGTCCCCACTTTCTTCGTTTAATCCCCCTCCCTTCTCCACTAGGCGCACGAAGATGTTAGCTATCTGGCAGATGCGGAATCCCTCTCACGTTTCGGCTGTGATTTTTTGTTGTTGTTGTTGTGCTTGGGTGAGAGTGTGTTTTTGTGAATGTTAGGCCGTCGGAGTGATTTTTTATTATTTAATAAATTTCCTCCGGTTAACTGATGTCTGCCACACTTAGTGATTGTGGGGGGGGGGGGTTATTACTAATACTGTTTTGTTTACTTTCTTGTAAATAAATTTTGCTTTACATTATAAATATTCATTAGAATTTATAAATGTTTAAATGTTGTTTTTGTATTCCCCACCTCTACAGGCAAAATTGTATATATGGGGGCTATGTAGAACTTCATATAGTCTCTGAGGTATTATAGTGATTGTAGTAAGAATGGTGAGTAAGACTGTGGCGTTTTGGTGCAAGGGTTATTGGGGCATGTCTGGATCAATGATTGTGGCTAGATAAATTGAAGACCAGCCTTCCTCTTTCCCTATTATCGGCCTTGTGCCCTATTTATACTAATGTGAAATAAATATTAATATTTTTCTGTTGCTTGAAGTGCTGTCATTCTGTTGAGCAAAATCCTGTTTTAACACTACTATTTCAGACGGCACGTTTATTTGATACAATCATGCATATCCTTTTCTTAGCACATTCTCTTACTTTTCTCAGTTTTTTCAAAAATTATTTCAATTTAAAAGTAGGTTGCTTATTTGCTTCATTTGTTTTTCCTTAAAATGTGTTTATTTGAAATGGGAAGCACATTGTCAATATTGAAAAATGAGTGCCTGATCTATTATTACAGACGGCACGTTTATTTGACAAAATCATGCATATCTGTTTCATTACATTCTTATAATTTTATCACTCATTTTTTCAGAAATAATTTCTCTTTAAAGGTACATTGCGAATTCTTTCATATGTTGGCCTTAAAATGTGCTTATTCGAAATTGGAAATACATTTTCATGTTGAAAAATGAATGCCGGAACAGCTATTTCAGATGGCACTTTTATTTGAGTCAATCATACATATCGTTTTCTTGACACATTCTTTTTTTTTTAAGCAAATCACCCCAATCAAGGCGGGAGTGCCACTAGCACGCAGGGGGTTACAGAGAGTGAGAGTAAGAGTAAAGAGGAGTGTTTGGGAAAAGGATAAAGAGAAGGACAGGGATCAAGGTCAGAGCATCAGAAGATGTCGATTAACATTACATTTGAATATTTGAAGAATATAGCTATCAGGGAAGCAAGTGATAGGAAGGGAGTTTCACTGATGGGAAGTGCGAGATAAGAAGCTGTCGGAGTAGAAGTGGTGGCTACATTTAGCCGTTTCGACGGTGAAAGGGTGGGAGCGAGGTGCCAACCTAGTAGCAAGCTTACATTCATAGAAACCAGTGAAAGTAGCTCGTCGGAGAAATTGCCATGAAATACTTGTAGAAAAGACAGAGGGAAGCCACAAAACGTCTGTGAGATAGCGACTGTAGACGGGGTGCCAGATCAGGCCCAATCACTTTGTATATCTGTCTCTGGATTTTGTTGAGGACCTCGAGATGAACAGCGGGAGCACCGGACCATATATGGCAGCAGTATTCTATGCAAAGACGAATGACTGATTTGTAGATTTGAAGGATGGACTCAGATGAGAAAAAACCTTATGGGCGCGACACAGAGAAACAACTTTCCTTGTGGTAGATGAAGCTATAGATTCAGTGTGGTTGTTCCACTCCAGGTCAATGGACAGCGTGAGGCCAAGTAGGCGCAGTGCGCGGTGCTCTCGTGGAGTTGGGCATCAGCCATCCGATGAGAGGCAGGACGGGTCCTCCATGGTGGGTAAATGAGAGCAGTTTCGTTTTAGAGGCGTTGAAGTTTACAAGCCATTTCCCTGCCCGATTCAACCACAGATTTTATTCACAAATTATTTCAATTCAAAATATACTGCTTATTTGCTTCATTTGTTGCCATTAAAATGTGTTTGTTTACATTTTAATGCTGAGAAATGAATACAGGAAATACTATAGCAGGCAACACTTTTATTTGATACAAACATGCGTTCTGTTTCTTTTTACTTCCTCTTACTTTTCTAAAACTGTTTTCACAAATTATTTTAATTTAAATGTAGATTGTGTATTTGCTTCTTTTGTAATGTTTTAATTCGTTTCTTTGAAATTGGAAACACATTTTCGATGCTGAAAAATGTATTCGAATTTGATATGTAAATTCATCATAAGTTGCAAACTCCAGCTACAGTAACCAACCAGATTACGTTATTTAAATCTTATTAAAATTAATATGGGTATTTCAATTTGCTATGTAAATTCATCATGAGGTGTCCCAACTCCCACTACAATAACCGAACAGCTTACATTTTCTTAATCTTACTAAAATTAATTTGCTATGTAATTTTTACATTAGTCACCCCACACCACTACAGCAACTAATAATAGATTACAATATACTAGTTTTGTAAAGATTGATATGGAGATCCAATTTACTATGAAAATTCATCTGAAGTTGCGCTCTTTCCCACTGAAGTATCCAATGTAGATAACACTATTCTAATTTTGTAAAAATTAATAAGGGGATCGAATTTGCTATAGTGGCGTAGTGGGTTGGTGATTATTGTTCTCAGACAAAAGAATAATGGTACAACTTTTGGATATTTTGGTATAACAGCAGATAATCCAAATAAAGCAACGAATATAGAACTGTAATGAATAAACGAATATGGTATAGAATTGTAATGAATCTTATATATATATATATATATATATATATATATATATATTGTTTGATTGAATAAATTAAAGACAATTCAGAACATTACTGCAGTGTAAAGGAAGAGTTTTTTTACTGCCTGTAAAGGAACAGTTTTTTTTCACGCTTTAATGCGCGTATGATCATGACATAACATGAAAAAATTCCATAATGGATAATTTTTTCACGTTCGAATGTACGATCAGCACATTTTCAACCGTTTTGCATTTAAAAGTATAACGAAAAATTACGGTAATGGATAACAATGCACAGCTTTGTATAAATACTTATACTAATGAACAACATATAGTTTGGTACTACTTGCACTCCTGAAGATGATCTTGGAAGAAGATTGTTATGGTCCAGGTCCTTGTACCACGGTGATGGTTCAAGGTAGAAGAATAACACGAACACAGGTATGGAATAACACAGATATATATTACAAATAGAATATATGTACAAAACAATAGGAGTGTTAGTAATAATAATCAGGTTAGGTTAGAGAGAACTATGTTGTCTCGAAGTATCACTATTCCAATGTCTTACAGTAATCGTCTGACGCGTCTCTGACTGACTGTCCTCTTGAGGCGCAGTATTTATGAGGTACGGACTAGTCCATTACTATGGGTAGGTTCCCATAACAAAGATCAAAAGTACTTGGGAAATGAAAATAAAATAAATTTAAACAGCTATAGACCATTTCTCTCATTCTTCGATATAAATACACGGAAGGTTATTTGTGAGTATGAACGGATTTTATTAAAAATTAGCGGACATAATGTCTGTAATTTATTCTATCAGACATGCCTAAGAAAGAATTTGCTGCCTAAATACACACACACACACACGCGTATTTAGGCAGCAAATTCTCTTTTAGGCATGTCCGATATATATATATATATATATATATATATATATATATATATATATATATATATATGATGGACTCTCCCGTATGAGGGCCAGACTGATCAGTTCCCAAAAACTGAAAGCCTGACACCCACACAGGATTTGATTATAGTGGTGAAGGCCTTGTGCAGGGCCATCCACACTTTTTGGTGGGACGAATACAGGGACCTGGTGCAACGAATGCCATAAGGTCCCCAAACGACCCTCCGCAGGTTTTGAATTCAGAGTTTAATTTTTTCAGACCAAAGAATATTGATGCTACTTTTGGGTTTTCTTTGGTTTCATAGCTGATAATCCAAATAAAAACAAAGAATATAGAAAATGGTACTGATTCTTAAGTATATATGCGACATGATTGTAATGAAATAGATTTCAGATTGACTGATTGCTTCAGGCATAATTGGCTCTAGTCGGGCATAGTGAGTCGGTGATTACTGTTTTCCGACATAAGAATATTGATGCAACTTTCGGAGTTTCTTTGGTGTCATAGCAGAATATACAAATACGGGGAAAATCTGGCCATTTTTGAACGCCATGCTCATCAGGATCTGACCAGATTCTTTGAGCATCCGCTTCGGATGATGATTAGAACTGATAGAGAACGTTTGGCATCGACAGATTTCAACAAAATTGGGTAAATGTGTCAAGCCTTGTCCGCATGAATGGGGCTAGCATTGATTTTCTTTTTCTTTTAAGTCCCTTTAAGTCACAACGTGGCGGTTTTCTGTGAAGCTCTCCCCTCGTTAAGACAAACACTTTTTGTGTACCTAGTTAATGTGAGTAGGCGTGGTCCCTGGTCTGCTACCGTCTTCCTCTTTGGTTATGGTCCAAGTTGAGATTCCCAACCTCCCCAGTTTGTTAGGATTTCTCTTTTTTCATCTCAACTGGGTCAGTTTTTTCCCTTCTCCGTATTCATTTTACCCTTCACTTTCCCTTAGGGAGAGGGCCTCTTGACTTTGTTTAAAGACAGAATACAGCGGACTCTCTTATTTTGAGGGTTGGTCGGGTCCTACAAATATAAGTTAGCTTTTGTTTGTGTGTTTTGTTATATTTTAGTTTGTTTTCAGGTTCACCCCCATTTCCTATAATCATTTAATTTAATTCTATAACACAAAGAATTGTTTATGTCATGGGGTGTTTTGCAGGTCCCCTTTCTGTGTGCGGTATTGTGATATATGTAGGATTGAATGGTGATGGATGAGTTCTTGTGGTGAATGTACAAATTGCAAGGAATAAATGGGTCCTGAATCTGATTAGCTAGGCATAGTGTCGACTAGCCTCAACCCTTTCCACATTTTAGGCCTTGTGCCACAATTATATTATATGCGATAAATATCATATCTTGTTTCTATAGAGTTAAAAGTCTCGCACTGGTTTAATTTCTTTCTTTGCATTCTTGTAGCTGTCAAGTATTTTCCAATTACTCAAATAACGGGTTTATCCTTACATGGTGGTTGCTATCTCACAAACCAGTCAAGTGCAAACTATAGTATTCCTGTTGGGGTTGATGACACCTCACCCTCATTGGTTACGAACGAGGCTTTTAGATATCAATTTTCGATGTTGTTTCCTTTCAGATCACCGAACAGGGTAGAAATCATTCCAGTATGATATGCTTACGTCATCAGCATTTTCAATTCAGGCAACTTCTTTATCGATAGAAAAAGAATTCAAAACCCCGCTTTGCATAATACCCAGTAGTTTATTTTTATTTTTAAAAAAAGCTTCCAATTGTGTAACTAGTCTTTAATCTTATATTCCGTATGCTAATTATCCTTAGTGAGTGAAGCCCGTCAGCTTGTAGAATTTGAAAATACTGAAATACATTTTCTCTTTGCAGTATCAATGATTATTCATGTTTAGAACATGACCAATACTACTTTGTACTTGCTTACATTCACTTCAATATTTGATTTCAATAATATTGACTTGAATATTGACTCCCGTGAGGGTGTTTCCGCTTCAGCTCTTTTATCCTTCACCATATCCTGCAACGTCTGGATATTCATTTTAAAGTTCGCCTGTCTCAGCATTTAAGTCTCCGATGATGAGTAACGTATTCTTTGGATACACGTTACTACTGAAACCAACCTTTTGTAAAGTCTACTTGTTACATTTTTTTCCCATAGATTAGAGGACTTGCTGCATAGGCAACTATGCCTACTATATTTACGTCTTTCAATTTAAATTCTAATATTCGTCATTCTTTCTGACATTCTACCTAGCATTGGGGCGACTTCGTTTACGAAGTAAGTCTCTTGACTAACAGACTCACTTTTCCTGAAGACGGAAAAACTAGTTCATTTTCTTTCGTTATCTGTTGCAATGAGTTCTTCGCGTTTTAAGTTTCATCTGGGACAATGATCCGTTTTCTATTTCATTTCATCCTTGACAAGGGTTTTCTTTTGAGCTTTTATAAAATCTGAATTTAGAGGAGCAATCCTCTACTCAACCATTGTTTTCCCGTTTCTTTGTTACTTTTCCCACTAAAATGTACAGAGGAATCTTCGATTAGAGCTTAGCAATATTCAAAATTCAGGGTTTTATTACGCGTGCCACCATCCTGATAATATATTGCAAATATAAATTTTAGACTTTACAAATTGAGAATCCCTCCTTCAACTGAGAACTTAACCTCATATAGGTGTAGTTGGATCTAACATAAGGGATCATGCAATAATCAATCAGTAATCAATGATCATGGATCATGCAATAATTTGGTTTGCATAAAAGTGGATAAAATGTATAATCAATATTCCATGGAACTATTTTTCAAAAAAGACAAAACTGAAAAAAAAAATACTAACATTTATCCAAAATCAAAATCCTCAAAAAGACTTCAGTTTATCAAACCAAATCCTAACTTCGAAAATATACCTACCGTTTACCATAACCGAATAAAGTGATTCTTTCTTCAAACATTATATAGTCTAGCATGAATGTCATTTTAGAAAATAAAGAGTGTTCCAATAACTTGGACCGATTTCAAATGTGAATTAAGTTTAAGCGTCTAATGATTTTTTTTCTTAAGTCGTTGGCAATTTCAACCATGGAAAGATTAAAAATCAAACAACATGTTAAAGTTATCGAAGCCTATTACGAAAATGGACTTTCAAACAGAAATTGAATGAGAAGTTCCCAGGTCGCATCTTCTCTAGAAACAGCGAAGTCAATTGGCCAACATTATCTTGCGACTTGACGCCTTTAGATTTCTTTCTTTGAGGTCATCTCAAAAGTAAGGTCTATGTCAACAAGCCAACAACAATTCAACAGCTGAAGGATGAGATAATAAGACATATTGGTGAGATCGAGGAACAACTATGCAGAGACGTCCTTAAAAATTTAGACCATCGAGTGGGGGTGGTGCCGCCGAAGCCTTGGCGAACATTTGGGAGATATTATTTTTCACACATAATTGCCATGACTTAAATAACATGATCCAATAGAGAAATAAATAAATTTTTACCAATAAAAATGATTTATTTACTGCTGACTTTCATCTGTCTTAATGAAACACGTGTCATATCCCGCGGTGAAGTAGAGCGAATTAACATTCTCTCGTTAACGTTTTACTCTGGTTTAAGCAAATCGACCTGTGATGACGGTTCAGCAACGACATTACAGAAACAGCAAATCGAAAGCTGAACATTGACCACTTCACCAAACAACCATTTCTTCCAGTTCGTGATTTTAGCATTCTGGTCATACAAAGAAACATTCTTGCAGTAATCAAACGCTGAAAAAAAAGGTAATTTTATATGAAAAATACCACTACCCCACTAAGGACCACCTCCCTTATATGTCATTTTTTGCTTTTAAAATAAAAATGAAGACTTCTTGTAATAAAAGGACAAATAAACGGGTTCGAAACTACATTCGAACAACTTACCATTAACCGACCGTGAGCCACCGACATAAAGTTTACGGTTATTATGTTTGCAATATTTTATGGAAAATGGACTCAACCACTACGCAACCTCACCCATCGCCACCTGAGTTGGTCAGTTTTAATTTATGCCACCCATTTTCAAATACTGAATCCGATAGTTTACTGAACACTGAAGATTTTATCAGAACCCGCTATGAGAAACTTAAATGATCCGACTACGTCTAACTTGACAACCTCACTACTTTCGCAAGCACATTTCTTTATAACAAAATCATTTTCTTTCTCCCTTGTCGCAGACCCAACCTAGTTTAACAACGGTACGTTAACATTAGAGAAATATGTCTGACTTCATTACCAATTATTAAAAAAGAGGTACTTTTTCTGTTTTTTTTTTTTTTTTTTTTTAAAAGCTTTCAGAAATAGTTCATTGTATACTGATTTTTACAATAGTCTGATTCAGATCATGGTCCTATGTAAATCGAAGTGGGGGAAGGGTAAATGACTGAAAAATTATATTGTTCCATTCAACCATTGACCACTTCCTATACTCTACAACAATGTTTCCGTTTAACAAGGTTGAGGGAAGTCGCAACAGGGGTAGGGTTAGTAATTACCTGCCTTTGTATACATCGGCAAGAAATTCTGGTATTGTTCCTCTTGCTGGTGTGTTTTATTTATTTTTATATACATGCAAAACGTTTCTATATTCTACGATCCTTCTGGGAGTTTTACTTTAATCTAGAATTATGCTTGCTAGAATTGGTTTTTAGTTGGGTTTTAGAATGTTAATGATTTTAGAAAATGTACTCTTGAAACATTCAACAATTCAATGATTTTAGTGGCCGAAGCGCCAGCCATCTGCACTTCAGCAAATTGTTCTTTGAAAATCGGGTCATGCATTCTCAGTTATATAGTTATTTATAATGGCAAAGAAGAAAAACATACGACTAGGTCATCAAGTGTTTCTCATACGAATACTTACAAAAGTTTTCAGTTAGTCATGTGCCAGAATAAAAATAAAAGTAGTAAATGGTAATGCTTTTAACTCCACAAATCCGGCAACATTCACTAAGCAATTCGGCGGGACTTCTATAAACAATGCCTTCATTAGTAGCTCTGCTTTCTTTTTAGTCTCTCTTTTTTTCTTTCGTGTTCTGTAGTGTATTACGTTTCATGGAAACTTTTGTTGACTCCATGTTTTTATCAAAGTTACCCGACAAGATCCTTGACGCGACAGGATTCAGCCAGTTGGAAAATCTTGAACATTTACCTTTAATTTTCATTAACCATCAAAATAAAAATGAATGAAAGTTGATTTAAGCTGATATACAATTTTATTTAATTTATGTATAATACCGCCAGAAATTATGAGTTATTAGAAACTAGTAAATACATTTGTAGAAACTTATGCAAATTAGATAGACAAGTATAAATACAGAACAACTGGCGAACATAGGATGGCTATGCCTATCAAAGCCGGTTGCTACCCAGGACACGGAGAACTGTACTGCGACTACTACTACGCAGGGAGATAGGCAAAACATAACAACATTGAAATATGGAATGGAAACGGACAAATATTAATGGAAATAAAAAACATTCTTAAAAATTTAAATGTGAGAAGCAGGAGCGAACTAAAAATAAAAAAGTCTGACGTAAAAGAAAAATATTTCAAATTAAAAAGGTAAACTCTCTTCAGCTATTTAAGAAATAAAAAGTAACGAGCAAATTGTAATGACAAAAGTACGTAGGTGTAGGCTTTAAGAAAGCTTTATTCAATTGAGAATACAAGGTTCATGTATAGTGTCCTTTTATAGTCCCAGTAAACAAAAATAGCTCTCTAAAAAAGGACAGTAACGAAACAAGGGGAGACCACTCTTAATTATTCCTAACACAAATGTACAGTTAAAAATAAATTGTAGGAAAACAGCATTAATGAATGCATTTTGTACTAATCTTCGGAGGCTACTAAGTAACTTCCGGTTATATGGCCAAAAGTTCGAAAACTTACACATCACTCTTCTTTATATCATACTTATTATTAGAAATCAGTTTTTATTGTGGATCATTTTGCATTATATAATAATTGAAATTATTAATTTCTGGTACAATTGTAGGAAAATAACATTAATGAATGCATTCAGTACTAATCACAAGAGGCGACTAATTAACTTCCGGTTATACAGCCAAAATTCGAAAACTTTCACATCGCTCTTTACATCATACTTACCATTAGAACTCCGTGTTCTTTTTGTTTTTATTTCCACTAAAACTTTATTGTTGCTCATATGTTCAGTTCATATATTCCCAGCATCCTTCTGTAGAACCACATTTCTGTTGCTTTAAGTCCAGCATTCACTGCCATATAGAAAGACTGATATTACCTAACAGATCAGTATTCTTTTTCGTTGTTTCTAACAATAATTTTCTGTTTCTTAGTATTTTGCTTAGATTCTAGAAGGCATCTTTCGTTATCTCAATACACCTTCGGACTTCAACGTTACACCTGTTTTCTGTTAAGACGCCACCCAGAAATTTAAATTTTCGTACTAGTTTGATTTCAGCATCTCCAATTTGTAATTTGCATGTTGGGCCGTTGATTTTGCTAACAACCACGCATTCTGTCTTCTTGTAGTTTATGTTTAGTCCTTTCTTCTCACTTTCCTTCACTACCTTCTGTAAGAGTTCTTGTAGTTTCCTTCTGTGCCCACTATCCAAACTATGTCATTTGCATATCTTATAATGTTAAGATTGTGGCCCCCAATAATGAATCTTGTTAGGATTTCTAATTCTCTTAGAATTGTCTTGGTGTATAGGCTAGAAAAGTCTGGCGAGAAGACAAATCCTTGTCTTACACCGCTTTTTATTTGTGTATATTTAAAGAACTCATTTTCTATCCTTATGTAGTTGGTTTGCTGCCAGTATAGGTTCTCTAATATCCTTTCCACATATGTCAAGGTTAACTAGCAGATCCACTAAATGTAAATAAGCAAGAGAAATAAGATCTAATAAATACTAGCGAAAAATTAATAATAATTAACAATGATTCGTCTAATAAATTAAGAAAATTTAAGACTATCACATCTTATTACTACTTGGTGTAAATAAGCAAGAGAAATATGATGAAAGAAATACTATTAAAAAATGAATAATAATTGACAATGTTTCGTCTAAGAAATTCAGACAACTTAAGACATCTTATTACTACTTGGTGTAAATAAGCAAGAAAAATAAGATGAAAGAAATACTAGTTAAAAATTAATAATTTTTGATAATGCTTCCTCTAAGAAATTCAGACTCCTCAAGACTATTACATCTTATTACTACTTGGTGTAAATAAACAAGAGAAGTAAGATGAAAGAAATACTATTAAAAAATTTATAATAATTGACAATGTCTATGGATATCTCATCTTGTTCACTGCTACAATCTAAATTTCTGGGATGAAGAGTTATCATTAGTGTGATTGTAAATAATGTAATTAATATCCTTATCGTTGCTGTTGTTTTCACGACGTTTCGGCCATTATGACTTCTTGTCTTCTTCAATGCTGTCAATTTGGGTAACCTGTATATTTCATATAGAGAATGAGAAACAACAGTGGAAAGAGGCAAGCTTAACAGCAAGGCTTCAGTAGCAGAAATAAGAAAGAAGTGGTGGCAGAGGTAGTCAAGCATAACAGCAAGGCAACTAGCAGTAGGCAGGCAATGAAGCAATAAGAAAATTAGTTTTAAGGCTCAAAATTCTAGCTTCAGGATTGTCCCACAGGACGATGCAGGATTTATGTTTTGTTTCATGAATTTGATGCCAGTTGTTATCTTCTGTCTTAATTCCTGTTCTCTTATTGTTCTCTATCGTTAATGGTTTTCTTTTTCTCATATTCTCTCACACTCAGTAACCCCTTGCGTTTTAGTGGCTTTATCGCCTTGCCTGGGGTGAAAGGATTTAAAAACAAAACAAAAAAAACTTAAATGAATCCAAGAGGAAATTTTCTGTGTCTCAGAGTTTAAGCAGTTTCTTACTTAATTATAATATATTGATGACGTCATCACACCGCCCAATTTACGACGAGTTTTAAAAAAATGAAAGAAATGTTTGCACAAAGTAACTATAAACAATTTTTTTGTTGCCATCCTCTGCCAGCCGCTATGATGGAGAAAGCATTACCTCGAACCATCGCCAGTGAGTCACGCTGCAAGAGCCACTCCGTTTCGCGAGGCTCATCCCTTAATCGAGACGCAATCGCGCCAATCCTCCGAAGGAACGCCATCGAACGAGGGCCAATAACTCCAGAAATCTCCACTGCCACAGACGACATCATCAGACGAGGTTTGGATGCAGCTGGGTTCCCTTTCCAAATCGAACCCGTAGGCCTCGACCGTGGTGATGGAAAGCGGCCGGATAGCATTACCATCTTACCTTTTAAAATGGGGAATTCGTTGATTTGGTATGCGACTTGTGCGGATACATTTTCAACCGGTAATTTGATCAGGTCCACGGTTGAGCCGGGGGTCCGTCGCCCGAGACGCAGAGATAAAAAAAAAAATAGTTAAATATTCTTCTCTTGCTGGTAGATTTTATTTTTTACTCCTGTGGCAGTGGAGACTTTAGGGTTTATAATATATTATATATTAACATATTGCATTACATATTAATATAATATACAGACATCTCTCGATTAATGCGCATTCGATTGATGTGTTTTCGATTAGTGTGCTAAAATGTTTATCTACCAAAATTCGATTATGCGTACATAATACTTGATTAGTGCGGTTAAACATTCTTCAGTTTAATCATAGTAATTGAAAATTGATTATTTTATAGTTAACGATATACACATTAGCCGCACTCACCGAGGTATTCCTGTATTACTTTACATATTAATATAATAATAATGATAGATTTTTTTTTTTACTCCTGTGGCAGTGGAGACTTCAGGGGTTATTGGCCCTCGTTCGATAGTGTTCCTTCGGAGGATTGGCGCGATTGCGTCGCGATTAAGGAACGAGCCTCGCGAAACGGAGTGGCACTTGCAGCGTGTCTCACTGGCGACGGTTCGAGGTAATGCTTTCTCCATCATAGCGGCTGGCAGAGGATAGAAAAAATTGTTTATAGTTACGTTGTTCTGGAATTGTCATCATTGGTCGACTGAACTTGCTTTGTTTCAATGACTTTTGTTTTGTTATTATTAGTTACTTAGTTCAATAAATATGTTTTTATTATTAAAAAAAAAAATTAAAAAAATAACAAATCCCTGGATAGCAATTTTGGAAACCATTTTGAAGCTTCTTAAAAGAACAAAGATCTTTTACAATGAAGTAGAGTTGTAATACAGTAAGTTCCTGATAGGTATTTTTTAATATTCCTTACATAATGCTATACAATATAACTTAGTCGCCAAAAGAAGAAAAAAAAGAGCCAAGAAAATTGTTTGTATTGGAAATGAATTTCTCAATATAATAAATTATATATTAATATAAAAGGATCTCATTTACGTAGGAACAAATATTGTTTATAATTCTTGCAATCATGCCAAAGCTGAGCTGAAGAACGATTACTCTTGGATAGGCCGATGGTAGAGAAAGTTTGATGTCATAGCGGTCCGAAACTTTTCATGATCCCATCACTGAGGTGTATTCTGGTGTGCAATAACTATTAAAAAAAAAACTAAAGAATATATTATATATTAATATAATAAAACTAATATAAATATTTCATCTAATTGTTAATTTCTTGTAACGATGCCTGACATTTCAAGCGGAACTGTTCTTTGTGAGGCGACGGTATTTCGAACTTGTTTTAGTAAATAAACTCTTCTTAATTAACATTTCCGTTTCGTCTTTTAGTCGCATTTTGATCACTTCCGTTTTTGCTCAAATAATTCAATAATCTTAAACACAAAGATTCCTTTTCCGGATCTAATTCCCGATAAAGCTGACTTTGAAACCGGGAAAGTAAAAATGATTTTACCCCCACTCCTTCTTAATCTTGTAATATTGATATTTGTTTTATAACGAAAAACTAGAAATCAAAGAGATATTTTGCCTTAAATAAACCATCTGATTTTAAGACGGGCAATGCATGAGATTTGTAGATTTGGTTCTTGCGTGAGGGTGTCTGCGTACAAGAAATAAATAATGAATTCCCTTGCTACTACAGACGGCGCTTTTTCCATGGAAGTCAAAGGTGAAAACCTGGAATACTCTGATGTCTGCAACTGATATTGGTCTACTTCAGGCAGAATTGATATTCCACGATATCTATCTGCTGTCTTTACAGTCATGTAAACTAGGCTTTATTAAAGTAAATTCCTCCGATACCAATGCTCTCTCTACGGAAGACAGCTATCAAGGTTTAAATCTGAAATGATGACTATGAACATTTCTCGGTGGAAAAATAATAACCCTTTTATTGTACTGTCCAATATAATCAGATTTTTCATTTGGAATTTTGTAAAATAATATTTGATATTCTTTCATAATTGTTACACTTTAACTTGGTTCTTTTGTTATTCAATCAGACTTATTGGCGCGCTCAGTACATGACCCGTGATCTTTTCTTGTCAGCTCACCTACCTACCTACCTACCTGTCTTAGTCTGTACATATCTATCTAAATCATTCTATCTCAGTCTGTCCATATATATCTCTGTCAGCTTATCTACCTCAGTATATCTATATATATATATATATATATATATATATATATATGTATATATGTATATATGTTCATATCTATCTATCTATCTATCTAAATCATTCTATCTCAGTCTGTCCATATATATCTCTGTCAGCTTATCTACCCCAGTCTATCTATCCATATATGTTCATATCTATCTATCTATCTATCTAAATCATTATATCTCAGTCTGTCCATATATATCTCTGTCAGCTTATCTACCTCAGTCTATCTATCCATATATATATGTTCATATCTATCTATCCATATCTATCTAAATTATTCCATCTCAGTCTGTCCATATATGTCAGCTTATCTACCCCAGTCTATCTATCCATATATATATATATATATATATATATATATATATATATATATATATATATATATATATATATATATATATGTTCATATCTATCTATCTATCTAAATTATTCTATCTCAGTCTGTCCATATATATCTCTGTCAGCTTATCTACCTCAGTCTGTCTATCTATCTATCTATCTATCTCAGTCTGTCTATCCATATCTATCTAAATTATTCTATCTCAGTCTGTCCATATATATCTCTGTCAGCTTATCTACCTCAGTCTATCTATCCATATATATTTATATATATATGTTCATATCTATCTAAATCTGTCCATATCTATCAAAATCTGCCCATATCTATCTACCTATTTTAGTTCATCTATCATCTATGTACATATCTATCTATTAAAATCTGTCCGTATCTATCTACTTATTTCAGCCCATCTATCATCTATGTCCATACCTATCTATCAATATCTGTCCTCATCTATCTACCTATTTTAAGTCCATCTATCTGTCCATATAAATATCTCCATATCTATCTTGCTATCTAATATGTCCATATCAATTTATATACTTTCATCTGCTAATTTCTATCTTGTTCTGTTCATATCTGTCTATCTTGATCTGTTAATATCTATTTTCATCTGTTAATGTTCGTTCATCTCTATTTTAGTTAGTTAATGTGTCTTTATCTTGATCAGTATGGGAGAAAAGGATATATTAATTTTTACATACCAAGACTATGTTAAGAAAATTAGTGAGACAGTGGAAAGTATTTTTCGTGTGACGGATTTTTATCGTTTAGAACTTCATCAAAGCAAATGGAGTAAAACTTTCAAGAGCCACACGGGATAGGGACGTGGCAAATAGAAAGTTTGGGTATTTTTGTCTAGCCAATTTCATTTAGTTTTGTTTTTGTTTATATTTTTTTATCACTTTTGTTATTAATCATCCCACACTGTAATAACAGAAACTCTGCCAAGAAAGGTGAAAGGTGAACCTGGGTGTAAATTTACTAGCAATTAAAGCACTTTTTATACACATTCATCTAAGTAAATTGTTTTTTTTTAATTAAAGTAACCTTTTTTTAAATCGAAATTATGGTCAGACGCATTACAGTGAGCAACTAATACACTAAGTGTATTGTTTTGCAAAATATCCCTTTAGTGTTTTAATCATTTATTTAAATTCCTCGATATTGAAACTAACATAGACTTATTTACTATCACCCTCTTCTTTTTTCTGCATGCAGTACAAGTAAAATAAATCTTTATTATTAAGACTGTTACATAGTTCATGTACTGATTACTGTATAAATTATTTCATGGCACAGTGGATAAAGGCGTTGGTTAGATCCAGTGACAGGACCCAAAGAATGTGAGTTCAATACCCGGTTAAGGCAGTGGAGAACTTTCAGAGGGAAAAATTAACAGGAGATAACTGATAACTGACATCCATTAAACATAGCACGTGGAACTAGTCTACCCCAGTGAGTGAAATAAAGGGTTCAGTTCGACATTCCAACCACCTGGAGAAGGCCGGAGCGTACAACGGCCGAAACGTTGTAATAAATATGGCGACAAAGATGAGGACAATAGTCCGAATAATGTAAATAATGTACATAATACCTCATCTCAGAAATATAGACAGATATTGCATTCACCTCGCTTCACTTTTTTTTTCGGCAACCAATTCTACCACTGTCGTTAGTTGGTTCTAATTTAAGCTATCATTTAAACATCACATAACTCCGTAATTTCTTTAACCCGGTGACCCAGGTTCGATCTCCAATAAAATCGGTAAATCTAGACACTACTAGTAGGACTAAAAGAGATAGTATCTCTTCAAACGGTGACACGACGTCGATAATAAAATGCAGTCTTTTGGTAAATTAATTCTAGTCGTACTATAGACGCTACATTTTCTGACTGTTAACATAGAATTATCTACAAACTACTTATCCCACGAGGAAAAACACTAATTTTGAAAAACTTTAATCACCTTTGAGAAAAGACATATCCTAAAACCTCCGGTAATAAAAGTCTACAATCACTTCGACAATACGATGAAAAAACAAATATTGATTTGTTCGTTTTCTACGGCTTAGCCACCCCCTTTCAAGTTATTCAAAGTCAGAAAACTTACTGCTTTAGATTGTAAGAATTTTTGGGAGAGATAATAATGGTTTAGTGATACAATCTTGCTAATTAACCCATAGATGGGGAGAGAGGTGGTACATTCTTTCATTTCCTCAAGGGTATTTGCGCGTAAGTGAATATAACGAACTCAACGGGAATTGGAACGGCTCCCCGACTAACAATTCTGTGACATTATCCATTACACCACCCGCACATCCAAGCTTACAGCACTTGGTATTCACAAGCATTCACTAATCTAGATACTGACCAGGCATGACGTTGCTTAACTTCGATGATCGAAACGGGAACAGGTGTTTCAATGTGATGAGGTCGTAACCCTTGAAAAATTAAAATACTCTTAAGTAGTATTCAATAATAATATTCATTGATACTCCAGAAAATGAACGAAGCAGGCATTACGTGAAAAAATTTTCAATAAAGTACATGATATTTTTTTTAAAAAACTCATTCTGCATTAAAGCAACCAAATCGTTGCTTTCACTTCAAGACTAAGAATAAACAAAAATTACTTTTATTAAAAAAAGAAAAGAAAAAAATATGTTAACTCAAAAGAAAAAAAAAAATGACGTCAAATACATGAATAACATCTGACCAATCAGCAAACACGAAGCAATATTTTCTAACCAACAGAAATAAGGAACCCTACCATAAAAAAATAATCGTTTTTGGAGTTTTGCTCATAAGTTTAAATAAATAATTATTGCAGTTTAAATGATGTCTGATCTAACTGGCAAGTATATAATTAAGGAAACCTAATTATAATTACAATAAAATAAAGAATTCTGTATTTTGTTGGTCGCCATTTGAAAAACATGACATTATATGATTTACATTAATAACCATCTTTTAAGGGACTCATGGAAACAGCGAACAATTTACCTGATGGGCAGGTGTAATTGGTAAAATAGTGTCTGGGAGGGATAGTGTTTTAAGATATGAAATTATGAAAAGCCGTAATCACCTACGTCCTGAAAGGTACAGATGGCAAACCCGCGATTAATCTAATTAACCTTTTGAGCCCAGCGTTCCTGAACAATTTTAACCCTTCTGCCTGAGCTCCTGTGTCGAAATTCGCAAATAATTGGTATGTAATGTTTCACGGTAGATATAAAAATAGTTGCAAAAAATATAAGCATTATACTTAGCGGGGATAGAGTATGATTTCATGCCTTCACTTTATCGGCAAAATTCTTTCCTTGTGTGCCAGTCTACCCAGCAGATGCTGCCTCTCTTGATGCACAAGAATAGAAAAACACGACGCAAGTGTTTACCCACCGTTCAAACGGTGGCTGGGCATTAATTTTCTCTTCCACCGATAAAACGGTGGTTAGGACTCAAAGGGTTAACGAGCTTGTGTTAATGGATAACAGAACAGAGTATGGGAGGGTTAGTAAAACACAAACATTGTTTAGAACTAGAAAGGCTAGGAAGTCGTGGAGAGTCATTATTTCTTACACAATTGTTGTGATGTCTTCCTTCTAATGAGGCTGTTGTGGATTCATCCACTTACTATAAAGTTAGTAGGAAAAATAAGCCTCGGGGGAACAGTGATATAGACTGAATGCTGGTCAACCGACACACACTCACAAGTCGTGTAACACACTTCTGTTGTATTTACTGTTCAATACACTATTTATCTGCAACCTCTTGTCTTGTTATTTCTTAACCCTTTACTTGATCACAACAACACTAAAGGGACAGAGAGCAACAACGAGTAATCTACTTAACTTGCTTACGTAAATGGATTTTAAAATAAGGAGCAAACATTGCTAAGAGCTACAAAGGATAGGAATTTGTAGAAAACAATGAAACAACATGATATTTAAGCAACTTATTGAAACACCGGTTCCAAGGCAATCACCTAAGTTAAGCAACGTCGAGACTGGTCAGTATGGCTGACCTTTGGGAATACCAGGTGCTGTAAGCTTGGATATACGGGTTGTGCAATGGATAGTGGCTCGAAATTGTTAATCGGAGAGACAGGTTAAAATTCCCTTAGGGGTCATTAGGCTGAAATACCACGGGAAAGGTATGAATGGTTCTTCTTTCAGTTATGGGATGAATGAGAAAATCATTATTATCTAAAAAAGAAAATATCTTACAATGTAACAATATTTTCTGGATTGAAATAACCTGCAAAAGT
>OZ038494.1:78142566-78177566 GCA_964036315.1 Acanthosepion esculentum | reverse complement strand
CTCCAAGTTTCTGTAAAATATCCAATTTACCTTGCCTAGCTGTTTAAAAAAATCATTATGGCAATGTTTAAGTAGCGAATTGCACGACAAAATTATAACTATCGACATAAGACAAATATTAGTGAATCATAAGAAAAATTAATTACCACCAATGTTAGGAAAGGCTAGAAGCTATTATTATACAACATAAACAGCCCACATTAAATAAAATATCGTTCATCACAGGAGACTGTATCATGAAGTGCATATAATATAATTGATGTAAGCATATACAATAACATTCGTATTCTTTTTGGTGCAGCCTCGTTCCCACTGACCATGACGTCACTGTAGACTATTTCAAACATGCAGTTTTCAAAAGAATACCAAGATGAAGAGAAAGGAATCCAGCCTATTACACGAACACCATATTGGTTCTTGAAAATGACAGATGATCGAAAGTACTTGAACGACACAATAACACAATATGAACTTCGGACAGTTTATCCACAATTTCATTCACAATACCCAACACCTTATTCGAAAATTGGAAATATATATATATATATATATATATATATATATATATAATAGCTGGTCACTCGTCTATTAGGGTGGCTAGCCAATCCCTACTGCAGACTCTCGCTCAGGCACATTTGTCTTTTTTTCCACAGAGGCACCTGTGGTTTATACTGGAACTCAGCTAAGCAGACCTTAGTTACATTTTCTGGGAGAGAGCGTGTTATCTAACGTGATCAACAATTTGAACAAGGCCAGCACTATGTCCGGCCCTCAAGAGTTCCGTCTATCCACTTTCACTCGCAATGATTGAGTCAACCCATTGTATGGTTTTCAGGTGCCGCACGCTGGGATCGACCTCGATTCATTCCGATAACATCAGGAACTCTCTTTCCTGACAAATCAACCATGGTTAGATTCGAACTCGGTCCTCATGGTCAGAATATATTATATATATATATATATATATATATATATATATATATATATATATATATATATATATATATATATATACGCCCGCGCTCTATCGCTGATATCGAGCACTTTTACCCATAAATATAGCATACCTAAAAACTATATTTTTATCATATGCATACACAAACTTATATACATAAATGAACTTGAAATGGACATCTGTGTCACGAGGGCTGATTTCCTTTTCTCCCTGGTAACAACCCCTGGGTAACAGGAAAATAGTGTAAGTCGCAATTTTGAAGTCAACCTTATGACTTATGTATTTAAACTAAATATATTTCTTAATAAATGTAGTATTTCAAATCAACAAACAATTTAGATTTGTAATTTGATCATCTTGCCATCAGATCAGTGAAAGGTTAAGCCCAATAATAATAGTACTTATCTTTTGCCGCTCCAAGTAATTGTAGTATATGACACATCCCAGATGATACCAAAATATACTTTCAACTCAGTGTGATGGTAGAGAAGCCAGGTGCATCAACAGGTTTGCCCGACAGATGTACTTCTGGTCACCAAGTTCTGATTCGCGTAGCATAGAATGGTCAGTAATTGACTCCGACGGTTTAACATCACACAGAATGTGCACACATGGGCAAAACAAATGGATAATAGACAGATATATAAACACCCACCCTAGAGGAAAGAGTCTTAGAAATCCACGGAAGTATGTAGAATCCACGTTCGAAAAAGGCTTCAGGGTCGCGCAGCCACTGACCGACAGTAATTGATAATGTCCAGAGTGAATAAAATATCATATTACAGATAAGAAAATAAGTTTCGTGGTTTCATCAGTAATACACAGCGAAAACAAAACCTTTGACCTTTTAATGGATATATTTTTCCTTTTTTCGGCTATCCGTTTACACGAATTCATTAATTAGTAGGTTAGTTGCTGTTTCACCGGTTTTTATTGCCTTTATTTTGCCTTGCGAATGTTAAATTCTCCATATTACCTCATTATATGCCGCCGAAAATTCAACTGTTTCTTTCTGATTGTAAGTATACGTTTGCGTGTTGTTCACATTTTCCTTAAAACTTCCTCGTTGGCTGCATGTTCTTTATTCTCGGTATTCGTTGGCAGAACCACATCTTTCTCACTTCGAGTTTCTTATTTACACTATTTTATATTCAGGCTATTGTCCTCATCTTTGTTGTTGTTATTGCAACGTTTCAACCGTTATGCATTCCGGCCTTCGACTGAAACGTTATGATAACAATGATGAAGATAATAGTCAGAATATAAATAGTATAAATAATAATAACTCCCCCCCCATCCCAGAAATTCAGACAGAAATTTTCGAGTGTCTTCTTCACTCGTGAAGAGATTGTCCAGCATTCACTGCCACACAGAAGGAATGATATTACATAACAGTTCAGCATTACTTTTTTGTTTCTAACGACATTTTCCTATCTCTTAATACTTTGCTTAGTTTATGAAAGGCATGAAGTGATTGTCCAGTATTCACTGCCATATAAAACATTAGATATTACATAGCAGTTCCACACTCATTTCTTTGTTTCTCATGCCATTTTCCTATCTCTTAATACTTTGCTTAGTTTATGAAAGGCATGAAGTGATTGTCCAGTATTCACTGCCATATAAAACATTAGATATTACATAGCAGTTCCACACTCATTTCTTTGTTTCTCATGACATTTCGTAATCTCTTAATACTTTTATTGTATTTTTATGTAGTTTATGAATGATAACTCTTGTTATTTCTATGCGCTTTCGGATTTCGATTGTCTCTTTTTAATTGTAAGTATTATTTTCATTGTAACTCCGATTTTCATTAAAACTTCCTTGTTGCCAACATGTTTTGTCTATGACATTCGCAGCATTCCGCTGAACTGAGATGGAACAAATACATTGAATCAATAGCTTCATCTACCGCAAGGAAATTTGGTTCTGTGTGTCGCGCCAGAAAGTTTTTCTCGTCTGAGTCCATCCTTCAAATCTATAAATCAACCATCCGTCCTTGCATGGAATACTGCTGCCATATATGGTCTTGAGCCCCCGCTGTTTTCAAGGTCCTCGACAAAATCCAGAGGCAGATATGCAATGTGATTGATCCTGATCTGGCATCTCGTCTGCAGTCACTTTCTCACAGATGTGATGTGGCTTCCTTCTGTCTTTTCTACAAATACTTTCACGGTAACTGCTCCGGCGAGATACTTTCGCTGGTTCCGAAACTGCATGAATTTAAACGTGCTACTAGGTTGGCATCTCAGTCCCGCCATTTCACTGTCGAAACTGTTAAATGTAGCCGTCTCTTCTACACCAATAGCTTCGCGTCTCACACTTCCCGTATGTGAAACTCCCTTCCTCTTACTTGCTTCCCTAATAGCTATAATCTTCAATTATTCAAATGCAATGTCAAAAGACATTTTCAGATGCCTTGATCTAATTCCACGTTCTTCTCTTAATCTCTTCCTCTTTCACGCCTCTTTACTCTTGCTCCCACTCGCTGTAACCCCTTGCGTGCTAGTGGCACTCCCGTCTTGCTTGGGGTGAAATGCTTAAAAAAATTCTTCTTTAGAACCACATCCCTGTTGATCAAGTCTCTTTTTCATGATATTTATATGTCCTGTTGCATAGATGTTGAAGAATTTTATCGTCATTAACGTCATATACTTTGCTCGTTTTCTGAAAGCCATTTTCGCTATTTCCTTGCGCCTCCAAAGTGCAGCAAGTTAACCAATGATCCACGGTAAAGCAGCCCGGCTGACAGACTCTCTTACGAAATATCAATTGTTATTTTCTGTTTTCTGAATTTCTGCTCTTTTATTGTTCTTCCTCCTTAATGTGTTTCTTTTTCTTATATTCTTTCACACTCACTAACCCCCCCTGCGTCTTAGTGACTTTATTGCCTTACTTAGATTGAAATGATTAAAAGACAAATATAAAGAAATTAGTATTATAAAATACTGAACGAACATACTAGTAATTCTGATGTTGGCACGAATGTTTGCTTATTTTGAAATTTCGAATACCTATTTGCTCAACGAGTGCTACTGGTACCATGTAAACCAATATTACCTGTCTTTTCCGGTGTTTTTTTCTGGTCAGAACGGTGGCAAGATACCCAGCAAGATTAAAAACACGACCTGTCAACGAGCGGAGGGAAGTTTTTGTAGTTTTAACCGCCATATGAACTGGGCTCCATAAAAATGTAAGCAGTCAGTGCGGTGGTAACACGGCGTCGCTGGGAGGAGGGCTTGATTGAAGTCAACGGCCAGGGCGAAGGGTTTTCCCAATGCAAGCAACAACTAGGTGTCCGTGACCAAGGTGAGCCTTCAAATTGGAGGATATCTGCTGCGGTTTGAACACGAGAAGGACGGGTCCCGCCAGGTTTCCTTGCCCAAGACACGCTACGCAAGAATCTCTATAGCTTTCAGATTGGATTGTTCAGATGCTCAGCAACTCTACGACCACGCCTAATTATGGAACTGATGATATTTTTTCCCTTGCTTTTTTTTAACAATAATGTTCACTATGTACAAGGCCCAACAGCCACTCGAGGTAGATGGTTACAGAGTAAGAGGTAAGCGATACAGTTTATAAGGATATGTGGGAAAGATAACGGTTAAACCTAGTTTTGAACAGTTTAAGAGCGAGTGATGAAGGAAGCATCCTCTTGGGAGTTGGTTACACCAAGCAGCGGTTTGTGGAAAGAGCTGCTCGATCGGAACTTACATCTCACCTGTGGAATACGAAGGGAATGACGGTGGTTTGCTATAATGTGAGTGACATAGCGGGTCTTAGCTAAAGAATGTAGTTCGCCTGAGCATTTTCCATGGAAATAGCGATAGAGCAGCGAGAGGATTGCAACTTTTCATCTATGTAAAAAGAGGTTGCAAGGTTGGAAATAATTCATCATCCCCAAGACCGCGTAGATGCTTTTGAACTCTATCGAGGCTGGAAAGTGAAGACTTGGTAGCTCATGCCCATATATGGCAGCAGTACTCCATTTTCGGCCTGGTAGGTAGGGGATATCAGGAAGAGGCAAGTACTTACTAGACTGGTACAGGGAACGGACCATTTTCCCTTATGTCTAAATAAATAATGGGATGTATTCTGATATATCCTGCGGATCTGTATGTATTTTGTGTTTTGAATATTTAAATTCAATATTTTATGTGAAATGTGGTTAATCTCTCTGCTTATATTTGTAGGATAGCAGGAGGATGTGGTCGGGTACCCTTGCTGTACATCTACCGATTTTTAATAAAATCCAAAGGATCTGTAATGTAGTCGATCCTGAGCAAGCATCTAGACTTCAGTCAATTTCTCATCGTTGTGAATGACTTACCTTTGTCTTTTCTACAAATATTGTCATGGCAACTGCTCTGACGAGCTTTTCCCCCCCCCCACCTTGTGCCCCGACTACATGAATTTAAGCGTGCTACTGGATTGGCATATAGGTCCCACCCTTATACTGTTGAATTAGCTAAATGCAACTGGCATTTCTACTTCAACAATTTCTTTGCTTGCACTTCCCACCTTTGGAACTCTTCTGTTTCCTTGCTTCCTGAAAACTAGAATCTTTAAAAAAAAATTTAAATGCAACGTCAATCGCCATCTTCTGTCTTCTTGAACCCCTTTCACCTTTTGTCTTTTTTTTTCAGTCCACTCTATTCTCAGTCTTCGCTTTTACTGACACTCGCTGTAATTCCCCGCGTACTAGCGGCATTCTCATCTTGCTTGGAGTGAAATGATTAAAACAAAACAACAACAAAAACAAAACAAAAACAAAACAACAACAAAAACAAAACAAAAACAAAACAAACCAAAAAACACACAAAATATACGTTTTGATTTAATTCTATATAATTCAATATATAATAATACTAGATAACATATATGTTTTGAATTATATTTATATACTATCGGGCAGCATTTAAGCTAGTTCCTGCGGAGGGTCCTTGAATAATAACAATAAACTACAGAAGAACTTAAAATTGATAGCTGCATTTAAGTATTGCTTTAATATTTAAGATTACCTTTTAAAAGTACAACGATAATTCTTCTGCCACCACTTAATTTAAAACAATTTGATGTACGTAGGTCCTTCATTTCCATACAAACAATTATTTTCCTGGATGACTTTCACTGGATTTCGCAATTAATTTCGATTATTCCCAAATTTATTTCCAAGTTGTAAAAATTGTTATCGTCAAAGAAAAAAAAAAGAAAAAAAAAATTCGTCGCAAAAAAATGACGTAAAAAATCGCAAAAAACAATCGCAGTAATTAAAACTTGGGGATTCAAAATTTCAGGATTGTGGGTCCGGATCCGGGGTCCGGAATGTTTTTAATTTGCTCATGGAGTCGGGTTGATTCCAAAATGTTATGATATGTTGGGCTACGACCTCTAGGAGTAAAGTTGAAAAAGTGTGACACAGCGACACACCGACATTCGCATTTATTATATAGATAAAAAGATACATCACCAGCTTACAAGAACAATTTAAGACAGCGCAACCTCTGCCTAGGGGAGAAAATAGCCATAATCATTTTTGCAGAACAAGACAAACTCCCAAACAAAAGATCGTAGTTCATTCTCACTTGCAGACACGAAGAAAAGAAAAGAAAAGCTTACTGCCCTACATACAAGCACATCATGCTAGAAAAGATTAAATGAAATTCCATAAACTTCATCTTATAAGCTTTATTTCAAACACCAACATTTAGACTGAGAGAAAAAAATAATACCCGAAAGAAATATAAGAATTGTGGAATCGTCCATGTTATTTTAACACCCCTGCTCTGGGAACAATCTATTATTTACACCCACGTAAAATTAGCTTATTCAATGAAAATTTCATATTTCCGATCTCAGAATTCTATTGGCTTACAGCTCGAATATTCGAAAGCTCACGTGAAAAGTAGTAATTTGCGCCAAAACTCTGTGAGCCGATTTTGATATCCGAGAACTTATAAAAGGAAGATTTTGGACTGACCAAGTCAGTCAGCGGATCGAACACAGAGAGATGCTAAACAAAACAACGCTACTCAAAACAATAACTTTCCCGCGCAAAAAAGAACATCACTGACTCAACGACAACTGGCCCGAATAATCCTCTGTGACCAAGAAAGATCGTCGAACTTTAAACAAACTTTGCTTACCTAAAGTGAACAAGAAAATATTCACTACTATAAAGTAAAATAATTACGATCGAACTAAAACCTTAACTACAGTTAAGGGTACGCAACTTCAAATGACTTAACCAAAAAACAGTACGTAAATAATTGCATATACATTCATGTTGAATTATAAATGAGCATTTAATTTACCAAGAAAACTCATTCTACCATAACTTTGTAAAATTACACGAATATATCGAAACACTCGAACAATCCGGATATTATAATACAAAACATCATTAACACACCAACTTTTGATAACACAAAACGTCATTGTAAATATTGTTTAATTGTATATAAATGTGCGTATTATTTGAATTGAATTATAACCTTGTTGTGTTTCATATGTTAAACATTTTTTATTGTTGAGGATGAATGTTTAGAACACACCAGCCTAACAACCAAATCCTTCTGACAATTCCCAACACTCTAGTTAAAGAAACTTATTACATTCTACTCGTCCCCAACAGAATTATAGATAAATGAAATATATAAATGAATAAAATAATAATAAAGTAATAAATAAAGTAATAAATAAAGATATAAATAAAATAAGTACACGAAAAGTCGAGATTATAGAAAAACCGAAAGCATTAACCCTAAACAGAAGAACTGGTAAGGACCAGTTTCCCCTTTTCCTTACATCACTTAATCCCCCAGTGATCTGTATATAGAACCCACTATAGGAATAGTCACATATGTCCTGACGATTGTTTGATGCGTGAAACTGAGAGTCACTATGTTAATTCCTGTGTCCACACTATCTGTTCGAATCTATCTACCTACGTTGGTACCTATTTATCTCTGTTCGTATCTATCCCTACTCGTATCAATCTATGTTACTACCTATCTATCATGTATAAATTTTGTACGACACCTACATAATCCACTAGAGAGAGATGGGCGATTCTCCAATAGTTATGTAGAGTTTTCTTTTGAGGTAATAAAAAGATAATTTTGTATTATTTTATTCGCGGTAAATAAAACGCCATAATTTATTTAAGTTATTTTAGCCGCTGGATATTTTTAGATCGCAGACAAATGGATAGTCGATTTGTAATTTCACTTATAAAAAATATGTATAAGAAAAATAAAATAATGCCGCCATTTTTGACGGCACGTGTAGACTAGTACTGAAACAATGCAAACACAAAACTACATTCTTTGAATGAAAATCAAAACAAAAAAATGAAAAAAGTGTCGAGAAAGTCGGCGAGGATATACATCTTGATACAGCGCTCGTCCAAAATTTAAAAATTGAAATTTCAGGCTAAGCGTCTCACGATGATAAATTGTAACCGGCGTTGATTGCATTTCGCCCCACTCCTATATCAGGCTCGATCGAGAAATCTATTATTATTTTGATGAAATCCTTTTAAGCTTGTGGCGGGTGGGGTGGGGGTTGGAGTAGAGAGGGTATTTGTGCCAAAATTAATGTAACGGACGTAGCCAGAATTTGAACACCGATCGCATATTTCTCTCAGAAAGTTTTTTTTTTCATTCCCGACAAAAATAAAATATATAAAAAATAAAAATAAGGCATTTACGTTTTCCTTTAAAACCTTCATCTCTCTCTCATATATATATATATATATATATATATATATATATATATATATATATATATATACACACACACTTCTTTCTCAACTAACGAGAAAGCAAACCTCAAATAAAAAGAGGAAGAAGAAAAAACTGAAATCGGCCGGAAGTTTGCGGGACCAGAGCTTACTTAATTATGACTATAAATCTAGCAAAATAACATAGGCCCTGCGCATAACTTCCGTTATATATATATATATATATATATATATATATATATATATATATATATATATATATATATATATATATATATATAAACCTGATAAAGAAATGGACGCCGGAAAATAAAATAAGTTTGGTCAATCAAAAAAATTAATCTAAAGAGACTTTTGATGTTAGCTGAAACCAAGGTTCGCGCCAGAGTCTGCGAGCCGGGTCAAAAGGACATAAGCTCACAGCTCTAAGTTAGACGAAGAGAGTGACGACAAGAAACGCGACCGCTAGAGAAACCAATCATACGTGATATGTGAAGTAATTAAAAGGTCATCTGCTAATGATAATTTCTGCCCTTCTTAGGGACGAGAAAAACAGTAGATTGACACTGACCGATTTCCAAGATGACTACTATTACTACTACTAGCAAGGTCCAACTTTAAAACTATCTACTACCGAACCGAAACGAACAATTTTCCAGACTGCTACCAATATCCGTCCTATAAACGAACATTTTGCTTCAGCGAATACCAAAGGACTCCCTCTAAAGCAAATAAATAAAAACATATTTTATACCCTTGAGTCTGTTCGTTTTATTCCAAAGTTTCCAGTAAATAAAAAAACAAGGATCCTCCTGACAAATATCCACACCTCTGCTATTTCATCCGCACACCCAGACCTATCACTCACAAGAATACAGTCATTTCTAAAAGCAATATCACCAAATTTGTTTTGACAGTTCTAAACCTACTCGATGGTAGATTTTGTGTATCGGTTTCATCAGACTTTTCATGTTTAGCTTTAGGCTTTATAAAGTTGCTTTGCAAATTTGGTAATAAAGGTTTTGACAATTTATGTATACCCACGAGTGAATATAAAGGTTAGAAGCTCGGGAAGAGAAATTTGCGAGCCGAGTTCAAATCTCAGCAGAATTCGTTCCATTTAATTTTGTACAAATGCCCTTGGGAAAAAGCAGAAAGTCATCTCTTCTCACCCCGCAGCGAATAGCAAAGGATAACTGATGACTTGGAACTTGTTGTCAACTATGGGTTACTTCCCCCTTAAATCGGCCCGGTGGAGATGTGAACATTTATTAATCTCTGGAAATAAAGTAACTGTTTCCCGTACGATCGCTGAGCCTAGTCAGTACCTATCTGAGTGACCCCTTGGGAATACCAGGTGCTGTAAGCTTGGAGGTACCGGTCGTGTAATGGGTAATGGCTTCGAGTTTTTTCCAGTTGGGTTCATTATATTCACTTATGCAGAAATGCCCTTGGGAAAGGTATGTGTTATGTAGGAATAAAGTGTCGCTGCCGACACTTGAGTTGGAACATAGATCGCCAATGAGCAAACACATGCGATTTCATTATTGAATTAAGTAGACCACTTGACCATAGAGGAAACGTATATTAGGAAGTAGCTAAAGACTAACGAACGTCATTTCTATTCTATCGTCTATTACTATTCGGATCGCTATATTCTAATCTATCATCTATACTATTCGGACCGCTATTCTCTACTCTATTCACTACACGATTTCTCTATGCAGATCACTATACGGATTACTGGTCGAGCGAGTATTATCGAGCAAGTACTATTAGTGCGAGTGTTATTCGAAGGCGTTTGACACCGATATTGTTCAACAGCATACTATACTTGTATCTGCGATTACAAAGTCTCTACTACAACGAGCATTACGAAAATGACAACGAGTATTCGTTGGCATCACAAAAGTAGCAACGAGTGTTTGTTGACATCACAAAAGTATGAATCCCCCTTTTCTCCCCCACCTATTGGTTAATTAGTAAGATTTGTATCATTAAGCAAGTATTATCTCAAAAAATTCTTATAATCTAAAATGTTCGTTTCTGGTTTTAAATAAACTGCAAAGGGTTGATAAGCCGTAGAAAACGAATCAATAAATAATGAATTAGGTTCATTCTCCGCATTTTATAATCGCTTGCACTCCAAGTTTCTGCAAAATATCCAATTTACCTTGCCTAGCTGTTGAAAAAAATCATTATGCCAATGTTTAAGTAGCGAATTGCACGACAAAATTATAACTATCGACATAAGACAAATATTAGTGAATCATAAGAAAAATTAATTACCACCAATGTTAGGAAAGGCTAGAAGCTATTATTATACAACATAAACAGCCCACATTAAATAAAATATCGTTCATCACAGGAGACTGTATCATGAAGTGCATATAATATAATTGATGTAAGCATATACAATAGCATTCGTATTCTTTTTGGTGCAGCCTCGTTCCCACTGACCATGACGTCACTGTAGACTATTTCAAACATGCAGGTTTCAAAAGAATACGAAGATGAAAAGAAAGGAATCCAGCCTATTACATGAACACCATATTGGTTCTTGAAAATCACAGATGATCGAAAGTACTTGAACGACACAATAGCACAATATGAACTTCGGACAGTTTATCCACAATTTCATTCACAATACCCAACACCTTATTCAAAAATTGGAAATTATATATATATATATATATATATATATATATATATATATATATATATATGGTAAATAGAATATAATATATATTTTAAAATAAAAATTCTGCATTTCAACCGAAAACGTTTGCGATTATATAATAATACACACACACACACACACACACACACACACACATATATATATTAAATTTATTTTCCCACTGCATACCTAGTTCCCTCCCCGAAAACGGTATCCGCGTCACCCAAGCCATGACACAGTGTTCTTGATTTCACATGATAATGTTCTTATTTTAACAATACCCTTATGATGACATTATGCTATGTCGAAAGTACTCTGAATAAACACAATATAAGCCAATACGGTTTTTTCCTTTCGTCTTTTAATAACAGCATAAAAAGCTTATCCGCGAATATGAAAGGATTCTAACATGTCTAAATTATTTAACGAAACCTGTCTTATAGAAAATATGCTGTCGAAATATACGCAACATATCTCTCTCTCTCTCTCTCTCTCTATATATATATATATATATATATATAATTTTGAAACTATAACTTTGGTGGTGTGAAAAAAAACAAAACAAAAAAAAACGGATAATACAATTTGCAAATAAAAAATATTCGACAAACTGATATTTGGGAAAAAAATCCAATAAAAAAAGACTAAAAACATCCGTGCCGCTTGAAAATAATCAACTAGCACTGCAATGTTTTGCCAAAAGAAAAGAAAAACAACAACAAAAAGTTAATGCATAAAAGTGCTCAATACACTAAGTAGAGCAAAAATTAAAATACCTAAAGAGCCAGAACCTATCTACTTAGGTTTCACCTACCGGATCATCAGGATCATTCTGACAGAATTCAGAGTTATCTTCATGATGCAGTAGGTGAAACCTAGGTAGATAGGTTCTGGCTCTTTAGGTATTATATATATATATATATATATATATATTGAATTGGACATAGTCCGACAATTTATTTAAAGACATTTATAATATAATAAACAATAATAATAAACAGTATTAAATAACATTTACCGGCCTGAATGTCCGAGAAATTTTCATAGAAAATTTTCGTTCTCCAACAGGAATCGAACCTGTATCCTATACGGAACCATCATTTCGCGTGATGTGTAAACAAAATGTAAACAAATGACGTCATATATTTTTTGAATTGGACATAGTCCGACAATGTCTTTAAATAAATTGTCGGACTATGTCCAATTCAAAAAATATATGACGTCATTTGTTTACATTTGATACACTAGAGCAGATATGAATAGAAGAGATTCATGGAAGATTTAAGTTTAAAGATAGTAAAATCGACCTTGCTAACCAGACGCTTCTTCGTGGCCGAACGGTTAAGGCACATCACACGAAATGATGGTTCCGTATAGGATACAGCTTCGATTCCTGTCGGAGAACGAAAATTTTTCGGACATTCAGGCCGGTAAATGTTATTTAATACTGTTTATTATAAAACAGAGCATTTGCTTAAATACTTGTATCTATAAAAAGAACGTTAAACATATAAATGTCTTTAAATAAATAAATAAAAATATATATATATATATATATATACACGCTCTATCGCGCTGATATTGAGAACTTTCTTTTACCCATAAATATAGCATACCTAAAAACTATATTTTTATCATATGCATACGCAAACTTACATTATCATTATCTCCAAAAAATCCTTATGATCTGAAAATATTTTCTGGCTTTAAATTACCTGCAAAATGTTGATAAGCCGTAGGAAACGAATCAAGCATTAAAAAAATAAAGGAAACTTGATTAAGTCATTTAACACTTTCTGTGAGTTGTATATGAATGTAAGTCTGACTTACAGTTGAAACACAGGCGTGTTGCTGCCCAATGATGCCAGTGTTTGGGCCCTGGAAAAACCCTCGATTTTCAATGCCCTCTCAACTTGGACATCACATATAACATCTTCCTACTCTACCCTTCCATTTGACCTTGCGACGCACTCCGCAAGATTTCGTCGATACGAAGCGGTATATGTATTCAGCTATAGTTGAAGTAAGTAATCCATGTGTGAATCGTATCGATTTATGTCTGTGTCTTAAATAACTATGCTTTTTGCACTGTTTTGGTTGATCAAGTTTCATTGCATCAATATCTCGAGCATCTCTTAACAGTCGGCAGTTTTGAAAAGTTCTTAAGAGAAGTGAACTAAAACATTCTTAGTAGACACTCAACGGAAGTCAATAGGAGTTTTGGTTTTTTGAAAGAAACGTCACTTGACACATCACCAGAGAACTATTTGTGGATCATGGTGACGGTTTTTTTTTTTTGGAATATTTTTTAATCATCTCACCCCCAAACAAGGCAATAAAGCAAGACGCAAGGGGTTAATGAGAGAATATGATAGAAATATGCTATTAAGGAGAGAAGACAATAAAAGAAGAAGAATTAGGATAGAAGATAGGTTATCAGCATGGAAAGTGGAAATGGTGGTGCCGAGTTCAAATTTTAATCAGGTCATTTATGTCCACTTAACACTAACACCCATGGAAAAGGCATGAATCCATTATTACTCCACTTATGGGTTAAAAAACAAAATAGATTAGGCTCTCTTGCTTTGGGTGGTAGCCAACCTAAGAGAAAGAAAACTCTGAATTCAAACTGCAGCCATAGAGTGCAAGAAGGGCTTTCTTTTTTATTTCACTTCATGCAAGGAAATAAAGTCACTGAGGAAGGGTTAGTGACTCTAATAGAGGAGTGAGAACAATAAAAAAAAGAGGAATTAAGAAAGTAGATAACGAATGATCTTGCATTTAAATTTTTGAAGATCAAAGTTGGCTGGAAAGCATGGATTTGTAAGAGTTCCACAAGCGAGAAGTGCGATAGAAGGTGTTAGCATAGAAGTTAAGGTTACATCTAGCGATATCAACTTTAAATGATGAGACCTTGGTGCCCATCTAGTACTGCGCTTAAAGTCACAAAGTCTGGGTAGCACAGAGGAAAGTTCAGCAGAAAAATTACAATGAAAGCGTTTATATAAAAGGCACAGGGAAGCTACATTATGGCTGTGGGAAGGTGACTGAAGCAGAGACGCCAGGTCACGACCAATAATATTGCAAATTCTTCGTTGAATTTAATCAAGAATCTCTTACTATATAGGAAGAGCAGCAGATCAGATGTGACAATATTCAAAGCAAGGACGAATGGTAGACTTATAAATATGTATGATAGATTCTGGCGAGAAGATTGTCAATCTCAACAGAGTGAATCAACTTTCCTCGCTGTAGATGTAGCAATTGATTCAATATACTCTTTCCACTTCATATAAGCGGAAAACGTTAGTACGAAAGGGCGCAAGGCGTCACTCTTCTGGCGGTTAGCATCAGCCGTGCTGATGGAAGGTAAAAGTTTTTCGCAGATGAAAAAAAAAAAACTAACGAAAAAATTAACGAAACTACTCTCTAAAAGAGAGTAGTTTCGTTAATTTTTAACACGTCACTTTGACAGACAACTGTATTTACTTTGTTGTCTCCCAGAGACTTAGATTATTTAAAAAAAAACAAAAAAACTAACTAGATGAGTTACAAATCAAATATGGATCGGAATCCGACAGAATGATAAGATAAAGAACAAATAGGAAGCGTTTATCAATCTAAAATGTTTCGCTTTTATTAAAGCTTCATCAGAGAATGAGATATGAAGAAAAAGAAAGAATTTTGATATTTTTAGTTTTGTGTTGTTTGATTTTCATTTTGATGTTAATCGGGTTTCACGAGCATTCGACTTGTTAAACAAACGTTAGTATAATTTATGACGCTCCGAATTCAAGGAGAGTCAACACGTCCTTTCGAAGTTCCAAGAAATTGACGGATTCTAAGCTGGGCTGAAAAACTGAATATTGCTTTATGTATGTAAGTGTATAATAATTTTAGTTTGTGAGATTTAGATGACTGATTATATATATATATATATATATATATATATATATATATATATAATGTCTAGTAGACATGTTGATTGGTGGTTTTCCATTGTTGGTTTGGCGATATTTGTACGTACATACCGTTTGTTTTAGTACCCTGAAGGGATAATTTGCGCATGGATTGACACTTTTATCAGGCGATTATTTGTGGGTACTGCCTAGGATCAAAGCCCTTTGATCGAGTGATTTGTTTTTACGACTTATGAACCTTTTGCAGAAAATATATTTAGATTCTAAGATTTCTTTTTTAGATAATAATCATTTACTTGTACAAGTCCTACTAATTAACCCATAGCTAGTGGGAGAAGCTATGATTATTTGCGCGTAAGTGAATACAACGAACCCGACTGGAATTGGAACTCTGTTCTCCGGTTTCCAATCCAGAGTCGTTATCGATTACGCCGCCCGCACATGCAAGCGTACAGCACATGGCATTCCCAAGCGGTCACCCATCTCGCTACTGACGAGGCTCGACAGTGTTTAATTTCCATGATTGTGCGGGAACCGTTTCTTTTATTTCCAGAAATTAAAAAAAAAAATGTGTTATTTTAACATCATCTACTTCACCGGACTGATTTAAGGGGGACATAACCCGTAGCCATAATTCTTCTAACCGCTGAAGGGGAGAAGAGATGGATTTCTACCTTTTCCCAAGGGTATCTTTGCGAATGTAAATTCTTCGCACATTCTCCCGTTTTCTATGTTTAGGCTCCTACAATAGTATTTTAATTAACAGCTCTTCTTTCTTTCTCGAAATCGCAATGATTCGTAGCCTTTCAATGCATAGTAATTCCGTTACTCTTTAGTCTTCGGTAGAGCTTACTTCTTCTTTTATCTTTTTTCTTCTTTTGCTTCTTTTTCTTTTCTTCTTATTTTTACTTCTTTTCTTTTTTCTCTTTTCTTTTTCTTTTCTTTTCTTCTTTTTCTTTTCTTTTTCTTTTCTTTTTTTCTTCTTTTTTTCTTTTCTTTTTTTTCTTTTTTTCTTCTTTCCTTCTTTTCTTTTTCTTTTTCTTTCCTTCTTTACTTTTTCTTTCCTTCTTTTCTTTTTCTTTCCTTCTTTCTTCTTTTCTTCTTTTCTTTCACTACTACATTATTATTATTGTTATTATAATATTATCATCATACACACACGGATTTTGGTTTTATTTTTAGTGAAATGAAACACTAGTTTCTTCCGTTTTTCTCTTTCCCGTAATCTTACTTTAATGCAGTATCGTTTCTTCTTTGTTTAGCGGCATATCAACATCTTATGGGTCATTTAATGCCGAAATTTAATTTTCTTCAGAGCATCAGTAATTTCTTTTACAAAAATGTATTACTGCTAATATCTTTTATTTATTTATTTTACACAAATGCATTGCTGGTAATTTTGTTAGTATGAAAATGTGTGGCTGTAATTTTTAATATAAAAATCTATTTTATACTTGCATAGTGTTTTGGCTCCAGTTGGGGGGGGTAACTAGTTGTCTATAGTTGGGACCCTAAGAGGTGTTACCACCCCGGGTCGTGGTGGACCTGGGGACAACAATAATTAAGAGGTAGTTCCGCGCTCCTCAAAACCTTCCGATCAGAGGCTTTGCTGCCGGATGTAGTTTATCGCCATACCCAGGAGGCAGTATTGTTACCTACTTACTCCATATATATTTCGATCTGTGTCCTTCTCTTCAGTTTTCCGTGTTTAAGCTCCTAAAAGCGTAGTTTCTTAACAGCTCTTTTTTTTTTACTTCTCCAAATGTGATCAATGAATCGCAGCCTTTGTAGAGATTCCGTTGAGCTTCCATTATTTTTACGTTTAAATTATCAAATTAAAATTTAAGAAATCTCATATTGCACTGATCTTTCCTGCACAGCCTCGTGAATTTCACTTTTCCTTTTTTACGATCATACATCACCAAACAGTAACCCTCTACATTGAGTGGCTCTTGAGTCTTGCATGGGGGGGGAACATTAGTATAAAACGTGTCCTTGCTTATGTTAGAACCAAAGTGTACTGAACTGCTAGGTCATATTTATCTTCCAATATAGCAGAAAATGTTGGACTGTTTCCTTTATAGATAAAGACGATACCCAAAATCACAAAAATTATGTTCACCAGACGGACACGGAGATGACCTTTGACTCAGCTACAAGGAAATTCTAAGGAAAATGGAAACTAAAAGGACGCAATCAGAAAGAGTTAAAATGTCTGAGACACGTAACGAGGAAAGAAGGCATGCAAAATTTAACACTCGCAGGACATATTAAAAGCAGGAGGGAACAGAAGAAAACAAAGAGTAAAAAGTCTGTACAAATGGATCGCAGAGCGAGGACAAAGTGGGCTGGTAAAGAATAAAACGTTGCTTAGTTCTACAAGTTATAGAAGCTGTGGAGAGCCACGATTGGACACGTCCTGAAGGGACACGGCACAGAAAAGAAGAAGAAGAATGCTTAACCAGATGCTGTAGAATATAACGACTTGTACGTAGACTAACATTATAATACACTAATATTTAATGTAAATGGTGGTGGTTTTGGAATCAATTACGGTATCTATCTTTGCAGAAAAATATTTATATTATCACAATAAGTAGAAATTTACCTTACAGAGTTTTCGAATCTGATTCAAATGTATTCGCATACCTATTCTAATTGTATTCAGACGTATATAAATGCTATTTTTGTAGCATCGTGACTGGCTTTGATTAGAATATGGCAGAGAGAATTATTCATTTCTTTTTTTGCATTACAGGGACATAGTTTTATAATCTGATTCTACTTTGGATAACCTTGTTTTCTCATTGGCAGTCTGTCAGTTAGTAGATTTTGCCTCGATATGGGAAACAAATATAGAAAATATTAATAAATGCTTTTATTTAATCTGACATATCAGTCCAAAAAAGAAAAAAAAATGACCCAAAGTATTTTCAAATGGATCTACATCGACCTTGTTTGACTGCCAAAGCTAATTTTTGTTCAAGTAAAAATACATGACTGGTAGCAATGTTGCTTTTATTTTTTTTAATTTTTATTTTGAGGTTAACGTGATGATCAGTTTTGATTACCATATTGTTGGAGCTAGAGTTTTTTTTTATCGTACCACCCCATACAAGGCACTAATACCATGCAGACACATGAGGTGATGGAGTGCGTGTTGCGTTGTAGCTCAGACCAGATACCAGGTTCGTTGATAGGGCGCAGTTTCTTGTAGTTAAACGTTTGTGGCTTAAAAATTACCCTTCAGCTAGATCGTTATCCACGAGTTAATAACAACATAATTTCTAGCAGTAAACCAGATTTTATTTTTAGGTAGTAACTTACTGCTATAAGCGGGAGAAGTGGTGGTGGTGTTCAGTTTTATATACAACAGTTTTCTTTGTCCTGTCATCTTCGTCTAAAAAGTAATTAATCTTACTTCCGCCACTTTCTCTCAGTCTCAGCCTCTTGCTCTCGTACTTTGTTGTTGACCCAAATTGCTTATAGCCATCGGTCGAAAGTAAATATTGCATATCGAGCTGTGCAATAGGTCCCACTGTTTTAAGTTTAACAAAACTTTATCTTGACTCATATTGCGACATGCGAGAGAATATAAGAGAAAAAAAAACTTTATTAAGGAGAGAGAACAATAAAAGAACATAGATTAAGAAAACAACGATTGACATTGATCTTCAAAAACTTAAATGCAAAGCTGACTAAAAAGCAAGAAGTCGGAAGTGAGTTTTACAAGCGAGAAAAGAAACTGTTAGCATAGAACTTACGGTTACATCTAACGAATTCAACTGAATTGATGAAACCTTGCCGCCAATCTAGTACTGTGCTTAAATTCATAATGTCTAGATACCATAGCGAAGTGTTCATCCGAACATTTACCATGAAGGTATCTATAGAAAAAGCGCAGTGAAGCTAAATTACGGCAGTGGGAAAGTGATTGAAGTCCAGCCAAGTTAGGAACAATCGAAATTCCAAAGATATTTATATTCAAGTCAAAATACACGATTGGCAACAACATTGGTTATTTTGCGGTTAACTTGATGAATTTTTATTCCTATCAGTCAGTTATGTGCCATCGATTAGGCGATCATGTCTCTTTTGATACATGACTGACGAGGCAGATTTTTCCCGTAGTAGGCTGCCATTTATTTCTGCAATAGACCAGTTGCCATCCAAGGCTATAGAATCCGGTCTGTCCTGCTGTTTACCCATAGCGGGTGGGGGTGAGGCAGAAGAGTACCTTTCCGAAGGGTATTAGCACGTAAGTAAAAATGTAACCGAACTGAGTGGTCGTATCAAACGAGCATCATAAATGTCTTTCAGAAGCAACTATTTCATTTCATCATCTGTCTACCAAGTCTAGTCGTCCTGGGTATGATGATAAACTACATCCGTGTCCTGGGTATGACGATAGACTAAATCCGCGTCTTGGGTAAGACGATAAACTACGTCCGACAGCAAGGCCTCTGATCAGTAGCACCTGTTAGGGCCCCAGCTATGGGTAAATAGTCATTTCGAGCGAGTCCTTTTGGACGACTCGGCTAGACGGTCGAACTCTGCCTCTAGGCAGAGGGGAACTCTCTGCCTCTGGATGGAGGAACCCGGACGAGGCTCCGCCGAAGGGCAGAGCCTCATTCGGGGAAGTTGACCAACCCGATCCAGTTTATACGGGTTCTACGGGCAATTTTTGCCCGAGCCTACGGGCTCGGAAAGCCCACATTAAACCGGCCTTGTGCCACATTTGACACACGTGGGCGTGTTAATGAACATCGCTATGGGTAAATAGTTAATACCCAAACTTGTGTAAAAATAGGTTTTAATACCAGAAATACTTTGTAAAAAAAAAAAAAAAATTGCCAACAATAATTTTTGAAGGAAATACCAGCAAGAGAAACAGCTTTATATATATTTAAAAAAACCACAAAAACAAAAAACATTACCAGTTATAGATTTCTTGAAGGAAACATTCTCAGAAATAGATTTTTGAAGAAAAAAAATATTCCCAGAAATAGCTTTTTGTAAAAAAAATATTACCAGCAATAAAAAATTTTGTCGGCGTTAAATAACCCACTGATGTTGATATGCCGTAAAACAAACAAACAAACAAACAAACAAATTGACTAAGTCTTGCATTAGTTTATTTTATTCATAATTAAAGCATCGGTTTCTGTCCATACTTCTGAGATGAGGTATTGTAATTATTTACAGTGTTCGGACTGTTGTCCTCATCTTCGTTGCTCTATTTACGACGTTTAGGCCGTTGTACACTCCAGCCTTCTTCAGGTGATTTGAATTTTGAACTGAACACTTTATTTCGTTCACCAGGATAGATGATTCTAGTTCCACGTCATGCCTCTTCCGGATGTCTCACTATCAGTTATCTCCTTTAACTCAACTGTTCAAATTTTTGTTAACCTAAACTGTAGCCATGTATTGAACTCACAGCTCTTTGGATCAACGCTTTTTATCCACTGGGCATGCGTCAATGAGGTGAACAAAAACTTTAGGAGTTAAAGGGAGATAACTGTTACTGAGACATCCGGAAGAGACGTGGAACTAGAACAATTTACCCCGGTGGACGAAATAAAGGGTTCAGTTCGAAGTTCTAATTAACTGAAGAAGGTTGGAGCGCAAAACGGCCGAAACATTGTGAATATGGCAACGAAGATGAGGACAACAGTTTGAACACTGTCAATAGTGTGAATAAAACATTAGATGATGCAACAGTTTTCAGCATGTTTGACATTTTTTTTTTTGCATAGACATTCTAAACATCCCTATTCACTCAAAGTATTTCCCATGGGAAGTACGGTAGAATAATGGATAGCGGCTTGGATTGAGGAATCGGAGAGCCGAGTTCGAATTTCAGTCGAATCTATTACATTCACTTACGAGCTAATACCATTGGAAAAGGTATGAATCCTCTCCCCACCTATGGATAAATAGCAGGACAGACCGTGTTCTATAGCGTTGGATGGCAACTGGTCTACCGCAACCTACTGCGGGAAAAATCTGCCACGTCAGTCATGTATCGAAAGATCGCCCAAGCGTGTATCACGCATGGCACATAACTGACTGACTGATTTCCCATGGAGGTCGCACCACCCTTTTCACCAAATCTGTGTATTCATTTCAATTCGAAGATCAATATACAAGACTAATGAGTTCGCTTGTTGCTGAGTCTCCTTCAATGGCGGACTTGTGCCAGACTATGTTAGTCTTAGGAATATTTATTCATATTTGTCTGGTTTTGTCATTAAACTAAGCTTAACATGACAAAGACGAGATTATCTTTTAAGCGTTCTTCATATATGTCAGAGAATTCTAAAATTCTTCCCTTGAATAATAACATTCATTGCTATCTCTGGGATAGAAACAAGAGCAACTTTTTCGCAAGGATTTCTGAAGATTAAAGTCGCCATTAAGTTTTCATATTGAAATAGATTGTTGCTATGATGTCAGATTGGAGCCAGAGGAAGCCAAAACTCATTCAAATCTTCAAAAATGTTTTCATGCAGGAAATATTTGGCGATCAGCCTCCAAACGATAATATTGAACTGAGAAGTTTAGTTGACAAGATCAACTCAATATGTGAGGTCATCTCCTGCCCTTAGTCCAGTTGCTAAGCTCGGGGGCGGGAACTTGCTAATGCGAAAGAGCGAAAATGTTATTGCTTGGGTGAACGAACAAAAGCGGATAATTTCAAATCAATAAAAAGAAAGGATGGAAAGACAAGGAAAATGTCATTGATTGAAAGTCTGACTAGAAAATATGCCCTTCCATATTGCAAGATCACACTTTTTTACCCCACCCCGTTTACGACCTCATGTTTACTGAAAATATATTTGTGACAATATTTCTGGTGATGATTTAGATAAAGAACAAAGGGGAACAGTCAAATCTACTTTACAGAGACAACTGAAGTTTTTGTTTGAGAGAAAAAGCAAAAAAAAAAACCCCTCAAATATGACAACCAAAATAGACAAAAGTGTCGGAAGAAAAGTAATTGAAAATGTTTTATACCATTATATAACACGGTTATAGTTATAGCTTAACACAAAATATATCTGTAGATCTAAACCTTATCAAATAGTATATATCTTTGTAATACAGTTTTATCGATGTACACAGGAACATTAATATAGTTGCAACCTAAAGATATCACCACTAAAAAGCAGCATTATTTTTATAAAGCAAAGAGATTTTTTTGACACAATATCTTTCCATGTCAATACTGAATTCAGTGGTGACTGTGTAGGTATATCAATGAGGTCGTAACCTAGTAGCAAAAAAACAAAACAAACAAAAAAAACGAAGAAAAAACCACAAAAAACCCCCAGTAAAAAGCATTTATTTTACAAAAGAAATATTAAAAAGAAGCATATTATCCTCTCTTGTCAATCCACTTACTTCAGTCGTTAATATTAATCACATGCTTTCGAATTTCAAATAGATATTCCTTAGTCCCAGCAGCCCTGTTCTTTACAAGTGAGACCCCCCTACCACTATGCAACGTAATCAAAAGTAAATCATCCCCATTTTCTTCGTATTCTAATAGTAAGGAGGAAGTTCCACTCGGACAGCTTGTTCCCAAGAACTGTTGCTTTGTGGAACAGACTACCGGTCGGATCTTTTCACAATCACTGCCATCGTTTCAAGTCGAGGGTTAATCGTTAACTTTCCTGCATAACACCACAAACATTACTTCTTGTCGTAAGTTACACTCATTTAACACCACGCTATTCTTCTAGCTTGACTGGTTCTTGGGCCTTATATTATATGAATAGTAGTATTAATAAACGACAAACAAGGAAGATTATTATTTTTTGTGAGAAAATCCACTCCGGGCGTACTTATTCTAACTACACTTTTTGTTAAATATTTAGAAAACTACCCCACCATCTCTTAATTTCAGCTGCATGTAATCTAAGACAAATATTTCCTGAATATTTAATAAAAGCAGAATAAGGATGTCCCGAACCAGTCTATTTGAATCTCAAAGGTTGGTTAAACATTATACAGTGAAAATGTTAGATCAAAATTCAGCTAATAATTTCGTATTAGGTTAAGGACATATTGATTCACTGCAGTATATATCGATTACAGTAATATCTGTGGAGATTAGATGAAATTGGCAGATAATAAAGTATGAAATGGGTCCAAAGATTTCTACCAGGAAGATGTCACCTTATTTTAAAAATGTAATTAAAATTTTAATATTTCCTGATGTAACGCGTTGCCATCAATTACAACAACTTTCCTCTTCAGGTCTTCTACACAGAATTTTGGGTGAAGGATAAAAGCTGAAATTATTATCGAGGCTGGGATTTCGAGGCATTTTAGGATATTTTAATTGATTCATTTTGTTTTTAGATTTTCAAAATACTGTTAGGCATTTATATCCACCTCATTTAATATTTAGAAACTAGAAACCGTTAGGATTTCATCGGACTGTGTTTTGTTGATGTTGCCACGTCTGCACATGCCCACGAAACGAGAGATGCTGGTAGTTTCAAAATGTTTCAATGAATATTTTTTAAAGAATATTTTTCCAATCTCGCCCAACGGATGAAACGCGTCAGAAAACCTTTTTTCTACTTTGTCATACTATTTTTCAAAATATTGTTTGCTGATATATAAAATTATACAAAATTATATATCCCGTCCTGGGTATGACGATAAAGGCAAGGCCTCTGAACAGGAGGTTTTGAGGAGCGTGAAACCACCTCATAATTGCTGGTGTTTCCCAGGTCTGCTCTGACCCGGGGTGGTAGCACCTGTTAGGGTCCCAGCTACGGGCAAATAATTAACCCCAAACTATGGTCAAAACACTATGAAAGTGTAAAAATGGGTTTTAATACCAGAAATACTTTGCAAAAAAATTATTGTCAGCAATATATCTTTGAAAAAAAAAATTACCAACAATAAAAATTTTGTCGGCATTAAATAAGGCGCTGAGGTTGGTATGCCGTAAAACAAACCAAACAAACAAAATTATATATCATTACACACACACACATATATATATATATATATATATATTTGGACAATGAAATTATACTACAAAATTTAATTAAAGACTTAAACAGAACAAACGAAAGCATCTTCATAGTAAAAAAATACAAATATCCTAGAGACCTTTCGGCCAACACTTCGTTAGAATTTAATCGTTGGCGAAAACAATTACTTTTTACTCCAAAAAATAACAAGAAAACACTTTTAGGGGACTAACAGGAATACAAACAAAATATAAAATTGCTTTCAATCAAATTTAGAAAACAATTTAATTTGTGAGATTAAAAACGAATAAAATTGACAACAAACCTAAAGAAGCAACAGAAATGGACAGGAAAAAAATGACTAGAGTTCTCCCAAAAGAAGAGAAAGACTGAAAGTCTTCTTTTGCTTGCACAGATTGTAACTGCTTCAACAATTCTGAGAATGTGCCGAAAATGTAACATGTGAACGCACACACACACCCTATATATATAATATATGGATAAAATAACTGAAAAGAAATTGGGTGTTTTTTTTGCGAAAGTATTTATTTCTATGTTTTTATATATATTTAATATTTCAGACCACCTCGGTCCTTCCTCAGAAATTAATTGAATTACTGTATTACTGTATTTGGCAGTTTGTTTACACTTTACAGCGTTCGTCGTTAGAACGCTGTAAAGTGTAAACAAACTGCCAAATACAGTAATACAGTAATTCAATTAATTTCTGAGGAAGGACCGAGGTGGTCTTAATTATTAAATTTATATAAAAACAGAAATAAATACTTTCGCAAAAAAAAAAACACCAAACTTTTTTTTTCAGTTATTTTATCCATATATTATATACATATCAAGAAAGTATACGTGGCTTCTCATTATGCTATATATATATAGGGAGGATGTGTGGGTTTGTAAACAGTGACTATTACGGCTAATAATGCAAGACTCTTCGGTAAATCGAATCGAGTTCTCTGAGTCACTGTGTGTTTATCTAAAAATAAATACGCTTAAATTCACCTTCTTCTCTGTCGTGCGCCAACGGCTTCAGGGTAAAATTTCCGACTGACGTGAATTCAGCCGGTTTTCGATTCTAGCCAGAGGCAACCGGACGTCTAGCCACACTGATGAGCTGTGATACAGCGAAACAGTCTGTCTGTGGATGACAATATATATATATATATATATATATATATATATATATATATATATGTATATGTGTGTGTGTCTGTCTGTCTGTCTGTGTTTACGAAACTTGTATGAAAAGAATTGCTGCGCAAATGCAAAATTATTACATGACTAAAAAAGCTAACCGCAGTAACTTGTCAGTTTTTTTTTTAACGAAACTTGTATAAAAGAAGGATTGCTACTCATATATATATATATATATATATATATATTAGTGGGAAGGAACATATTCATACACATACAAATTTTTAATTTATTGTATTTCAAACTAATGAATAAAAACACTTTTCATATAATTAACTGTATATAGATGTATAATAACTAAATATGCATAGAAAACAGAAATAAATTTTGATGTAATAGAAATAAGTTCAATTTATCCATTTTAATGAGTGAAAAAAATATTTGTACTATGCAAAAAAACAAAAAAAAAAAACACAATATGTTGCCAGTACCTTTTGCAGAAAAACATCGCCAAATCATGATTCTGCCACCACTAAATTTCACTGTTCTTTTGTCTGAAGACATCGCCATCTTTCCTCCATATATGATTTCTAGAATTACGTCCAAACAACTCAATTTTGGTTTCCTCCGTCCATAATACTCTTTCCCAATAGGATTTTTCCTCATCCTAATGTTCACGAACGACTTTCAACCTGGCATCTGTGTCTTTTCAATAGCAGTGGAGTTTTCCGAGGTGGGCGTGGCTTTAGATTGTCCCTTTGAAATTCATTGCTTATTGTCCGTTTCATGACACAGATTCCTGATGAAAGCAAATCATCCTGCAACTCTTGACGAATGTCCATTGGATTTTGTTTAATTTGATACATTAATTTCCTCGAAGATCTTGAAGAAATCTTCCGTCGAGCATCAGTTCTTTGGTTTTCAACAGTTTTGAGTTTTTATACCTTGCAATGAATGAACTAATGGTAGTTAATGGAATATTCAAGTTGTCTGAGATTTTCCTGTAACTTTTACTTTCTTTCCAGAGCTTAACAACCATTTCTTTTGGCGAATTTGTCCATTCTTTACCTCTTGTCATGATGATAAACTTCTTGCACGAATATCAATTACAAAATGTTTGTATTTTTTAGGCTAACATTACCGACTGCTAACAATATTGGAACATTCTAGAATATTCTACTTGAATACTCTAGAGTATTAAAGCAATTTAAAACCTTTAAAATCTAAAAATTTGCATTGTACGAATACTTGTTTCACCTATTACAATAGATAAATGGTAACCGTAAAGTCCTGTGTTAATGTTTTCTTCGCCCGCACTTCTTCGCTTTCGGAACTTCCGGTTTTCCTGTTAACTACAATCTTCAAAAAATTAAGTTCAATGTCAGTCGTCATGTTCTGTTTTCTTGAATGCTGTTCTTTTATTGTCTTTTGTTTCTTTCACTCTCGGTAACGCCTCGCGCTTTAGTGGCTTTCATTGACTTGCTTGGGGTTAAATAATTGAAAACAAAGTCACATGGATAAATGATCGCTTCAAGATGAATATGTTCCACTCAACGAGGTGAAACACGATTACGTAAGAACAGTAATCTCTTAGGAAATCCTTTCCCAAATTCTAAATGGCGTGAAGTCAGATGGATGGTTTGGTTTGTTTTGTGGCATATCAACCTCAATGGGTTATTTAATGACGACAAAATTGTTATTGTTGTTAATATTTTGTTTTTTAAAAAATCTATTTCTGGTAATATTTTTCCTTCAAAAATGTAATGCCGGTAATATTTTTCTTCAAAAATGTATTGCAGGTAATAATTTTTACAAAGTATTTCTGATATTAAAACCTATTTTTACACTTTCATAATGTTTTGACCCCAGTTTGGGGGTTAACTATTTGCCCATAGCTGGGATCCTAACAGGTGCTACCACCCCTTCTCAGGGTAGACCTGTAAACACCAGCTATTAAGAGGTGGTTCCACGCTCCTCAAAACCTCCTGATCAGAGGCCCTGCTGTTGGATGCAGTTTACTGTCTTACCCAGGACGTGGATGCAGGTTATCGTCTTATCCAGGACGCCTCAATTGAGGGGGGATCTTAACCCTCTGAAGAGGTGCAGTCAAAGTATTCTGAAGCCCCAGCCAGCAGGGCCACATTTAGATGGCCTCCCACTAAATCCAAACAACCAGCAACTAATTCAATGAAATACGACTTCAGTGCAAATGATTCGAAAGCTTTTGTTTGAGGTTCATACGTCTCTTACACTGTTTGATCTGTAAACGTCTGACTCTGTAAAAGCTATAAAAGAAGAAAGAAAATTAATTTCAAATTAGCCTTCAAATACTTAATTAAATAATCCATTAAATGAATCCTTGTTCAAATCGGTGTTCAGTGAGTTACTTTTGATGAAACACTTTAATCGGAACTTAACTAAGATATTGCTTAAGGTGTTTCTATCGCAGCGGCAGGGCCGCGTAAGGTTTTAATTCTGAGTTGTCCTTCTAGACCGATTGTTAACCATGGCTAGAGAGACCAGTCCGCCTTGCAATTTAACCCACAGCTAGGAGAGATAAATATGGATTCATACCTTCACAAGGGTATTTGCGTATGAATGAACGTAACTAACTCGACTAGAATTCGAACTCTGCTCTCCGATTTCTCATTCCGAGCAGCTATCTATTACACCACCCGCAGATCCTCCCAGGATTATTACATCCATCTACATTAGCCCGACGGAGATGGAAACAGTTCAGAACTTAATCTATCTTGGATATGCCGTATTCATCGGCGCCAAATACTTGGTAAACTGTCCAAAAATAACTAGAGCACAGCGAACATAAAAAGGAGACGACGACATTTTTGATGGTTCGCAGAAAAATTGGGACATTATTTCAATTTTTATGAAACTTCAAATTTTCAGTTTGTTTTATTTAAATAATTACACTATAAATTTTTTTTACATTTAATGGGTGCATTTCATATTAATAAAATAAAAGTTTTCCGATTATTATTAATTATTATTATTATTATTATATAAATCTTTTTTCTAAATTCATATTGGTGATCCACCAAATTTAAAATTACACATTTAGTGGTCCATAAAGTTCAAAAAGTTGCCGACCGCTATTCTAGGGGTTTACTATATTCTCCCCTTAGCAGGTTATTTCCCACAGACGCGGATAAGCAAACCTTCGCTACATTGTCATTATTTCCAGAGATTATATTTGGACGAAAACCATTGTTCAGACATTTACTTCCAGAACACGTCATTCTCCGTCCACAGTATCGAATCGCTCATTTCTTCCGTATTCCAAATATTAAAACTACTATTCACACAATGCAAGGTCCGAAGAGCCACTCAAGGTAGAAGGTTAGTGTGGTTTTATATGAATGAAACAAAAGGCAAGAAGTGAAGTTCATTGGCTTATGGAGGAAAGATAACGGTTAACCATCGACTTGAAGAGATGGGAGCGATTATGAAAACATCTCACCATCAGTCTGTTCCACAAAGCAGCAGTTCTTGGGAAGAAGCTGAACGAATGGAACTTCCTCCTTATCAATGGAATACGAAAAGAATGGAGTTCCACTCAGCTAGCTTCTTTTCCTCAAGAGCATGCGTTCCCCGTCACTACAATCTTAATCTTTTCAGCCTAGAGTTAACCGCTATCTTCCCCACATATCCGCATAAACTGTGCTTCTTACTCTGTAAAACTTTACCTCGAGTGGCTCTCGGGCATTGTACAGAGTGAACCTCCCTGTTAAAGAAAAGACAAAAAACGGCTGCTTTGTGCACGAGACGCACGTGGATGCTTTCTTGACCACTAGAAACTTAACGTCTTCAAGTCAATCGTTATCTATCCTTCCTATTCTTATAATCATACCGTCCTGGGTATGACGATAAACTACATCCGCGTCCTGGATAAGACGATAAACTACGTCCAACAGCAGGGCCTCTGATCAGGAGATTTTGAGGAGCGTGAAACCACCTCTTAATTGCTGGTGTTCCCAGGTCCACCCTGACCCGGGGTGGTAGCACCTGTTAGGATCCCATCTATGGGCAAATAGTTAACCCCCAAAGACGGATGAAAGCACTATGAAAGTGTAAAAATAGGTTTTAATACCAGAAATACTCTGGAAAAAAATTATTACATGCAATACATTTTTGAAAAAAAATATTACCAGGAATAAAAATTATGTTAGCATTAAATAACCCATTTAGGTGTTGATATACCGTAAAACAAACCACACCAAACAATCATAACTTCCTCCCAACTCCTCTTTCACTTATATCCCACATTACATTCATCATAACCACTTTAACAGTAAAATCTTGAGTGGCTCTCGAGCCTTACATTGTTTAAACTTTAGTATATAAAAATGTCTCAGAAAGGTCGAGAAAGAGAGATAAAAGCAATGATTATTTTTATGTTAATTTTTTAAAATTCATTTCGTAAGAACACTGGGCATGTGCAACATTTAATGAGTTCGTTTGAGTAGAGATTTAATGTCATAATCAGGTTCAAGAACAATGTCTCTGTAATATTTAGCTGGGAAAGAAAGATTGGGGACATTGTGAATAGCATGATCAAAGACTGAATATCTTAAAATAGTTCAATGCAGTTGAATAGGTAAGCACGATGGAAACAACTTAATGACCGCTATCAAGTATCGGGTTTTTCCAGACGAGGGCAATAGGCCTTTTTCGATCGATATTTATTCACTGCATGATTTGGATGCCTTTGCTAATGATATGCTATAAAAGTACGTACTGTTTTTAGCAAAGATCTTTCAAGCCATACATTGGAAGCGTGAAGAGGTCTAGAATTTACATATTAATTAACAGTATGAAGCGTGTTCGAATCGAGCGTGAAAAGTTCCTCGCCAGAATATGGCAGATTCTTTCAAAGTGAAAATTGGTAAAGATTATAAAAAAAATCAGAATCATATTTAATTTTCAAATAAAGCAGATTATTGGAGTGGAGAAATTTACTATTTCAATTGGCTGTCTATATTTCTGAAATAAGGTATTTACACTACTTGACTGATCGAAAGAATTGTGAGTTCGGTCTCAGCGGAAACAACAAAAACTTATTAAGGTAAATAAACTAAGGCTGAGATATCTAAAGATATAGTACGTTGAATGAGAACAATCTATCTGGTGGACTGAATAAAGAATTCGGTTAGAAATCCTAACAAATACCAACCGAAGAAGACCGAGGCGTATGACGGCTGAAACGTCGAGAATGTGACAGTAAAGATGAGGACAAATACTTTCAGTTGATTGATTGGTTTTTACCATTTTTTTTTTTAGTTTTAGTCAAACTCATCGCCAAAATTATATCATTCCCTACTGAACTCTCCACTAGGTGGTCTGTCGGTAATCGTACGACAATATGAAAGTAAAAAAAAAAAGAAAACTTTTAAGTAACGTGTTTTGTTCCTAAAAGGAACCCCAGACTAATAATTTACAAAGCGTAGCTTGACCTTGTGTCACAACTCTTCATTGTGGGGAGACAGAGTAAATACCTAGCAAGCGTAGGTTAAATGTTCTGCAATGGTGCCGGTATGGGTCATACAGTGATGACTGAGTCCATTACTCTGCCATAATGAATCTCGCGAGACAAACTTGCTAACTATTACACCAAGACAAAGTTCTCCAAAAATACTAAAGCTTATCTTAGTTTTGGCACAAGGCTACAAATATGGGGTGCTCAGTGAGGATCGAACTCACTACTCGGTAATAAGGCTCAACAACTAAAACTAGTTCGTTAAACATTTCCCCACGCCGAGGTGCCTATCTTCAGACTGATTTAAAATTTAAGATTATATATATATATATATATATATATATATATATATATATATATATATATATATATATATATATATATTAATGCATGTTTCATTAAATAATATAGACAAGTTTTGTCTATTTATTTTAAGTAAGTTCCTTTCGTATTGTCTGATAAGCTTAATCACATTATCGTTGAAAGACGAAAGGAAAACACCATAAGGACACATGTTTGAATCCAATCTAAGCTTTCCGCTTACATAAGCCATTATCGAAGATGACAATTTTAATAAATCAAACAACACATATACGAAACCACAATAATGGCCCGCCGTTGCTGTTTGAATAAGCTTAAAGTAACGACAAACTCTTATTTACGAGCCAAGGAAGCGAAAAAAAATTTTGTTTATTATTTTCATGTTTAAGTATAATTGTGTTGTCAACAAGGATTTTCCGGAATGAGTACGCGGGCAGGCTTGTTGTTTTAAATGTCTAAAAATGTTAGAGTTATCAGTTAAATGTAGAGTTAAGCGTCTTGAAAGCGAGTTTGTGGTGTGACCAACATAAATATTGTTTAATCCATTGGAGATACAATCTCCCAAAGGGCACTTGAATTTGTACACTATGTTAGTTTTTTGCAAATCGCTAACGGGGAGGAGGGAAGAATCATTCCGAATAGTTAAGTTGGATATATATATATATATATATATATATATATAAGTGTGGATGGTCCGACACAAGCCTTCCCCACTTGAAACAAATCATTGTGTTGGTTTTATGACAGCTACATGTAATTAGTTCCACACATATCCGGCTACTGCGAAAACGTCTACGAAGCAACATCAACTTCATCTTGGCACTTGGATGTACGAACTCTCCAGGACAACAACTCAGCACCAGAGGGAAAAACGGCCTTGGTTGCATTGGAACTAAAGAAGTACAACATTGATATAGCTGCACTGAGAAGTAAGCATCAGTCGACTACATGAAACGAGAAAGCAAAAAAAAAAGACATCTCACAGTGTTACTGCTGCACTTGGATACAATACTTTCTCCTGTACTGTTTGTGATCTTCTGTGCAATTCTCGAGCCGGTCTCAAAAGTCATGCCCGTCAAAGGCATGCAGATAATTAGTTCGTGGTTGTTGGAACCTCATACGTCGAACTCGACGGGAAAGTACATTATGTATGTCAGAAAAACAAAAACCATTGATGGAACCAACGGAAACTTGGCAAAACTTAAAACTCTTATCCAGATGAAGTCTCGAGAAAACAAAAAAAAAACAATAAAAACAAAACAAAACAAAAAAAACGACAGTACTGGAAAAAGAAAATAAGGCCTAGAAGCAATCCTATCTACTCAGTAAAGTGCTCAAAGCATAGATTGCCTAGACAAAGCACAAAACACTTAACAACGTTAAATCCTATGAAAGGATGGCCGTTGTAATCTAGTCTTAACCTGAGTTTCACGCTCACAAGTTCTTTAGACGATTGCGTGAGCGTGAAACTCTGGTCACAACTAGGGCCATTCTTTCATAGGATTTAACGTTATATATATATATATATATATATATATATATATATATATGTGTGTGTGTGTGTGTGTGTGTGTGTGTGTGTGTGTGTGTGTGTGTGCGTGCGTGCATGTGTGGAGGGGAGGGAAAGGGAGTAGAGAGAGAGGAATGCAACAAATGCCGGTTACAATTTTACACCGAAATCGCTAAAGATTAATTGATTCGTTTTTACGACTTTGTAAGTTAATTAGAGTCCCAAAATATTTTTGGATTGTAAGAATTTGGTGTGGGGGCGGGAGAGATAATACTGATTTAGTGATACAAGTCTTACTAATTAACCCATAGCTGGAGGGAGGAGAAGTGGATTCATACCTTAAGCGTATTCGTGCGTAATGAACCCAGCTGGAATTGGAGCTCGGCTCTACAAATAATAATTTCGAAGCCATTATCCATTACACCAACCGCACTTCTAAGCCTACAGCACCTGGTATTCCCAAGCGATCACCCATCTAGGTACTGACCTCGCTCGATGTTGCTTAACTTCGGTGATCGTACAGAAACCGGTGTTTAAAAATGATTATTTCTCCCCAAGCAAGGCGGGAATGCCACGATTGCGCACGGGGTTACAGGGTGTGAAAATGAAAGAGAAGTCTGAGAATAGGGAGGATTGAGGAAAGGGCAATAGATGAAAGCGATTCAAGAAGAGAGAAGATGGTGATTGATGTCGCATTTAATTATTTGAAGGTTGTCGTTATCAGAGAAACAAGTAAACGAAAGAGAGTTCCACAGGTGGGAAGTGCGAAAAAAATGTTGGGTTAGAAGTGGCGGTTGCATTTAGCTAAAATTTGAAAATATTTTGATGGTATATTTAAGTGCGTAACCGCCTCAAACTTATTCGGCTTTCTATTCCTTTCATTTTTATCAGCATTTCTTTTCAACGTGATGTGGCCGTAAGACTTAAAGATATTAAATTTAGGACCCTAATACCTGTTTTATTACCCTTCTTTACTTCTATAATCCAAAAGGGTTCAAATATTTTTTTATAATTCTTGTATATAATTAATGCGAAAATAAATGCACAATCTACCCTTTAAGAAATAATTTCTCTTTTTACTCGGCGTGTGCCTTCATGAAACCTTTTTCCCGCCGTTTAAGGGTTAATTGTACTTGAACTTACATTTGGTATATATGAGTATTCAGTAAGCGTTAGTTGCACGCACATTTCTTTTTATCGGTGCAATACAGCACGTAGAGTTCAAGAACACTCCAATACCACCTGTGGCATAAACATCGAGAGACAGAATAAAAGTTTTTAAAACTCCTAAACATGCCCAACACCTACCATGGAGTCAACAGGTTTGTTTAGAAAGGGAAAAGGGAATATTGAAATGACGAATATACAATAAATACGTAATCATTTTATCTCGTACACTTCTCGTCCATGGAACATTTTCAGCTCCAATCTTTTCTGTCAATTACAATCTAGAAAATGTTAAATGTAACGTCAGTTGTCATCTTCCGTCTTCATGAATCTTGTTCTTTTTATTGATGTTCTTCTCAATAACATATTCCTTATCTTTCTTTCATCCTCAGTACCACCATGCGACTTAGTTGTTATATATATATATATATATATATATATATATATATATATATATATATTAGTCAAACCTAACTTGGTAGGTTTGTCTGGCTCATTAGGTTTGACTAGACCTGCTCTACGTTTGTATCGAGCTCTTTAGTTAGTTGTTTACTCGTATCGGGGTTTTCTCTTTGGGCCTTGAACCTATATATGTGCGATTATTACTTTCATGTTCCTGGCTCTTTCTTTTTTAAAACCTTTTTTTCCCTTCGAGATTGATTTAACTATTGGTAAATCAATAATTCGAAGGTTTTTCGACACGAGTATAGTTACCTATATATATATATATATATATATATATATATATATATATATATATATAGGTTTCTACCTGGATCATATCCTCTTGGAATTATTTTTATACATATATGTATGTGTATATATAATTGCATATGTATGTGTATATTTACCACTAATATTGTCTATATATATATATATATATATATATATATATATATATATATATGTGTGTGTGTGTGTGTGTGTGTGTGTGTGTGTGTGTGAAGAAATATAGTTTTAAGGCTTATTATATTTATGGAATAAAGTGCTCAATATCAGAGATACGGCGTATGTAAATATAAAAGTGAACATTGAAGTCAACACTCAGAGGCGACAGG
>OZ038494.1:78121596-78134096 GCA_964036315.1 Acanthosepion esculentum | reverse complement strand
TTTTTCTTCCGTACCTTGCATTTCTATTGTTGTTTCCAGTTCTACAAAAGTAGAATGGTTTTGAAATCCTTGGCGGTATTATCAGTCGGCAGCTTTATTCATTTCGTTATGAATAAAATCGAACTTCCCAACTCCGACACTCATGCAAAGAAAAAGAAAAATGTTCGAGTACAATAATCCACAAATGGAAATAGATACTTGTACTGAGCATTCTCTCTGAGAGAGAGAGAGAGAGAGAGAGAGAGAGAGAGAGAGCGCTTCAAACATACACTAACGCAGAGAGAGAGTCAGACGAATGCAGAAGAAGAGAGATCGACAAAGACATAAAATGAAGGGAGGAGGGAAAAAGAAATGAAAAAGGGGAGAGAAGAAAAAGGAGAGGAGAGTGGAGTGGGGCAGTGCAAGAGAGCAGAGGAGAGTAGAGGTCGGAGACAGAGAAAGTAGAGTGTAGTTGGGTAGAGGAGAGAGCGGAGTGGAGCGGAGTGAGGCTAGGTGACGGAGAGAGGAGTACCGAGTGAGGCTAGGTGACGGAGAGAGGAGTACCGAGTGAGGCTAGGTGACGGACAGAGGAGTACCGAGTGAGGCTAGGTGATGGATAGAGCAGTGTCGAGTGGACCAAATTGTGAGAGAGAAAACAGAGTGGAATAATATTAGGAGAAAGAGTTGGGGAGAGAGTGAGAGAGACTACCCAACATCGTTGCAAACAAAAAAGAGAGAGAGCCTCTTTCACAAACAAAAGGCGTAGAAAGAGATAGATAGGGAGGAAAGAGAGTAGGAGGAGGGTGAGAGAGAGTAGGAGGAGGGTGAGAGAGAGTGGGAGGAGGGTGAGAGAGAGTGGGAGGAGGGTGAGAGAGAGGGAGAGGAGGGTGAGAGAGAGGGAGAGGGCCGCACACAGACAAAGGTAACAGATACCAACACATGCACAAACACAGAGAAAAGAAGCCAATGACAGCGAGAAGGAAAAGGGAAAGGAAAAGTCAGAGAGAGAGGGAGACAGTTAACGTAAAAACAAAAGAGAGAAAAATGCACAAGGCTGCTCTAAGCGAATTAAAATAAGTTCATTGCCAGAATGTGACTTTTTTGCAACTCCTCAGATTTTCTATTTTGTAGTTTTCATTGAAATCTCGGAAATGTGTAACTTTTGATTGTATTCTGAAATCAAATTATTTTTGTTAATATATGAAAAGGTGAGAATTCTTGTTCGCTAATGGGATGTCATCATTGCTGGATATCATTAGCTATGGTTTGTTTCTTAAGATTCATCCTCTTTTATTATTTATTATTCCTTAACATTCATCGCTCTGTGTAACTTTTGATCTTCAAATATTTTTTCTGCAGATACATATTCCATATATGCATTTTTCATTCTCTACCGGAAGAAAGGTTCTTATTTGAAATTCATTTTTGGCTGTTGTTTCTTTTTTTACCTCAACAAAAATGTCCTCAAAACCCGGGTGATTTTGAACAGTTTTGTTTCTGATATAGAACAGGAGGAAAACGAGGGAGAGGGGAGGGAAAGAAGCGGGAAGGGAGAGAGGGGAAAGAGAGAAATGAAGAGCGAAAGGAGGAAGTAGAATAGAGAGTTGGAAAGAAGCAGAGAGAGAGGGAGCGATGGAAAAGGAGAGCGTAAGAGGAGGGAGAGACAGCAGCAAGGGAGATGGGAAGGGAAAGGAAAAGAGAGTGACAGGGAGAAATGGAAAAGAAAAAGAAAGTGACAGGGAGAAATGGCAAAGAAAAAAGAGGGGAAGTAAAAGAGAAAGAGAGAGGAAATGGGTGAGAGAAATGGGAGAGAGACAGGGGACAAAGAGGAGAGAGACAGAGGGGGAATGAGAGAGGGAATGAGAGAGGGGAATGAGAGTGAGAGGGAAAGGGATTGAGAGGGAGAGGGAGAGGGAATGGGAATGAGAGGGAGAGTGAATGGGAAAGTGAAAGAGAGTGAGAGGGAAAGTGAATGAGAGTGAGAGGGAAAGGGAAAGAGAGAAATGGGGTGAGAGTGTGAGAGAACAGAGAAATTTGTCATATCAAGAGAAAATGACTTTTCCGAATTAAATTTCAGTCAGTCTTCCTTGAATGAAAGCAGCTTGAGGATGTTTCAATCTAATACAGAAAACAAATTGGATAACGGAATGATTTCTTTTCGTTTGCAGAATAAAGCTTAAAAAAGAAACGTTGTTGGACTGAATGAATCCAACAACGGCATAAAATAATGGATTTAGAAAGGCCGAGGCATTCAAGAAATGCAAAGACAATTGAAATGATAGCAAAGAACACAATAGGTATGTTCATTTCTGAATCAGAACTGGAATTTAAGTTTGGGATTATTCACATTTGTTGTAGATCTTCTATATATAAAATTCTGTCACTTCTGTTAGTCCTCACACCCTCTAAAATTTTTCAGTATTTTTTTTGGAGAAAATTAAAAGTTTTATTATTTAACATACAAAATACTCCCACTATTTCAAAAACAATTTAATGATTAAAATACTTATTTAATAAACCTGCAATATTGTGTTTTACATATCTTTATATATATATATATATATATATATATATATATATATATATATATATATGCAGAAATATAGTCTTAAAGTGTGCTATATTTATGGGGTAAAGTGCTCAATATCAGAGATAGAGCGTGTGTAAATATAAAAGTGGACATGGAAGTCAGCACTTAGAGGCGACAGTCTGTTTCATGCTAGTGCAATCGTCAGGCGACTAGTGCTGTTATTTTTCTCGGCTATTTATATAAGGGTCAGTGGTGCATTATGGGTAGTCTATTTTGGCGGTTACTTTTACCGGGAGTCGCTTATTTGTTTATTTATTTATGTCAAATTATTTTGCTTGTTTTTTGTTTGTTTTTTTATTTTTATTTTTATTTTTTATCTTATATACAAGAGTCTAGTTCGCCCTATATTTGGGAGAAACATAAACAATTCACAAGGCCAAACGCTTCAAAATTTGGAATTTGGCACCAGAAATAAATATTTGCGCATGGCCAGTTGTATGTTGCATGCTCAAGAGTAAGAAATCGTAAGAATTTATTCTTCGCTGTTAAAAAGAAAAAAAAATGAAATCTTAAAAAATATTTTTTTATACCATGAATGTACTATAAAATGAAATTAAAGAAATTATTAAATCGCGAAATAGGGGTTTATCAAAGTATGTTCCCCAAAATTCATCTCGACAAAAAAATGTTAGCGACAACTTCAAAATACTAAATACTGTGAGGATTTCAACAAGAGTCAACGTGTTGCCAAAAAATCTAGTATATTAAAATGAAACAGTCTTCAAATCATTTGCTTTATTTATTGCCAGTTCTAAAAATCCTACTCTGTCGTCTTTTGCTGGCATGCGGCTGTGTAGATATTCATTTCCCCAATATCGAAGAGGTAAGACCCCACCAAAAGGGACCACCTACTAAGTAAATATTTATAGACTCAAATATAAACGATGAATATCTTTTTTTTCCCAATTTTCTTTCGCTCTTACCCCCAGAAGGATTCATTTGGATGCCGACGGTCTGGGCTGTCCACCATTCTCCTTCAGCTGTCGCAAATGGTTTCTTGGTGTTCTCATCATGTGGCGTGTCTTGGGCTTTTTAACACGGCGAAGCCCATCCCACTCTAGGTTTCGACCACAGCCGATATTCTCCAACGTGACCATGTAGTTCATCTGAGGAATGCTGCCGCACTGGCTGGTGACCTGCGTCGAGGAGGTCCTTCGACCAGTGGTGCCGTGTTAACGCCACTCCCTCACGTGAGTATAGCCCGCCAGCTGAAACGGTTGTGATATCCGCCCACTCAATGATGCAGCCTACCAAACATCAAATGCCCTACCTCTATCAAGAGCCCCCTATGCCCAATCTTTACGAATATTTACTTACCGCCTAACCAGGTAAATGCTTTTATAATCACGTTTGTTATACTAAAGTTCATTCAACACAAGTCTCGAGAGCCACACAAGGTAGATGTTCTACTGTTAAAATGAAAATGATAAGTGTACAGTATGTATGAGGATAGATAAACAACTGTCTCTTGATCTGAATAGGTTACGATTGCAGTGATCAGGATAGCACCCATGCACGCGTTTGCACCAAAAGTGGCAGTTTTGGGTGAAAAGCTGACCGAGTGAAACTTTCTTCTTACCTTTGAAAACATATAGGAAATTGGGCTTTTCAACACTGTGGAAGTAGCATTGTGTACCCTAGATGTAAAGGTGTGAATTGGCGGAACTAACGAACGGAAGTCATCTATTATTCAAACAAGCGTTGCACAGGGATAATTTGTTTCTATCTCAGCAATTCATTATAATGAATTGCCTTTTCTAGAATCAGATTAGAGCCTTTTTTTTTCAATTGACTCTATTTTGGTTGAGATGCTAAATGATATGGATTTAACTATGATTTTTCCCACTTTGGATCCTAAAGTGGCTTTTAATTTGCGTCAAACAAAGACAGAAAAATAAAGTCTAAATTCTGTATCTGTCTATATTTCCGAGATGAGATATTGTAATTATTTAAATTATTTACAAGGTTCGGACTGTTGTCCTCATCTTTATTGTCATATTCATGACGTTTCGGCCGTTGTACGCTCCGGCCTTCTTCAGGTGATTGGAATTTCGAACTGAACCCTTTATTTCGTCGTCAACCGGGGTAGATTGTTTTAGTTCCACGTCCCATACCTCTACCGGATGTGTCAGTTATCTCCCTTTAACTCAACTCTCCAATTTTTTAATCACTACTGCAATAGCCAGGTATTGAACTCGTATATCTTTGGGTCAAGTAACTGGATCCAACCAACGCCACTGGGCCATGTGTCCTCGTGAGTTCAATACCTGGCTACTGCAGTGGTGAACAAAAACATGTACAGTTGTGTTAAAGAGAAATAACCGAGACATCCGGAAGTGGCATGGTACATGGAACCAGAATATATCTACCCCGTTGGACAAAATTAAGGGTTCAGTTCAAAATTCCAATCACCTGAAGAAAACCGGAGCTTACAACGGCCGAAACGTCGTGGATATGACAATAAAGATGAGGACAACAGTCTGAAGAACCCTGTAGATAGTGTACATAATACCTCATCTCAGAATTATAGACATAAAATTTGTTTGTTTTGTGACATATCAACCTCAATGGGTTATTTAATGCCGACAAGATTTTTATTGCTGGTAATACTTTTTTCTAAAATTTATTGCTGGTAATTAAAAAAAATAAAACAAAACGTATTGCTGGTATTAAATCCTATTTTTAAACTTTCATAGTGATTTGACCCAAGTTTGGGGGTTAACTATTTGCCCATAGCTGGTATCCTAACACCAGCAATTAAGAGGTTGGGCTCCTCAAAGCCTCTGGATCAGAGGCGTTGCTATTGGATGTAGTTTATCGTCTTACCCAGGACGCGGATGTAGTTTATCGTCTTACACACGACGGAACAATATAAAAGGACACTGTGTTGATAGGGAATACAGAAAGGAAAGTACAGAAGGTAGTAAAGGAAATCGAGAAAGAACGATTAATCAGTAATTGTAATACAAAATGTGTAGTTGACACGAAAAGGGACAGTCTAAGATTCGAACTTCGAATTGGAGACACCGAAACAAAACAAGTACAAAAATTTAAGTATCTAGACTTTGTTTCAACAATGGACGGAAAATGCGTCAACGAAATCCGAAATTGGGATCGCGAAAAAATGCCTTTCAAAAACAAAGCAAATTATTAAGAAACAGGAAAATTTAATTAAAAGCAACCCAAAGAATATGGCAGGGAAGACTGGACAATCTTCTCTACAGAAAGATACTGACAATCTCAGGAACTGAACATGTGAGCATGGGTTAGTGTTAGGGTTGGAAAATAGAAACAAAAAGGATACTTATACTTAGAATAAAATAAGTTGAAATTTCTCAGGCATATAATGAAAGAACGAATGCTTGAAGAATTTGACACTCACAAGATAGGTTAAAGGCAAAAGGGACAGATGAAAGCAGCGAATAACCTACCCACCGAAATTGTGAAAATAGTTGGCAGAACAGGGATTAAAAGAGATAGCAAAAATACAAAATCTACCAAGAGCTGTCTATATTCTGAGATGAGGAATTGTAACAATAGACAGCGCTTAGTAAATTTATTATTATTTACATTGTACGAACTGTAATACATGTTTAATGTAATTTGAATGTAGCAATCTGACGTAGGAAGTAATTTGTCCAATGTAACAGCACCGATGTCTCGTAGCAGCTGTTCAGGAATTCTTAAGGTCTTCCATATCAGAGGTTGGCAGTGGATATGTGGAAAGAATAGGAAAACGTACTTTTGCAGGTCTCCTCATCTGACAGGTTAGCAGTAGATCTTCCGAAAAAGAAAACAAAATGGCCGCCTTTATACACATCGGGTCGAATATTTCTAGTCTTCTGATTGGTTAATCTTCTATGGGTGTACTATAAAATGAGTCAGCTGATCTTGGTTTGCTCACTAGTAGAAAAGTACACAAAATAATCTAACACGAAATTTATTGTCATATTGATAATGTGTCGGCCGTTGTAAATTTCAACGTATATCACCTGAAGAAGGCCGGAGTGTACAACGGCCGAAACGTCGTGAATATGACAATAAAACTGAGGAGAAAAACTCGAATAAAGTAAATAATTATTAAGAGCTACAAAGGACAGGAACATGTGGGAGTCATGATCGCCTACATATTGACAGGACACGGCATACGGAAGAAGAAAAAGCTTTAGGAATTAGACTATTAGCGAGTCTTAGAATATGTCGACTGCACCTACGGAAGAAGTGTAAGTCCTCTGCTCTAAAAGGACCATCTACCAATTAAGGGCTTATTGATTCAAATACAAATGACCAAGATTTACCTATCCCGATTCGGTTAGGTTTGGTTTGGTTCGGTTTTACGGCATATCAACCTCTATGGATTATTTAATGCCGACAACATTTTTATTGCTGGTAATATATTTTTTTCAAAAATATATTGCTGGTAATATTTGTTTTTTCAAAAACATATTGCTGGTAATATTTTTTACAAAAAGAATTTCTGGTATCAAAACCTATTTTTTACACTTTCACAGTGCTTTGACCTCAGTTTGGTTGTTAACTATTTGTCCATAGCTGGGGCCCTTACAGGTGCTACCACCCCGGGTCAGAGTGGACCTGGGAACACGAGAAATTAAGCTGGTTCCATGCTCTTCAAAACCTTGTTATAATCCGTGCTAATAGGAATATATACTTGAAAAACAAGGTGGATAAAATAAGTAAAGGTTTATTGTAAAAAAGATTCAGTACAATAAGAATAAATGTAACAGTTATGCACAAGGTCGTCGCAAGTCAATCCAGTAGTGAGTGCTACTATTGGAAGGTCAGTAGTTCTCGCGTAAGTCTGAGTCGTACTCAATAGATCCAAATTCGTCTCTGTAGTCCGTTGACTTACAGCTACTTATAGGTTACTATCTATAGTGTAGTCCCTCATGAGGGTGACAGGTTATTCCATTACATCACTCTTGATCAGAGGCCTTGTTGCCGGATGTAGTTTATCGTCATACCCAGGACGCGGATATATTTTATCGTCATACCCAGGACGCGGATATATTTTATCGTCATACCCAGGACGCGGATATAGTTTATCGTCATACCCAGGACGCGGATATATTTTATCGTCATACCCAGGACGCGGATATAGTTTATCGTCATACCCAGGACGCGGATATAGTTTATCGTCATACCCAGGACGCGGATATCGTTTATCGTCATACCCAGGATGCGGATATCGTTTATCGTCATACGCAGGACGCGGATATCGTTTATCGTCATACCCAGGACGCGGATATCGTTTATCGTCATACCCAGGACGCGGATATCGTTTATCGTCATACCCAGGACGAACCTACCCCGGAAACACATATTTAGAAACCTAAATAAAATAAAGATGACTGATTCCGAAATTAAATAACGCAACAAGAGTTGGCATGTCCTAAAATAAATCAATCTAACCCAGTCTGGTTCTAGGGATGTTGAATAATACTTTTAAAATTCTATTGGAACAAACATAAATAAAGTTCATGTAAAGAATATTTTCCAGCAAAAGAAATTCAATGAGAGTGTGCACAGAACATGGAATGGAGGGCTTCGGGGGCCGCCATTTGCATAAAAGCAAAGACTTTACATAACATACTCTGATGAGTAGAAATAAGTAGAGAAATCTGGCGAGATCTATCGATTAGAAATACTAGTTGCCGGTGTCATGGTTTCCATTAGCAATGGTACTGGTGATACGCAAGATAATTTGTATATCAAAATAGACTGACCGCATAGCTGAATACGGTGCAACCTTAATATCAACATATCGCCTGAGGAACTCAATTAGGAAGAAAGCCGGTAAATAAAACCGAAGACATTGTGATAAAAACAAGAAAGATGATGAAATTAATCCTGAAGTATCAATATGTTTGTTTGTTTGGGGTTTTATGGCATATCAACCACTATGGGTTATTTAATGCCAGATCCAGTATTTACTAAATATATCAAAACATCATTGTTTCAAAAACGTATAGCTGGAAATATCATTGTTTCAAAAACGTATAGCTGGCAAAATCATTGTTCCAAAAACGTATAGCTGGCAACATCATATTGTTTCAAAAACGTATAGCTGGAAATATCATTGTTTCAAAAACGTATAGCTGGCAATATCGTTGTTTCAAAAACGTATAGCTGGCAACATCATTGTTTCAAAAACGTATAGCTGGCAACATCATTGTTTCAAAAACGTATAGCTGGAAACATCATATTGTTTCAAAAACGTATAGCTGGAAATATCATTGTTTCAAAAACGTATAGCTGGCAATATCGTTGTTTCAAAAACGTATAGCTGGCAACATCATTGTTCCAAAAACGTATAGCTGGCAACATCATTGTTTCAAAAACGTATAGCTGGCAACAACATTGTTTCAAAAACGTATAGCTGGCAACATCATTGTTTCAAAAACGTATAGCTGGCAACATCATTGTTTCAAAAACGTATAGCTGGCAACATCATATTGTTTCAAAAACGTATAGCTGGAAATATCACTGTTTCAAAAACGTATAGCTGGCAATATCGTTGTTTAATTTTTTTTCTACTGATTGACCCTATGCCACCGCTTTCCATCACATTTTAGGGGTAAGGTGTTAGTATATTTAGTGTAGGGTTTGGGTGGGAAAGTTAATTGTAAGTTGTAGTTGTTTTGGGATGGGTTAGATGTGATGGGGCATGACATGACCAGCCGATTGATCGGATCGACGGCCTTTTGGTTGGACGTTGTTTATCGTCATACCCAGGACGCGGATGTAGTTTATCGTCATACTCAGGACGCGGATGTAGTTTATCGTCATACCCAGGACGCATCAATATGTAATACTAACAAAATTTCGTCTTAAATTAATACAGGAAGAAGAACAGTGAATACAACTGCCGAATTATTGTGATAAAAACAAGAAAGGTGATGAAATTAATCGGGAATAATCAATATATAATTGCAACACCTGGACTCCGAAATTCAGACAAAAATATTATTTTTACTTTACCCATTAACTTTAATGATAACTTTTTGAGGCCTTAATCAACAAGAATGACGTTGAACACCTGCATAGGAACAACCTCTTATACGACGAGCAGTATGGGTTTCGACCAGCCCAATCCACTGCTGATGTCCTAACTACCATTACGCACAAAATTAGTGAGACCCTTGACGACACACATACCGCAAAGACCATAGCATTACATATCTCGGACTTCGATAAGGTGGAGCACAAATGTTTGCTATACAACCTCTCCAGCTATGGAATCACTGGAAAGGTTTTCTTTGTTATAAAATCCTACCTAACAGGTAGATCCCTGAAGGTAGTCAACGAAGTCGTCTCCCAGGGTCCACTTCTCGGACTAACTTTCTTTCTGATTTACATAAATGATTTATCTAAGAATATATTCCGATCATTTGCAAACGTCCATGCCGATTGTTGTGAGACCAATACTTCCCTACATCATGGACTCTCCCAGTACTATATTATTATGTGAATGATAGTATCACGTGAGGAGTAGTACCAATAAAGCGCAGCCGCGTACGATACCAATATCGGACACCACTGGATAGTAAGCTCTGCTTACACTATTCTTTGTAACTTTTCTGTTTAATATATCTTTCTTACCTCTAACCCGTGTTCCGTGTTTTCCTTCCGTGGCCCTTACTTCGGGTTCACATCACCGATGATACGACGATATACGGGCGCACATCTAAAAGTCTTGACGATCAGAGATTGGCGACTGACATCTCTTCCGATCTAACACTAATTTCTCAATGGAGAAAAAAACTAGCTGGTTGCATTCAATGACTCGAAAACCAAACTGATTACATTCCGTCACCGCCGATCAGATTCCGAATTACCACAAGTCATGATGAACGGATGTTCCCCTCGAGGAGGCCCCGTGCCTTGAAAGGATATTGGGCCTCAAACTCAGACCCGTCCTCAGGTAGAATTTATATAAACGATCCGTTGCTAAAGATGCAGATAAAATGATCGGCTCCCTGTACCGCTCCAGTAAGTACCTGACTCCTCATCCTATCCTCTAACTTTATAAAAGTCAGATAAACCTGAAAAGGAAATACTGTTGCCGTATTTGGGCAGGAGTTGCCAAGATCTCTCTTTTCAGTCTTGATAGTGTTCAAAAGCGTCTCCGAGACCTTGTTCGTGGTGAATTATTTGTCCTCCTCGAACTTCTCTCACACGGGCGGAATTTGGTTAGTCTCTCACTGCCCTATCACTACTTCCATGGAAAGTGCTCCGACAAACCAGCTTCCTTGGTTCCTCCAGGTCTAACCTTCACGGCTAGGATCCGCCATGCCACCTAAATAGGTGTAAACCACCACCATTCCCTCCGTGTTCCATCGACGAGAAGTGAGTTCTACTCAAACGGCTTCTACCCACGAACCACTGCCCTATGGAACAGACTCCCAAGAGGATGATTCCCCGATCACTACAAACTTAACCTGTTCAAGTATAGCGTCAACCGTTATCTTCCCCTCGTATTCATATAAACTGCTCCTTAACGTAACCCTTTACCTCGAGTTGTACAGGAGGAACCTTACTGTAAAAAAAAAATAAATACAATGATGATCGTTATGTAGTCTTGATTCCTCATTTATTGTTCTCTCTCCTTAATAATGATTTAGTTTTCTTATTCATTCACTCAGTAACTCCTTGTGTCATTATTCCCTTGCTTGGGTTGAAATGAGTAAAAAAAATATACTAAACTTCAAAATTGCATCCTGATATGTTCATAGTCATCTTGTTTAGTCAAAACTGAACAAACAGTTACTAATGATTTTTCTTTTTTTTTACACAATCAGGAACTATGTTTTCGTCTGTACAGAGAAGTTTCCCTAAGAATTTTTTTTTGATTATCGTTAGAACTATGGAAAAGTAAACAAGCGATATTAAGAATAAACACGAGGAGGGGAAAAAAGCATTATTTTACTGTCCATAGTTCATTTAGATATCAAAGTCGTCAAAGAGAACAAACGATAGCGGGAAACAAATAAAACGTTAAAAAAGAGATAGATACTTATATCTGTATGGAATTAATGTATCTTCCAAAAGAGAAACAAGAATAAGATTGAGTTAAAACAATATATCGAATACTTGGATGATAGCCATGTCGTAATTAAATGAACAAAGTCTTACTCAGAATTAACAAGTGAAGAATTGTGTTTATGTCAATGCCTAGAATATTTAACCAATGAAAGTTTCGTGGGAAAAGTTTCTAATCATTTCATTCCTAAGCAAGGCAATAAAGCCACTAAGACTCATTGGGTTAATGGGTGTTAGAGAATATGAAAAACAACAAAAAAAAAAACTATTAATGAGATTTAACAGTAAAAGAACAAGAATTAAGACAGAAGATAACGATTGACACTGAATTTAAATTTTTGACGAACAAAGTTGACTGGGAAGCAAGAAGCTGGAAGAGAGTTCTACATACGAAAAGTGCGATAGAAGAAACTGTTACCATAGAACTTGCGGTTAGCCCCAACATTTTTCAAATGTAAAACGATGAGACCTTACCGCCAATCTAGTACTGCGCTTAAATTCGAAGTACCATAGACGAAAGTTCATCAGAACAATTACCATGAAAATATTTATAGAAAATACAAAAGGAAGCAATTTTTACGGCGGTGAGAAACTGGCTGAAGCCGAGATGCCAGGTCTGGACCAGTAACATTGCAAATTATTCTTTGTATTTTATCAGGGATCTGGAAATATATAGCAGGTTCACCAGACCAGATGTGATAGTAGAACCCAAAGCAAGCACGGATGGTAGACTTATACATATGTAAGATATATTATAGAAACTTAGCAATTGATTCAATATAATTTTTCCACTTCATGTTAGTGGTAAACGTTAGATCGAGAAGGGGAATGAATCCCTTTAAAATGTCTGCTGTATACAACCACTTTCTTG
>OZ038494.1:78064096-78111596 GCA_964036315.1 Acanthosepion esculentum | reverse complement strand
AATGAAATCGGCCATTCAACTTCGTACTGTGCTCTTGGGGAAAGAAAGAAAGAATACATCTCTTTGCCAAAATACCCCTAAACTAAACTACTTTATTTAATTGTCTAAGTGAAGCGTTTTTGCCTCTTATCAGAATGGCTGATGCTAACCCCCAGAAGAGTAAATCATTACGCCTTCTCGGACTAACATTTTCTACTGATACGAGTTGGAATGATTATATCGAAATAATTTCTGAGTCTGCTGATAAGAAAGTTCACTGTCTCATGCGCGTGATTCTTTCTCACCCGAATCTGACATTCGCTCCTGCATTAAATGTTGTAACTGCATCTTACCTGGTGCTTCTGATATGGTTCTAGAGATTCTTGACAAAATCGAAAGCAAAATCTGCAATGTTAGCGGTTCTGACCTGGAATCTCGACCTCAATCGTTCTCCTACCACTTTAACGTAGCATCCCAGAGCCTTTTCTATAAATAGTTTTACAGCAGTTGTTTCGTATCTGTCTATATTTCTGAGATGAATTATTATGTACACTATTTACATTATTCGGACTATTGTCCTCATCTTTAACGCCATATTTATTACAACGTTTCGGCCGTTGTACGCTCCAGCTTCAGGTGGTTGGAATGTCGAACTGAATCCTTTATTTCGTTCGCTGTGGTAGACTGTTAATTCCCCTATCCAAGTTCTCCACCGCCTTAACCAGGTATTGAATTCACACTCTTTTTGGTTCTGTCACTGTATCCAACTAACGCCTTTATCCACTGTGCCACGTGACCTTGAGGAGATCTGCGTATTAATGTCTGGGTATTATTAACCTAATGTCTTCAGCAACCATTTCTTACCAGTTCTCATGTTGCAATTTTTGCTGTTACCATTGCATATGTGAGTTCAATACCTGGTTAAGGCGGTGTAGAACTTGGAGAGGGAAATTAACAGGAGATAACTGATAACTGACATCCATTAGACATGGCACGTGGAACTAGAACAGCCTACCCCAGTGAGCGAATTAAAGGGTTCAGTTCGACATTCCAACCACCTAAAGAAGTCCGGAGCGTACAACGGCCGAAATGTTGTAATAAATATGGCGACAAAGATGTGGACAATAGTCCGAAAAATGTAAATAGTGTGGCAGTTATTCACTCTTCACCTTTGGTACCTTGACTTCATGAATTTACGCGATATAGTAGATTAGAAGATAGAATTCAACATTTTTACAGTTGAAATTGCGAAATGTAACCGCAAGTTCTCTCCCATATACAGGGCGGACCAACAGTAGGCTTATTGATGTTTCACAACCAAAGCTAACTTCGCCGAACTGTTTTCTTCAGCAAGATAAAGCACCGCCACATTATGCTTTGGCAGCAAGGAATACCTTAACCAAACTTTTCCACAGTGTTGGTACGGAAGAAACTACGGCATCGTATGGCCACCACGTTCAGCTGACTTAACTATAGTAAAAAAAAAAAACAGAACCAGTGAATAAACTTATACCAAAGCTCTATTGCACTTTATTCTGACTACTCGTCTACTGACGGGTTACAGGGTGCTTTTTATACCTTCTAGATCTCAAGGGGAGGCAACTGATGATTTATCAGTACAAGGATTTATTTTTTCGTTGGGGGTGTAGTAAAGAACAAGTTTTATGAAAGAAATCTCCACACAGAGGACGAATTCAAAGAGTACATTTAAGAAACATTTATTGAAATTGATGCAGATCGGGATCTGTATCGGGCTGTGTGCCCGAGTGTTCGGGAGAGTTTCGAGGAATGTTTCAATGCTGAAGGGGGACATTTTGAGTAATTAAGAGATTAAAAGCTTTAAACAAATATGTTTGCAACAAATAAATATAAATGTAATGAAACGTGTTTTAAAAAACGCAAAGTGCATACCTACTAAGTGTAAGCCTTTTGACCTATCCTTCAGAACTCTCTTCCGGCTTCTTGCTTTCCTATCATAAATTTAAGATGACGATTGACAATACACATCAGTCGCCACCTTCTGTTTCATTGAAACCCGTTCTTTTTATGGTCTTTCTCCGAGATATTTTATCAGTTTCCTTCGCTCTCATTAATTCTTTGCGTTTCTTAAAAAAAAAAAAAAAGAAATCTGTACTTTTTAGCCATGATCACAAGCAGGAGTATCGGAAGGTTTGATTCATCGATGTTTTAGAATTTGAAATTTTATTCAAAATATATGAAATATGACTTTCAAACATACTCCGATATGAAAGCTCCAAAAACTGTAAATGCTAATAATTATTTGATAGAGTAGATTGGCACTACCGCGCCTTGTGGAAACAAGTTGGCTCAGTTCCTTTTCTTATCACAATTAATTTTAAGGTCGTTGTAATGGAATGTCCCGCATTCCCTATCGCCTGACTATATCAGTAGCTATATATAGTAAGCACAGGATATACCGGGGGGGGGGGTGCTTCGGGAATTACTAGCCTACCACCTGATTCCCTGTATTTCAGTAGTGTATTCTCTTTTACAATAAACCTCTCTTCTTTCATCTACGCACATCTTGCTGTTCCTTCACTCGAGTACCACCTTTGTCTGTTTGTAACCTCTTTAAGGATACCAAAAATGTTAACATACAAATAATAATAATAATAATAATAATAATAATAATAATAATTATTATTCCTGTTACCGTAATTTTTGTCTCAATTTCTGGGATGAGGAGTTTTTATTATTTATATTTATATTCAGACTATTCTCCTCATCCTAGTTGTTTTCATCACAACATTTCGGCCGTTGTGCTCTCCGGCCTTACTCAGGTGTATATCGATCTTGGTAACCTACATGGAATTCCAAAATGAACCCTTTATTTAATCTCCGGGGTTAAACTGTTCTTGTTCCACTGTTCATGTCTAGAGATATCTCGCCTACTACTTATTTTGTTTTACAATAAGCCTATATAAGAATAATAATATAGATTAAGTAAAAACAAAAATAAATCATAATTTTAGTAAATGCTACGTAGCGGAAGAAAGGCCGTAGAAAAGAAGCACCTTTGATACATTGACTTTTAATGGAGAGATAACTTGTAGTCGACAACATAATAAAAACTGCCAACCACGAGTTATCTTGTGCTTGGCATTTTCTGATAAATTTTCATCTGCAGGCGCCAACAACGAGTTTATTCACGGTGATACTTTTAATGAGAAAACAATGTGAAGACTTCATTTGAAGCTATAAATCAATTTATAAAACTGTTTTATTGCTTATGTTGGCTATTATAAAGTTAGATTTTGTATTTGACCTCTGGCAGGTCAACATGTTAAGCTAAGGATGGACAAATATTATCAGATATGAGGAAAATAAATTTCTTAATTTTTAATAAAATCTAATTTAGGAAAAGAAAAAAAAAAACTCAATTCAAATATCAATGATAAAAGTGGAGTAGAGCAGTGGTTCCTAAAATATTTTCTGTAGAATGAAAATTTGCTTGCGTTACCAAAAAGGTGCAAACAGCCCTACAGCAAAGAAGGTCCAAGAAGAGAGTTAAAGGGAGATAACTGCAAATTTGAAATCAGAACATTGATAACTCTCTCCTCCAATTTGCGGGTCCTAGTTACTATATTCTTAATACTTGTTATAATGCAAAAATATCACAAGGATAAAACTGGTCAATAATTATTTATAACTATTTATACTGGGACTCATGCATGCAATTAGAAGAGAGGGGGTGAGAAAGAGGGAGGGAGGAAGTGTGAGAGAGGGAGGGAGGAAGTGTGAGAGAGGGGAGGGAGGGGGAGTGTGAGAGAGAGGGAGGGAGTGTGAGAGAGAGGGATGGAGGGAGTGTGAGAGGGAGAGTGTGAGATGGAGGGAGGGAGTGTGAGAAGGAGGGAGGGATGGGAGAGAGAGAGAGGGAGGGAGTGTGAGATTTAAAAAGCAGTTAAATAAGGTTCTTAAAACATTGACTGCCAACCATGCTGGCTACAAGTTCTCTGGTGTTTGGCATTTTCTGATACATTTTCATATGCTGGCGCCAACAACGAGTTTATTCACAGTGATACTTTTAATGAGAAAACAATGTTAAGGCTTCAGTTGAAGCTATAAATTAACTATTGTATTACTTGGCTATTATAAACTTAGGATTTAGCGATCAACATGTTAGTAGCTTAAAAAGTTGGTTTAACTATCCTTCCTAGCCCTCCATGATTAAACATCACTCTTGGCCGATCACGTGAAAACTAACAGTCAGTCAGCGAAGTCCAGTTTACACAGAGGACAGTTTTTCGGGGAGACACTGCCGCAAAGAGAATATGCTTTTTCTGACGCGTGGCTAACACATTTTCTCGCAACATGAAATGCCAGACCTGTGAGTAAAGTTTTTGTAACATCCACTAGCTTTTCTTTTCAGGGTCGCAGAGAAGGCATGCTTCACATTTTTAGACTTTGTTAGCGGTTTCTCTTTCCAGAAATAATAATAAAAATACCCTCTTAAGATTTCTTTCTAACCGTGTTTTTTTTATGTTTTGGTAATTATCTATACCGACGGCAGATTTTACGAAGGCCACGTACCATGTATTTGGAAACTTAACATCTCCATATATTTGAGAATATCATACAATAATTGTCCCCCTCTTCATTAGTTTCTTAGCTTGCACGACCGTTACACTCTCAATACGTCATAAACAATAGACTATTCTGTTTTGATCACGTGAGAGGAAAAAATGCATATCAAAGACACTAATTGGTTTCAGTCAGAAAATGAAAGATAGAATAGAAGATAAAAGCGTTAAAATCTGTTTTAGTGAAATAAGAAAGTTGCTAATTTGTACCCCCTTACTTCTTAAAATAACGATAAGCATTCTTATTTAAGATTGTTATTGCAATGTTTTGTTAAAGTTTTTAAGCTAAAATATTTAACGATGTGACAGGGAAATTTCTACGGATATTTTACTGTCGTAGAACTCGCCATCAACTTATTCAAACATTAATTAAAGAATTAAGATTCATCAGAAATTTGAAATAGGAAAACCGTGAAATTTTCACTGGTTAAAACTAGCTTAATTAAATGTTTTAAAATGTTTAAATGATAATGAAAGAAACCGTGTCAATTTTTATGACTCACAATTCTCAAACATCTGAACTTTATCGCATGTTGCTTTTGAATTGAGTATGTTCAGCTTCACCGCTGTCATAGATATGAAACGAGGGATATAAAACCTCATGCGGCATTCGCTTTTTTTCTTATTTGTATTAGAAGACTTCCGGTTCTTTATTAATATTTTCTGGGGATACATGAAAATTACTCCAAGTTGCAACGTCATTCCTGTTCGTGGCATACATTTTAAGAGAATGACAAAATAGTATCGTATCTATCCACACGCGGAAATCGAGAGGAAGGTGACATAAGCTTGGATTTAAAGTGGTAGTTTAGGCATACATGGACAAGAGAAGGGCATATTATAACGATTTAAAAGCGTGGCTTAATAGCTGAAATTATTGAGCACAAGGCCCAAATTATTGAGCACCAACTGAGGATCGAACACACTACTTAGTCGTAACTGATCTAGCGAGACAAACTTGCTAACCAATACCCCACAGCGAAGTGCCGAAGGGCAGAAATAGTATGGCGATTTACTAAGCGTAGCTTAGATGTGATACAAGGCTAAAAGAATTGAGCATCTAGTGACGACCGAACACACTAGCGAACACGGAGGTAGAGTGTTCTAATTCCACATGCCACGCCTTTCTATATGTGTCAGTTTCAGTTAATTCCTTTTAGTAACTCAACTCCTCATTTTTTTTACCTCTGCTGTGGCCAGGTATTAAACTCACAACTGTTTCAGCCAAGTCACTTTTGGATTACTTCAATAACAAAAAACTTACGTTTTCATCTAAATATATTTTTGAGCGCACTTGCATGGCTTCAACTACAGATAAAATGTATTGTTGGTCATTTTGCTTTAGAATTGCATGCTTGGTAATTTTGGTATTGTAGGTATTTTTAATTTAAAAATGTATTACCGGTATTTTTATACTTTCATAGTGTTTTGTTTGAGTTTATTTTCCCCATAGCTGGGACCCTAACAGGTGCTCTCATTTCGGATCAGGGTTGACCTGGGAACGACAGTAATTAAGAGGTGGTTCCACTCACCTCAAACCTCTCCGACCAGAGGCCTTGCTGCCAGATGTAGTTTATCGTCATACCCAGGACCCTTCCTGTTCGGAGGCCTTGCTGCCGGATGTAGTTTATCGTCATACCCAGGACCCTTCCCGTTTGGACGTCTTGCTGCCGGATGTAGTTTATCGTCATACCCAGGACCCTTCCCGTTCGGAGGCTTTGCTGCCGGATGTAGTTTATCGTCATACACAGGACCCTTCCCCTTCGGACGTCTTGCTGCCGGATGTAGTTTATCGTCATACCCAGGACCCTTCCCGTTCGGAGGCTTTGCTGCCGGATGTAGTTTATCGTCATACACAGGACCCTTCCCGTTCGGACGTCTTGCTGCCGGATGTAGTTTATCGTCATACCCAGGACCCTTCCCGTTCGGAGGCTTTGCTGTCGGATGTAGTTTATCGTCATACACAGGACCCTTCCCGTTCGGACGTCTTGCTGCCGGATGTAGTTTATCGTCATACCCAGGACCCTTCCCGTTCGGAGGCTTTGCTGCCGGATGTAGTTTATCGTCATACACAGGACCCTTCCCGTTCGGACGTCTTGCTGCCGGATGTAGTTTATCGTCATACCCAGGACCCTTCCCGTTCGGAGGCTTTGCTGTCGGATGTAGTTTATCGTCATACACAGGACCCTTCCCGTTCGGACGTCTTGCTGCCGGATGTAGTTTATCGTCATACCCAGGACCCTTCCCGTTCGGAGGCTTTGCTGCCGGATGTAGTTTATCGTCATACACAGGACCCTTCCCGTTCGGACGTCTTGCTGCCGGATGTAGTTTATCGCCATGTCCAGGACTAGCAAAGCAAAGTAATGACTCAGAGAGCATAAATAAAAAAACAATAAAATGGTAACAAGAACCGTAACAGCTCAATAGTTATCCGAGAAATGAGTGTTGAAACGTAGCAATTGATCGCAGAAGGCAGCCAGAGGAAAGATCAGATCGTTCAGTTCAAATAGCGAAAAGATAAAATTGCTTTCATTCAACGCGAGACAAAGTTGACTAATCGCAAAAGGAACGCACGAGGAGAAACGCTAGAGGCGGGAACTTTCTGAAAAGTATGTTCACTCGGGTCGATGGCGGATTGTAGAAAAGAAGAGGTCAACTCACGGAATTAAGTTTTTGTTTTGTGAACCCATTTACTGTTGCGGTTGATACACATGGGCTTTTGGTCAGTTGCTTATTGCCTTTGATGCTAACGTTCACTCATTACGCGGTATTATCTAACCCATTAATCTTCATCATTATAAAATGGAACGATTAATATTAATGAGTTACTGTCAAGAATTTATAATATCGGAATTTTAGTCGCGATTATTGGTTGGTTGTTTTGTCTTATGGCATATCAACCTCAGTCGGTCATTTAATGCCAACAAAATTTTTCAAATAGATTCATAGCGATAGTTTGGTAAAAAAAAAAGGTGTGTATGTATACATATATATTTGAACCATTTTTCAATTACTCATATTTTTTAGTACAATGCCTTACATAGCACTACAGAGGGCAAGGAAAATGCTGACGATGCACTTTAGCGTCATTATTTGTTGTTTCAGAAACTTGAATTTTCAAAATAAAGCGTAAATCGTCTGACGTCGAAATTTCCTGAACTTCTAACAAAAACACTGATTGGACAGACGATGGACAAATCAAATGTCAAGAAAGAAGAAGCTTTTGAGGAAGTGTCGGATTTGATAGTGTACAAGACCCACCTATTTTAACATTTCAACTTCACCTTCAAATGATTCTTGGGTACTTCCATGTTAGCAGGGTTTTAATCAAACAAAATTTAATTTTATTGTCCTCTGAAATAAAATTTGATCAGTTTAAATGCATCTAAACATAAAAATAATGTTCAGCTCCATTATACATTATAAAATACTCTTTAAATTTCGTTCATTTTAACAAAGAGTTAAAATTCGGACAGAACTTATGGGATGACCTAATAATAAATTCAAACAACTTAATCTTGGCTAAACAATACACAGCGAAAGCTTGTAAATAAATCTCTGAAACTACGGACTGATCGGATATATAAGTACGGTGGAGAAATGGATAGCGGTTCGAATTGAGGAATCGGAGAGCCGCGTTCGATTTCCAGTCGTGCTATTACCCTTGGGAAAGGTATGAATCCTCTTCTCCTACCAGGTAGGGGTAAAGAGTAGGACAGACTGAGTTTTATAGCCTTGGATGGCAACTGGTCTAGGAGAAGGACAACTCTGAATTCAAAACCTGCGGAGGGTCGTTTAGGGACGTTGCGCACCAGATCTCTGTATTCGGCTATTCAAAAAGTGTGGTTGGGTCTGCACAAAGCATTAAAAAAGAAAAGAGGAAGAGAGAATCCATTACAAGAAAATCGAACGTTTGAAGAAAGACCCGAAACCACATACCGACTTTTTCTGACGGAATTCGTAAATAAATATCTTATCAAACAATAGTATCTTTCTCTCTTATTATATATATATATATATATATATATATATATATACACACAGAATACATGCTTAAAAAGATGAACCATGAATTAGAATAATGTGATACCAAGAAGCGCTGGCTAATCGCACAAAAGTGAGGACAGTATAACTCCCACTAGAGAGGCCCACAATTGCGAACACACATTACCGTTCGATGCCCTCTGAGACATACAAGAATATTTACAAACTTACATCCATATAGAATTATCTACGGTTTTAGTTCCCGTGACGTGTCTAACCAATGAGAACTGACTCAAACAAAATCGAAAATACCAGAGTTTGTCTTTTTGTTTGTTTTCTTTCAAATACTGACGAAGCTTTAATAAATGTGAAACATGTTAGATTGATATACATTTTCTGTCGGATTCCGATCCATATTTGATCTTTAACTACCTCTCTCTCTATATATATATTATATATATATAAATATATATGTATGTATATATATATATATATATATATATATATATATATATATATATATATATATATGTATATATATATATATATATATGTATATATGTGTGTGTGTATATATATATAAATATATATGTGTATATATATATATATATATATATATAAATGTATATGTGTATGTATATATATAAATATAAATGTATATATGTGTTTGTGTATATATATATATATATATATATATATATATATATAAATATAAATGTATATATGTGTGCATATATAAATATATGTGTGTGTGTGTGTGCCTATGTAAATATATGCCTGCATATATGTATGTTTGTGTGTGTATATATATATATATATATATATATATATATATATATATATATATATATATATGTATGTATATGTATATGTATGTCTATGTGTGTGTGTATATATATGTCAAGGAATTACATGTTATCAAAATTATATTTTCTTTATCTTTATCAGAGTATTAGGAACCAAAAAAGAAAAAAAAAGAGACCGACGTCTTACGCTGCATGTAAATGAACATGAAAGTTAAAAGATTATTATTTATTGTGTATAGCCGAGTAATTAATTCGTCTAGCATTATACTGAAAAGAATCATCTTAACAGTACCAATTCTAAAGAACATTTTGATAGGGTCTTGAGGGATATGGGCATTTCAGAGATGTCCAGAGTTTCATTTGAAATATAGACTCTGAGCTTCGTAGGAAACCCCCTCAATAAATACAAATAACTAAGTGTTCAGACAAAGCAAAAAAAAACAAAACAATATTGATTTCAAAGCTAATGGCGACGTAAGACATTGTTTAGTTCATGATTAACATTTCTATTTTAAACACTGTTTCATTCGCAACTTTAAAAAATTCAAACAAAATTCCAATTTTTATGTGCGCTTCTAAAATCCGTCGGAAACAGGAAATATATTTTGCCTAATTATTGTCTTTTGCAAACAGAAAGCCGAAAACAATTTTATTTAAAAGGGAAGCTTTTAACAAGAAAATAAATATTCACCGGCTTCCATATTTGAATGAAGGAAATAAAGAAACTGGAAATTAAATACAAAATATTGGCAAAGGTACTGTTTGTCTTTGTCCTTTTTGAAGTGGGGGTGGTGTTTAATCAGGCCGACTACGTTCAACAGGAAGATGAAAAATATGCTAAAAGGAATTTGTTACAAGAGGAAATACTCAAGACGTTAGAAATAAGAGATTGAAGAAAGAATTGGAGTAAATTAAACAATGTAAAAAGAAAGGGGATAAAATAGAAGAACAAGCATCTAATATTCTATTCCATTGCACGAGATAAAACGTAAATTATCTTTCAATGATTGTCACCAAGATTCCCTTACAATATTTGAAAATTGTTTTATTTTGAATTCACAGAATATTTTCATTTTGTCTTAATAACATTCAATGTATCCAAACACACAAATACGCAAGAAATCATTAAATTATATATATATATATATATATATATATATATATATATATATATATATATATATATATACACACACACACAAGTCGACGAGTAATTTTCATGATTTTAATGAATTCTGTTCTGCAATACACTTGTAATAAAACCTTTTCTTTTTCCTTCAGTTACCATTTTTTTTTTAACGTGGAATTCTTAAAATAAAATCGTAGAGTAGCGTTTCCACGGGACGGAACCGTCGGGTAGCGCTTCCTCGAGACGGAACCGTCGGGTAGCGCTTCTTCGGAACAGAACCGTCGGGTGGCGCTTCCCCGGAACAGAACCGTCGGGTGGCGCTTCCCCGAGACGGAACCGTCGGGTAGCTCTCCCTCGGGACGGAACCGTCGGGTAGCGCTTCCTCGGGACAGAACCGTCGGGTGGCGCTTCGTCGGGACAGAAACGTCGGTAACGTTTTCAGGAAGAAATCGCTTCGGCATAATGACCCATGAAAGAATCGGTGGGCCTCTTATATCAGGAAGGAATCGCTGGAAAGTATTTAAAAAAATTGTTTCTAAATTCGCAGCAAATAAACAACTATTTACCCGGGGTGAAAATTGATGAAACAACGTTTGCTGCGGCTGCATGGGACTAATGAATAATCGTTCGTTTTAGTGATCTTTTATACCCTGAATCTTCTTGTATTGCGTGGCCCTGGGTCCGCCGTCTGGGCGTCTCAATTCACCTGTTAACCTTTCCTCGTCAGGTCGTTTTTAAGTTTTTGAACAGAGGGGCGTTTCGAAGATGTTGATCGAAATGCTCTCGGGAACGAGCAGGGAGAGTTACACGAAAATTCAAGAAAGAAATGACGTTTAGAAAAGACAATCAACGTTTGCTTATCGATACATTCATGTAGAATTTATTCGTTAAGGATCATATTTATCAGATTAACCCTTCCCAGTTCTGTGGTCTACGAAACTACGACTGGTTTGGGAGTTAGTACGTTTCAGTGTTATTCCCGATATATAATAATAACAGCAATTCTCCAGACTGATAGCTGGTAGATAGTTCAACAAATCAGCCAGGGAACGTTGGTCTCAGACCAGCAAACAAAGTTGGTATTGAAAACCGATCTCCAACTATCTCACTTCTTGGGCTGGGAAAAAAATTTCTTCAGTTGACGAAGGTATTCTTACGCAGTATCGCGCAAGGGGTGGTGGACTAGGCGATAAATAGACGTGTTATAAGCTATTCTGTGACATTTTCTCCTTCACTGCTTGTATGTCCCTCTCTTAAATGAGGAATACGTTTCTTTCAGGTGTCAGGTTACAAGTCGATTTGCATATATGAATAGTAATAGATTCCGAAGAGAGATTTAGTGACATCATCCTCTTGTCACGTACAGCAAAGGTCAGCTGAATTCTTGAGTCCAGCAAACCATCAAAGCAAACTGTTGTATAATATTGAATTTTGGCCGAGCTGATTTATCTTAATTCTCATTTTTCTAGCGGTGAGTTGGGGAGAGATTTTGAACAGCAATGCCCTTGACTGGTCACTGGTAGTTGGTTCAACAACTTAGACGTGAACTTTGTTCTCGAGCGTGCCGACAATGTTGGGTCACCAATTCTTGTCTCGTTTCATCGACATGCAAATGAAAATTCATTGAGTGGGGAAATATTTTCTATTGGCGCAATTGATTTGCTACATTGTGTCGTTCTTCTGGTTCATGCTTATGTTCAACAGTCGACCATAGCCTGAGACTACCCTTTATATACAGGGGGATACTGACGCTTTCAGAAGTCAAGTTTTAACTTGATTTGCATATGTGCATGTTAACTTCGGAGGGTTTTGATGACTCACCCTCCTTGGGACACAGTGTTGACGTATTTAATTAAGTTAATATATAATCAAGGCAGAAAAATGGTGAATAAGATTGTAAAACAAGACATTCTAAATTTTGAATTTCAGCCAGATCCGAGCTGGCATAAAAACCGGCTGGTATATCTCAGCTGTCATCGACAACGGCGGGAGCTCCCTGTTTCACCAGATCATAATATTTGAAACCAAGTTCATTTGCAATTTCAGTTTCTATTTCAATTAAATACTTTTCTCCTAAAGCTAATTAAGAAATAAACAAACAAAAAAAAACAGTCTCCATAAAACTTTTCGTATGCTAGTAAAATCTGAATTACCCAGATTGAATTTCTAAGATTTTCTCCAGTTAACTTATATTCCAACGTACACTAGATTCACTTAAAAAAATCACATCACCCTATGAAAGGCAATAAAGTCACTGAGACACAAGAGCCTAATGAGTGTGAAAGAATAAGAAAAAAAAGAGATACAGTATTGAGGAGCGAGAACAATAGAAGAGTTATTAAGACAGTAGATAACGATTGACATTGCGTTTACACTTTTGAAGATCAAAGTTGACTTGAAAGCATGGAGTCAGAACAGAGTTCTACAAGCGAGAAGTACGAGAAGAGAGACTGTCGGCTTACAGTTATATCTAGCCAACTGTGATTTGATGAGACATTGCCACCAATCTAGTACTGCGTTTAAATTTATGAATTCTAGGAAGCACAGCAAAGAGTTCATCCGAACTGTTACCCATACTTGTAAAATCCACACCGGTAACCGTGTTACACATTCAACCACTATTATTTTATCACACAATGTGGTATTTTGTTGATATATCTAAGACACAAAGAATGAATGTAGATCGATTGTCATCGCCAGACAACAATGCAAAATGAATAAAAGCAAACTAAGCTAAAGTTCCATTTTGCTTACCATTTTATCGCTATCCTTCTGTGCCTACTGTCGAATCATGTTGTCGTTCAAAAATATGTAGTTACAGCATTTGAATAGTTGTTTAAACCTAACCTAGCGCCAAATGATGTTATTTATATAACGCCCCCTTTATTTCAAATTCACACCTTGTCTTCATTTTGTCACACGCATATTCCTATTTTCCTTTGATACTATGTTTTTTTTTTAAGTACCATGTCTCTTCGGGGCGTAAGCTATCGTAGCTTTCTAAAGATTCCTTTTCTGTATTATCTGTGAATCGCCATACGTTCTTAGAAAAGAAAATGGTTTCCTATTCGTTTCCGCACGGTTATGGAATTCAGAGGTTTCCTTTTCTTAGACTGGTTGCAATCCAAAGCTGGAGAGCCCTGTCTCCCCGATTATATAAAACATGGTAGGAGGAGAGTTGAAACCAATCATATCCCTTTCATATGTGAGAGAAAGTGGACGCCACAGAATAACTCAGAATTTCAACTCGATTCGCTGATAACCGCTATACTACACGTACACCAGTTTTACATTTCAGCAAAAATGATGGTGGTGCTGATTTTGATGAAATTAAAATTTTTCATTTAGCTTCGTTCAAACTATAGAATTATTTGCTACAAAAACATGAATAGTAAGATACTTTCCAAAAGCTAAGCAAAGTATTAAGCAATTGGAAAACTTCGATAGAAAAAAGAGAAAACAGTGCAAAACTGTTATATAATATCGATCCTCCAATAAGCCAGTGAATGCTGGGCGATCTTTTAGATTAAGTATTACCTTGAGGCAACACAAATGTGGTTCTACGGGAGAATGTTGTGGATACCATGAACTGAACATGAGAATAACGAGGAAGCTATAAGGAGAATGGAAATAAAAAGACGTGTATACTTAGAATCAGACATAGAGAGGAAACGTAATGAGGAAAGAAGGCTTGGAAAATTTAATCCTCACTGCAAGAGGTACAGAGGAAAACAACAAAACCTAAAAAGATTGTGTAAATGGCAGACAAGAGACTGAAACTAATTGTGAAAACACAAACGTTACAAAGAGCTACAAACGTTAGGAAGTTGTAGAGAGCCATGATCGCCCACGTCCTGAAGGACATAAAAAAGAAGAAATAAACTTTTACATAGAACTCCTAATATACTTATTAACAAAAGCGATAAGAATACTAACAAAAAGAAACTATATTATATTGATTAGACTATATACCCATAAACATAAAAGAAAAAAAAATCAGTGTCCTCTCTCCTTCGTGGGATTGTGTAGTTACATGAACGGACGAAACGCATCACACGAAAGGTTTTCCCACTTTATCATTAATTTTCCTAACCTTTATTCTGTTATATAAATATTTATATATTATTTTCTCCCATAATTCAATATTGGTTTTAATCATTATACCTTACGAGCAAGGCGATAATACCACTAAGACGCAAGGGGTTACTGAGAGTGAAATGAATAAGATTTTATGTGAAAGAAACGGAAATCCAATTCTAAACATGAAACTAGGGATAAACAACTGGGAAGGAGTGTGAACCGGACATCAGGGAACCTACCTATCTACTAATAAATAAATAAATAATTTATATATATATATATGGGGGCACAGTCCTATGGTTATAGAGAATTTCAGTTGAGTTCCACCACGGAATATGTGAGCGAGCGGCGCTATATTGAGTCTAATTTACTACCTCTTCGTCACCGAGGCCCGTTGGAACAGTTAGTATGACGTTTGGTTGAAAACTCAACTGTCAGGGTTTCAATTCTCGGTAGTGAATTCCAAATATAGGACGAAACGGCCGTCCAGTGATTTCTGCATTCTGTTGAGATTTCTTTCAGACTCAATGAATTACTTAATTATAATTATCAAATCCCCCTAACAATTTCTGTTATATATATATATATATATATATATATATGACAGAGATAGACTCAGAAAATAAGAAACTGTTAGCATAGAACTTACGGCTACATGTAGCCAATTCATCTGTAATATTCACACACAAACAACATATATATATATATATATATTGTTTGTGTGTGAATATAAGGGTAACAGTTCGGATGAACTCTACGGTACCTAGACTTCATGAATGTGATGCGCGGTACTAGATTGGCGGCAAGGTCTCACCAATTCACAGATGAATTGGCTATATGTAGCCGTAAGTTCTATGGTAAAAGTTTCTTATATATATATATATATATATATATATATGAACACTGAAGTCAACACTCAAAGACAACAGGCTGTTTCATGATATACGCAACCGTTAGGTCACGTGTGTTGGGCTTGTTCTCGACTATTTATATATACGGGTCAGTAGTGCATTGTGGGTAGTCAATTCTGATGGTTATTTTGGCGGGAGTGGTTTATATATATATATATATTCGAACGAAGAGCACTGCTCTGAGTGAGAAAGCATAACAACCTGTGTTATTGACCAAAAGAGGATCATAGACGTTGATGACAATCGCTAACATCGGCAACAACTCGTGCAGACTTGATGGTAATTAGAAACGATCGTTTGGATTCAAGCCAGCGTTGACCGCGGACTTACTCCAACGGTATTAGATCGGACCAATTAAAACTTAATGGGCATTAATGGAAGCAGACAAAAATAGACCTTTACTGCGTTATATTTGTAAAGATGTTTCTACCATCGACTGACCGTCTTTATGAGTCATTTTTCTTTTACTAAAAGTTGAACAGAATTTTATTTCTCTTAGTTCAGAAAAGAAGTCCTCCCCCACCAAAAAAAAGTATTAGCAGTATAATGGCTGATAAACAACAGCTTCTCCTATTAAAAGAAAATAACATAGGGCCTTTTTGTTTTAATTGTTGTTTCACTTGTAATTTTGGTTTTACCACTTAGAAAGACGAAACATGCACGTCATATGTGAGTTATTTAATAATACAAGTCATTATCACTTTATTTGGAATATCTACAGCTTCAACACGCGAGACATTGGTTCTGTAGTTTCCATAGTATTACGGGACCTTACCTATAACGACAGAGTGAACTCTTCCTGACACTATGAATACTGCGCCTCTCAAGAGAGAGGGACGAGTCGAATCGAGTCAAACCGATAGTAGTTCACTCCAAACCAGACTGACCGTCATACTAACACCTTCCACATCTTGTATTATTATTCTGTGTAATATATCTTCGTTATTTCTACTCTTGTGTTCGTGTTGTTTTTCCTTGGTCCTAACCTTGGACCATAACACATAGTAAGTTAGCTTTTTATGGGCTGAGGTTGTCAGCTTCACGCTCAACCGATTTTGAATACAGTTTTCCTTATACTAGACAGGTTGCCCATTTTGTCCATAGCTTGTGGTACCGGTAGAAGAAATGAATTAATATATATTTCCAAGAGTATTTCTGCGAAAGTGAATGCAACAAGCTCGGCCGAAATTTAAGCTCGGCACGATGATCCTATATCCAGCACCGATAACCATTACGCTATGTGCTGATCATGTTGATAAAAAAATAAAAAACCAACAAAAATAAAATTATGAACAAATCAACACAAAAGCTCTAAATAAAAAAAAGACAATAACAGTATCCTGAAAAATAAAGAACAAAAAATACATAGAAAATAACTAATTTAAAAAAAAAAAGAAATTAAAAAACCCCAAAACAGCCAAGAAAATTTAGTTTTTAAATTTAACATTTAACTTGTTTTTTGGGCGGCGGCGTCAATTCAGTAATAAAGTTGCATTCTCTCGTGATCACTAGTTATTTTGAGTCCAGAGATAAAAGAACTACAACACAGATAATTTTAAACTTAACTAATTTATTAATCACGTCGACGTTTAAATTTTCTAACTATCCAGTAGGGTCGCTCCCTCTCCACTGGGGAGCCATTTCAGACATGAAAGAAAACTCGTCTACATGGACGGTTAAGAAACAATTAACTGAAAACCCACTCTCTATAACTATCATCCCCACGCTATCTCAGCCAATTAAAATCGACTTCCTTGTTTTGTCTTCCATCTGACTTCAAAGGTCAACCTCAGGACGTCTGTGCAGAGATACACTTCCTCTGAAAAATAATAGTCTGCTAAACTATTATATAACAGTATGGCATAAGACCCAATGTATTTTGTGATATTTCTGGCTTTAAATCTTAATTACAAAATTATTATATATCAGTCATTTAGCTACACTTATAAATTACTGTATATACGTGCGTATCATGCGACTTTGGAAGATCTAATTTTCAAGCTATCTTTTAAGGAGATCGCATCATGCACGAGATATAAAATTAGCGTATGTACTGCTTGCCCTGGCTACGCTGTTGACCAAACTTAAAACAAAAACAAATACGATCATATTTAGTGATTTTAAATCCTAACCATGAAAAGTTTATTTACCTGCATGTATAAATTTAGGTTCTTTTTTATTTATTTTTTATTTACAGAAAGAAAAATATATTTAGTGATATTTCTGATTTTTACTCCTTATCAAAGGACAAAAATATTTCAGTGACTTACCTACTCATATAAATGAATCTTGTTTTTTTAAAAATTATTTTTACATGAAGAGAAAAAAATCTGAGTCAATCAGAAAAAAATATAATCATGGTGGAACCTAGTCTTGTGCTTTGATTAAAAAAAATCCAATCAAGACGATAAATCTAACAAGAGTGTAAGAGAATATGAGAAAAAAAGAACATTATTAAGGAATAGATGAAAATAAAAGAATAGGAAATTAATGCAGAAGATAACAATTGGCATTACTTTTAAAGTTTTGAAGATGAAAGTTGAGTGGGAAAAAAGAAGCCGAAAGAGAGTCCCACAAGAGTGAAGCGCGACAGAAGAAACTGTTAGCATAGAACTTGCGTCTAGCCATTTTAACAGTAAAATGACAGGATCTTAGTACTGCGCTGACATTTAGGAAGTCTAAGTAACAAAGAGGAAAACTCATCTGTACAAATTTTATAAGTAATTCGTTTATAAGTAACTGCACTGAAATTTGATTAAATATTAAGGAACTCCGTTATTGCTGCCCGAGTGGCTTAAGCAAGAAACCGGGAAAGAGTTCCGCAAGCAAGAAGTTCGATTCTCATACAGGTCTTGCAGACAAAGCAGATTGGAATTGAGCTGCGATATCAATTATTTGAACACGTTGTTTGCAAAAAAACAAAAAAACAAACATAAGTTCAAAGCTTTTTGTTTTGCTACATCCGAATATAAATAGTGTAAATAATAACTCGTCCTAGAAATTCAGTGAAAAATTATTTCAGCTACGTTTGTTTTTAAATTCATTGCAATACAAGAAATACCGCCATCAAAGCCCGCGACAAACACTTCCCAAAATCGACCAAACAACATAATATATTCAGCCACAGCTGTAAAAGAAAACTCGAATCCGCACTAAACGGTAACTGCTTACAACCATCATGTTACAATTCCGCGTGTTACTTAGTTACGTCCTGCCAATACCTCATAAACAATAGACTATTCCGTTTTGAACACTGGGAAAATTGGAAAAGACATATCAGAAAAACTGATTTTAGTGAGAAAACGAAAAAAAGGAAGATAGGTGATAACAGGTGCTTCAGCGAAATGGAAAAAAAATTGTAAAATTAAATACTTCAATTAACAGACGAACACGACGAAATAAAATTAAGAAAAAAAAAAAAACAAAAAAACCCGAAGTTAAATGTTCTCTATGACGAGTACATAACAAAAGCCTGGTGTAATAATGACGTTATTCTGTCGTGGTACTTCTTTTTTCCGTCTTTCTTTCCCTGTATTTCTCTCTTTTACTCTCCGGCTAAAAAATATTGTCGTATAAATTATTGGCTGTTAAACAAAACCGTCCTAATTTGAAGTGATTAAGGAACGAAAGCAAGTAGTATGCATTTTTAAAATATTTATGCATTTTTAAATATTTCAACTAAGGTTATATCGAAATTGATCAACAATCTGTATTTAAATTGTTTTATATAAAGCATTGAATAAGAGGCGTGTCTATGAAGGAATTCCAAATTGGATTAGCTTTCACCATTAAAAATTAAATTACGTTCAAGAAATGTAATTTTCACGTACACGTGTGTGTATGTGTGTATTATATATTATAAATATATATATGTATGTGAATATTTTCAGATATAGTGTATATGTAGAGTGTAACAAATGAGTCAAGCGGAAGTTTTGTTAAAATTTAAAACAGCGGGACCTGTCGCACAACTCGATACGTAACATTTACTTTCGACCGATAGCTATCAGTAACTGGGGTCGACTTCAAGATACAAGAGCAAAAGGCTCAGACTGAGAGATAGTGACGGAAAGAAGACTATTTTTTTAGACGAACATGACAAGACAAAGAAAACTTGTAAAACTGACCATCCTGCGCAAAGGAAAACAGAAAGAACGAAGTGGGTGATGCAGTAAGACAGACGGTGGCCGCTGAACTGCGTACCTCCCGCCTCACTTACGCCTGAATCCATCTTCGCTCGCTTATAGCAGTAAGTTACTACCTAAGAATAAAATCTGGTTTACTGCTAGAAATTGATTTTTTCTTCACTCGTGGGTAACGATCTGGCCGAAGGGGAATTTTTAAGTCACATGCATTTGACTGAAAGAAACTGCACCCTGTCAACGAACCTGGTGTCTGGTTTGAGCTGCAATGCAAAAAGAGGAAGAAAATCAATGAAAAGGATCAAGAGAAAAATCTATTCTCAGCCGACGCGTTTCGTCCTCTGAGGGACTTCATCAAAGCAATGTGGGGTTATTTTGTTGCGCGTGTTTATATACAAAATCGGAGATGTTACTAGTTTGTTAAGGCTTTTAAATTTGAGAACATTTATCAGGCGGTTATATAAACTTTTATATATTAAGAACAGTTTTGGAAGAAAGATTTATGACGAGGTAAAAAAAAATGTTTTCATGTGAAGCATTTCGCCGGTTTGTTTACGTTGATGCGACTACACATACGCACGAACGAGAGACGCGTCAAACGAAAATTTTTCTAACTTTTTTCATTATATATATATATATATATATATATATATATATATATATATATAAAGTGGTAGAATTTCCGACTGATACCAATTCAGTCGGGTTTCGATGCTAGCTAGAGGCAACCGGACGTCTCGTCACACTGAAGAGCTGTGATACAGCGAAACAGTCTGTCTGTGGATGACAATAATATTGGCTCCTGAAAATTAATTTCGGTTGAGATCTGTGGGAAGGAGGGAAGGAAGCGTGAGTTTGTAAACAGTGGCTATTAAAGCTAATATAGCATGACTCTTCGGCAGAATTGAGTCCTGTCAGTCACTGTGAGTTTATCTAAATCTAAAAATAAATATGCTAAATTCACCTTCATCCCTTCCGTGCGTCGACGGCTTAGTGGTAGAATTTCCGACTGACACCAATTCAATCGGGTTTCGATGCTAGCTAGAGGCAACCGGATGTCTCGCCACACTGAAGAGCTGTGATACAACGAAACAGTCTGTCTGTGGATGACAATAATATATATATATATATATATATATATATATATATATATATATATATATATATAAAAGGGTAACTTGGACCGGTTTTAAATGTGAATTAAGTTTAAGCGTCTAATAGTTTTTCTTTTTCTTTCAGATTTGGCAGACATTTGGGCGATATTATTTATCACACATAATTGCCATGACTTAAATAACATGAAATAAATAGAGAAATGAATTCATTTTCACCAATAACACTGATTTATTTACTGCTTACTTTGATTCGTCTTAATGAAATACCCTTTGTGTATGTGTGTGTTTGTGTGTGTATGTATGCGCGCGCGATAAGCGCAGTGGTTATTGTCTTGGAACAGTGGAGATACATGCTGAGTTCAAATTCCAGTCGGGATCGTTCCATTCACTCTCACCCAAATACAATTGTAAAACTTCTTCTATAATTGTAGGGTAAGATTGGACTCTTTATTTCATTTTCAAACTTGGAATTTAGAATAAAGTTTATTAGATTAAATTTATGGACTAGTTATTTAGTTTTTTTTTTTTAATAGTATTGCTTACATATGTATAAACTCAGACCTAAATTTATCTGTAAAGGCAATAATTATAGAATAAATGGCAAAAGGAAAACCTTTTCTGTCAGCGCATATCGTTCACTGATGAACTTCACGGCAAAGGTAAATTTTGTAACCTGCATTTCCTTTTTGGTAGCTAGACGTTATGCATTTAACTGTATTACTGGATTGGCGGCAAGGTCTCATCATTTTATTGCTGAAATGGCTACATACAACCGTAACCTCTATGGTAACATTTTCTTCTCTTTCACATCTCATTTGTGGATCTCTTTCCACTTCCTTTCAGTAAACATTGATCTTTAAAAATTTAATGACAATAGTTGTCGTTTGACTTAATTCCTGTTCTTTTATTGTTCCCTCTCTTTAATAACGTTTATCATATTCTTTCATATTCAATAACCACTTGCAACTTAGTGGCTTTAATATCTCGCTTGGGGTGAAATGATTATAAGAATGTATTTTTAGTGTTACGGTGTGAGAAAGTAACGAAAATAAACACATGTAAAATAAAACAAAATGATGAAAATTAAATTTTCACTTAATTAAGAAACGCAGGTAGTACCAGAAAAAGAATTACGTTTTAGGGCGATTTTGATTAAAATATTAATATATATGACTACATAACCAGTAGATGCAGAATTCAGAATAGGCACATCCGCTTTTTCGCAGGAAAACAAATAGCGTATTTAAAAATAAAAGTAAAAAAATAAAGTTTTATCTTTAAAATGTTTATGTTATAATTAAGATGAAAGACCAAAGTATTTTTAATTTTTTATTGAAAATTTTTAATTCTTTCTAACACGTTCGAAATTTTGATTAAAATCTTCTTTTGTTTACGTTTAAGTAATATTTATTTCAAATCTGATTAATTTAACTTCAAATTTTCTAATTTTACTAAAATCACGTGTCAGAAATATATATTTATTTTTTGAAAGAAATTTAAAATATAAAAATTTGTTTTGTTTACAAATTTCTTAAAATTAAGAAAATGGCCGCTTTTAAGAAAAGTTTAAGAAATCAAAATTAAATTTGACATTCCAATCTATATAATTTCTATCTGAAATACACCAGAATATTTTACTTAATGGAAATAATAAATTTAATTATTAAGCTTTCAATTAAATGCTAAAATGAAATCTTCAAGAATGATTTTTCATTTTTACAATTTAATTTTAAACCTTAGCTATCGAAAATTTATGCCAAAAACGTGGAGGTACCAAATTTCGAATAATACATTCAAGAATTAAAGAAAATGCATGATTTTTCTGATATTGGTCAAATGAAGACAAAAGAAAAGTGTTAGATGAACAGAGAAGATAATGATAAAATATTCACCGATGAATAATGTTCTTCATTACCGGGACCCGAAAACACGACCTCACTGCCGAGAATATTTTTGCAGGGAAAAACGTTTTCTACGTGTAATTATGTGTGAAGATGTGTATAGGTCAAGGAGGGTAGGGAGAAAAGAGAAGGGATTGAGATCTAACTAAGTTGAAGTATGATGATTAGTTCTAACAGCAAGGATGTATTTTAGGAGAACATAAAGTGTTATGGTTTTATTAGGTGTTCCTCATCGCCAAGTGAACGGCGCGAAAGTTTGTTCTCCATTTCATGGAGACAGATTGGTACCACAAAAGATATCTGTTCTGGTTAATATAGAAAAAGGGACCACCAATTCATAACAGTATATTGAAGTAACATGTTGAAAGAGAAACAAATTACTTTCAACCACAATTTCAATCTAAAAAAATGCCGAAATATAAATCAGGCGAAAATCGTAAGTGTATAAATGTTGCGTGCCCGAATATAAATTTACGCCTCTATCTTTTTGGGTTTAAATATTTCCCTTCTAAAAAGAAATACAAATTTCGCAAGGCAACATATTTGTGTATACAGCATAAAGATGTAAAAACAATTTAAAAGAAAGCAGTAAACTTAATAAGTAATTACATAAGTAACCAGTAATAACAATATTAGTTCACTTTCGTTTAATATACTAAAAGGATATGCAAATTAGTGTCTTTCATAGTTGACTTTACGCTGTAGATTTTCCTCGTCATTTATCATTTTTTCTCTATTACACACACACACAATATATATATATATATATATATATATATATATATATATATATATATACACACACACACACACACACACACACACACACACACACACAAAATAATTCTTAGTACTCCCAATATAAAAATGTTCAAATATTGTAGAAATAGTACTTAGATAAACAAGAGAATTTGTAACTATCTAAGGAAGAGAAAGAGTAATAGGAAAATCATTTGGTATACACCCCGCTTTTAACGAAATGGTCAGTACTAAGTAAGGCCAGAAGTATCTCCATTCAATTGATAAACATTTCCCCACAAATAATCATCTCAGTAAAATATTTAACAGAAACACATTAAGTTATAGCTGTACTGATAATCTTGAGAAGATTATAAAGATAATATTAAAGAATGTAACTGCAGGAATTCTAATGAATACCCACTGAAAAACCAATGTATAACCAAATCTTTTGTTTACCTAAGTACTATTACTACAATAGAAAACCCGACTGTTGAATAATTTTATATTGGAAGTACTAAGAATTATTTAATGAGTAGATGGTACCAACATATTTTATCCTTCATAAATAATACTTATAAGGATAGTACATCTCTTCCTAAATATTTTTTGAATTTAAAAGAAGTTAATAAAACTCCTACGATTAAATGGAATGTATTAAAAAGCTAGAACGAGTAGATCTTTGAATGAACCTTATTTCATATCCTTACATGAGAAAAATAGAAATTATCAAATTTATTTATAAAGATTCCTTATTAAATCAAAGAAGTGAACTGTAAATTGTAGGCATAGTTTACCTTTTACCTTACAATATGGTTAAGCTTCGAATTTGATAATACTTTTTCTTACAGTAATAATTCATTGAGATTTAATATAGCTCTGTATTAATGTCTAGTTAGTAATATAACATCTTATATTGATTACTTTGTGTTATTAACATCTTATATGGATCGTCTTTACTTAACGGTTGCATATTAATTTCCCAAAGTAGTTTTACATTTATGATTCGTTTTAATTATCATTTAGGAAGATGACCGAGCTAGTTAACATTATACTAGATTATCCCTCTATTCCTTTTCCCCATAACTTTCTCTGAAAATTGATCTTCATACTTCTCTATATATTACGAAATAGTGTAAACATTTGTATCATTTGCAAACGAAACTGTCTAGGATTCTATGTGGACAACTTCGTGTCATGACCTATATATTTTTTTTCAGTTGGTTTAGATTTTAGCGTAAGTCTCATATTTGATTGGTTAATCACAGTAAACCCACAAGCGTCATTTTCATTGTTTTTTGTCTTATGTTTTTCTTTAAAAAAAGTGGAAGTATTCTACTTTTGAAATTAATCGTTCACTCACTAGTAATTTAACATCGGCCGAGGAGAAACATTTGTAGTGTTGAAACACGATTGCTATTGTGTAGCGATTTTTAACATGTTTTTTTTATTCTACGATAATATATATATATATATATATATATATATATATATATATATATATATATATATATATATAATGTGTGTGTGTTTTGTGAAATTAAACCGACAATATATATCAGGCTAATTTTTTTTATTGTATCTTTCTAATTTTCGAATATGATATACATCGAGATCAAAATTTTCGATAAACTGGTCAAATCAATTCCATCGTCTGTTATTATCAAGAACTGTGTGTTATCATTGTGGTAGACAGGAGTTTGTTCGGGTGCGTTAGGATTGTGATTATTTCAAAGTGATGTCATGCGTAAAACGGTTATTTGGAGCTAGATCGTACATGTATCAAATATGTATATATAAATATATCAAATAATACGTAGCAGCTAGCCGAAAGAAAACCCAGTTTACTGGGATTATTTTTTGAGTCTATAAAAATAATCCATGTATATGTATACGTATTAATATGGGAAAGAATGAAGATTTTCAATAATATATGCATATTAAGTGGAATGCACCTTTTCAGTTGGGCAATCTTGGAAAGTGGTGGGGGATGCCATCCTGATACATGATGAAAAGGCTGTATTGGGAAAAAAGGGTCAAGAATCACTTCTCTACGAAGTAACATGGAAAATAGTATCCACTGATTTTGATAGAGTTTGTTATTCAATTCCGTGGACCATTGTTAATGTGCTGTACGAAGGAGGATATAGAAACTTTGAATGCCCGGCATTTTTAATAAGAGTTTCCGAAAATTACTCTTTGTTCGATCCGTGGCAGATGGCAAAAGAAAGAAAACTGATAACTTATGGAAACAAATTAGATTTGTCTCGATTTCGAATCGCTAAATTAAGAAGTGGCAGAGGGAAATCGATGACCAATAAATACCGATGATAAAAGTCGTGATAAAGCGAGAAAGATAAAGTCAATAGAAGAGAAAAGGTAAAGGCTTTTGCCCCGACTGTCTGGACAAGACTCTCGGCGTGGACAATTCTTATTGCCTAATACTACAAAATTATGAGGGTCTATCAAAAATATACCAAAATGTATCAGTTTTCTTGTTCCATATGTTTGTTTGACCTGGAAGATTCTGAAAAAATGAGGAGACATGGAGAGAGAGTGAGAGAGATGGAGAGAGAGAGTTCTGACCAGATGTTTGTCATTCTAGGCCAGCCTGCACATTACATAACAGTATTTTAATTTTATAAAAACCTTAAACTTATTTCATATATACATCTAAAATATCTAACTCCATTATATAATAAATAATAATAGTAAATCAACCTCTTATCCATCAGCGGCTGACAGGCTCTAATCTCAAACCAGAATCTAAAGGGTTCATAATTGCTGCCCAGGTTTGGTTTGTTTTACGGCACATCAACCTCAATGGGTCATTTAATGCCCACAACTTTTTTTTTCCTGGTAATACTTTTGTTTTGTCAAAAATCTATTTCTGTTAATATCTATTTCCTCAAAAACGTACAGCTGGCAACATTATTTTTTCGAAAACGTATTATCAGAGGCCTTGTAATTGGACGTAGTTTATCGTCATACCCAGGACGCGGATGTAGTTTATCGTCATACCCATGACGCGGATGTAGTCTGAGTGTTAACTATTTGCCCATAGCTGGGACCCTAACAGGTGCTACTACTCCGGATGAGGGTGGACCTGGGCACACCAGCAATTAAGAGGTGGTTCCACACTCCTCAAAACCTCCTGATCAGGTTCAGTGTATTCCACCTTGAAAAGTAAGGTTCCGAGATTTAACAGCACCCCACCTTCTCACGTATGTAGGGAACATCCCGAAACAACTGACCCCGTATCTGAGTGTGGCTGACAGTTGCCAAAAGAGTACTTAAGACGTGATAGGATTGTCCAGTACATATATTTTCCACGCACACAGTCACTTTGCAAAGAGAACAGGTAGGAACGCAAGCCACCGCAAGTTGTAGGTTGCTATATTCTAGAATTGACGACTGATCGGGAAATCCAGGCAAATTCACCAGTCAAAATTAGAAAAAATCAGGTTGAAAAAAAAAGTGTTCGGATAGATGTTGCTGCTTTATCCGAGAAAAAGTTTGCGAAACTAATGAAAATACAAAGACTTCAAAATAGAAGTCAGTAGAATGTGGCACCCCAAGACAACAACGGTATCTTTTATTATTTGGGGTCCAGGAAATAATATTGAATGGAACGAACAAAAATATGTAACACATTCCTGGAAGCCATAAAATATATAATTTGCAAACAATTATGTTCATGTAATACATTATTTATTGTCCTCATCTTTCTCGCCATATTACTATATATATATATATATATATATATATATATATATATATATATGTGTATGTGTATTTAGGCAGCAATCCTTATTTCATGCCCATTTCATTAAAAACGACTGACAAGGTGCTTTTATTTAGTTTTTTTATACAATTTCTCATTCGATCTAATGTTTTTCTTTTCGGATGATAAATTATATAAAAACTGTCCGAATATTCTTTTTATCCGAGCGCTTTCGGCTATACATTTAGCCATTTTCAAGGACAGTTTTTATATAATTTATCATCCGAAAAAAAAAACATTATTAGATCGCATGAGAAATTGTATAAAAACTAAATAAAAGCACCTTGTCAGTCGTTTTTAATGAAATATATATATATATATATATATATATATATATATATATATATATATATATATATATATTTCGGTTGAGCTCTCTGGGGAGGATGTGTGGGTTTGTAAAGAGGTGACTATTACGGCTAATAATGCAAGACTCTTCGGTAAATCGAATCGAGTTCTCTCAGTCACTGTGTGTTTATCTAAAAATAAATACGCTTAAATTCACCTTCTTCTCTGCCGTTAGCCAACGGCTTCAGGGTAACATTTCCGACTGACGCGAATTCAGCCGGTTTTCGATTCTAGCCAGAGGCAACCGGACGTCTAGCCACACTGATGAGCTGTGATACAGCGAAACAGTCTGTCTGTAGATGACATTATATATATATATATATATATATATATATATTAGTGAGCTTTGATAAGTTTCTAGCCTCCCTTGTTTACAGCAGTTTTGACTTGTAATAACGTCTCTTTTTTTTCAGACAATACCGTGTGAGTAGAAAGCTACTCTCATTTATGAACGATAGTTGACCTATATTTTGCAATGAAAGTTCGCGGAAGTAAGGAAATTGGTGAATTTTAACGAGGGCAAATAATAGGATGGCACCAGTGTGGCAAGTCAAATAGAGAAATTGCTAGGTTTTTCCAGGTTAATCATCAAACGGTTAATAATATTGTCAAGAAATTTAATGAAAAAGGCCATTGTTATGTGGAACAATGTTCAGGAAGACCAAGCATCGTGTCTGAGTGAACAAAAAGGGCACTGAAGATGAAGTCATCAGAAACCATCATCAGAGTGTCAAAGATGTCACCAACAGCATGGAAATGTCGCCATATGTGGTGTGAAAGACTCTGAAAGAGCTAGGCTATCAAAGAAGAGTTGCAAGAAAGAAGCTCTTGATTTCAGGAATTAACAGGAACAGGCGTATGAAGAGGATGAGAGAACTGGAGAGCAAAGATTATGAAATTTGGCAGTTTGTAATTTGGCCAGATGAAAGTCAATTCTGCTAATATTCGAATTCGAAGCAGGTTTATATTTTAAGAAATCAGAATGAGACTTGGAACACAATATCTGCAGGCGACCGTAAAACATGGAAGGATTGGAGTAATAGTGTCGGACGCTGTCTTCTTTGGAGGGAAATATGAGCTGATTCTTGCTGACGAGCGGTTGAATGGCCGAAAATATTGTCAAATATTAGAGAAAGGACTATACTCACTATTTGAAACCAGTCAGATTGACAAGAATGTCTACTTTTTTCAAGAAGATGGAGCGCCATGTCGCAAAGTAGCAAAGGTCTGGGAGGAATCAAGTCACTACCATGGGTACCCCAAAGTCCTGACATGAATCCAATATAGCACGCTTGGGAGCACATTGCACGCTCTCCAAGTTTTCGGTCAAACAAAATCACGTCAGTGTCAAACCTTAAAGAAGTATTGGTAAACGAGTGGCAAAATATGGATCAGACGATTGTTGATAACTTGATCAATTGCATAAAAAACCTACTCCATACTAGTTCCAAATACTGTTTATTTATGTTGAGCTGGGATTATGTAATTAAATTTTGAAATTGGATGTAGTTTGTTTCTCCTGGCTAAAAAATTTTCTTAGGCCACTATATATATATGTGATTACTACAAATATAAAATTTGTTACTTAGCTGATTGGTGTTACTATCAGCATCCCATCGCTAGAGTGTCGTAGACGGACCTTTCATCAATCGTACCGTCCACTCGATACTGTAACGTATCGGTTCTTAAGTAACAGGAGATCCTACCAGGTGTTATTATCGGTGGGTATAATCTTAACAATATAAAATACGTAAATGACACTGTGTTGATGGCCGACACGGAAAGGAAGCTGCAGGACCTCCTAGACAGGGTGGTAGAAGAAAGCGAGAAAAAAGGACTAACCATCAAGAGCAAGAAGACAGAAAGCCCGAATTGTAGATATAAACATCAGGCATATGAAGAGGTTCAAATAAAAATAGAAATATTAGAAACCAGGAAAAGCTAATCAAGTTGCTGAGAAACGGGGAAAAAATCGTTAGAAACAAAGACTGCGGGATTGCTATGTCATATCCATCTTATGTGGCAGTGAATGTTTCAGACGTGCCGTCGCTTCCCTATGTCTTTTCTACAAAGGCTTTCCCGGTAACTGCTCCAACGAGCTACTTTCGCTGGTTCCAGAACTGCAGGAATTTAAACGTGCTACTAGGTTGCTACCTCAGTCCGACCCCTTTCACTGTCGAAACCGTTAAATATAGCCGTCTCTTCTAACTCCAATAGTTTCATGTCTCACACTTTCCGTTTATGGAACTCCCTTCCTCTTAGTTGATTCCCCGATAGCTATAATCTCCAAATATTCAAATGCAATGTCAATCGACATCTCCAGATGCCTTGATCTAATTCCGCGTCCTCCTCTTCCTACTTTCCTCTATCACGCTTCTTTACTCTAGCTCCCGTTCTCTGTAACCCCTTGCGTGCTAGTGGCACTCCCACCTTGCATGGGGTGAAATGCTTAATCCCCCCCCCCAATGGATATGCAAAAACTAGAGGCAGGAGATATGTGGTTCTACAGAAGGATACTGAGAATTCCATGAACGGAGCGAGTAAGCAACAAGGAAGTTTGAAAGAAAATGGCAAAAGAAAGAGCACTTACAATCAGGGAAAGACAGCTGAAATTCCTTAGATGCATAATGATGAAGGAGGGCTTGGAAAACTTAACCCACACGAGGACATGAGAAATAAGGAAGGCAGCAATCTACTGATCTGAAGATGGATTACGGAACGGGAGCAGGGGACTAGGTAAAGGGAGAAAAACTTAAGAGCCAGATAAGATAGAATGTTGTGGAGAGCCGTGATCGCCTATTTCCTGAAGGGACGCGGCACATAGAAGCAGCAACGCTTATTTCTATTTTCAAACCAACCTAGACATATTATAACATACAATACGATTGGTTTTATGATGTATTCCTTATTACATTGTGTTTGGCATGTTATTTAGCTTAGTATTTATTTTAGAATACCTGGCCGAAACCAAATTGGCGGCGCCCATGATAAATTGCCGTCAGCGTGTTTATAGTTATTAATTTCCAGTGGGTGCCAATTGCCTTTTTTCCCCCAAAAATGGGCCAGTACCAGGAATCAATGCAGCAGTAAAATAAAGTGTTAAACATTAAAAGAATTGTGAATTGTCCCTTGAAATAAATCCAAGAAATAGCTGACCATGAGTTTTCAATTTGTTTTAATGCTAAATCAATTCTAGATCATGGCTCTTCACAATTTCTTTTTCTTTAATATTTGAAAAATACTTTAATAATTGTATTTGTCCTGAAGGACACATGGAATAAAGACGTTTGTTAAATCCAGTGAAGAGACCCAAAGAGTTGTGAGTTCAATAACAGTGGTGAACCAAAAAAACTTGGAAAGTTGAGTTAAAAGGGAAATACCTGAGACATCCAGAAGAGGCATGACATGTGGAACTAGAACAATTTAACCCGGTGGACGAAATAAAGGGTTCGGTTCGAAATTCCAATCACCTGAAAGAGGGCCGGAGCGTACAACAGCCGAAACGTTGTGAATATGGCGATGAGGATAACAGTATGAATAATGTAAATACTTGCGTGTTTTCTTGCGAAAGATAGTGCAGTATTTTCCCGTTGGCTTCTGGAAAATTTGGAATTCGGAGTTTTCCTAATAGACGGGATGACACGCACGGTTGGAAAGACCTGTCTACGTTGCTATTTATCCGTAGATGTGAAGTGAAAACAAACAGCTTCGACTGGAATTTGAACTTGGTTCATCAATTCCACTGTTTATAGCAATAACCATCACACAACCGGCATATCCCAGTTGTTAAAGATGTTTAAAACCACACAGTAAAGAAGACAGCGCCGAGAACTTCCAGAAGGACGACGATAATCGAAAGAGACACGATTTTAGAATATGAAATACGCATGAAAAATGAAAATGAGAGAAAAACGAAAATCCTTTTTGATGTATCTTAATTACTTCGTAGAATTTGGCCAATAAATAATTGTGAGATGAATGGGAAGTTTTTTTTATGACAGGTTAACCCTTTTTGGGTTATTTAATGGCGAAATCAGTTTTTCCTTTTTATTTATATTTAATTCTATCAGCATTTACTTAGTTCAGGGATAGATAAATATTGGTCGTTTAAAATTGAGTCTATCAGCATTTACCTTTTTAACCTATTTCACCTCATGTAAGGCAGTAAAGCCACTAAAATAAAAGGGGTTACTGAGTGTGGAAGAATTGCGAACATAAACCTTGCTAAGGAGCGAGAACAAAAGAAGGGTAATGAAAAGGACAGTACATAGATATTTAAATATTTGAATATTAAAGTTGGCTGGAAAGCATGGAACCGAAAAAAAAAGATTAAAGGAAGAAAGAAAGAAAGAGTGTTGAACTGCGAAATAATATTACCCCTCCTGTAGGACAGTGAATGAGGGACAATCTCTTCACAGATGAAGAAGGGACTTGAGGAAACAGACACGGTCCCACAGAGGAATGCTGGGAATAACGCAACAGAAAATGTGTGCAACGATTAAGTTTTATAGAAAATGATATGTTCAAGTGTCCGAGTGTTTAGAACGTTCGCATTCTGACCATGAAACCCGGGTTCGAATCTCACCATTGTCGATTTGTCAGCAAGGAGACTTCCTGATGTTATCGGACTGGAGAGGTCGATCTCAGCGTGCAGCACGTTTGTGCCTGAAAATCATACCACAGGTTGAACCAAGAGTTGCGAGTGAAATTGTGTAGACGGAACCCTTGGGGGCCGTCGATAGCTGTGCTGGCACGAAGTCACATGATATCGTGGCCGAGGGCTTGAGTGTGCTGACCTTGTTCAACTTGTTAATCACGCTAGATAACACGCTCTTTCCCAGAAATTGTAACTAAGGTCTACTCAGCATAGTTGCAGTATAAACCACAGGTGGGCTCTGTGGGTGTTGAATAAACACAAATGCGCCTGAGCAAACGTCTGCAATAGGGATTGGCTAGCCTCCCTAGTAGCTGGGTATCATCGAATACGAGTGGCCATCTCTACTACACATGAAATGGAAACAAAACAGACACAAACTTAGAATGAAAAAGTTAATTGATTTTTTATGGTTTATCAACCCATTGTGGGTTATTTAAAGCTGAAACATTTTGGATTGTAAGAATTTCTTTTTCTTTGCGAGCGAATATTGCATGAATGTTTTGAGAATCATTATTTTCCAGATACAAATCCTACTGTTTAACCCATAAACGGGGGTAGGAGACGTATTTATGTCTTTCCCAAGATAAGTGAACGTAATTTACCCGACTGGAATTTGAACTCGGCGAGCCGAGTTCACTTTCAGAGTCGCTAAAGAATCAGAGATTGACAATTACATTTTTAAGAGACATAATGAGGAAGTAGGGATTGAATATAACTAACGCCTTTATCCACTGTGCCACGTGTCATTGTGGACATCTGCGTATGAATTAGATCCAATGACAGGACCGAAAGGGTGAGAGTTCAATACCGGGTTAAGACGGTGGAGAACTTTGAGAGCGGAATTAATAGGAGATAACTCATAACTGACATCCATTAAACATGGCACGTAAAACTAGAACAGTCTACTCCAGCGAGCGAAATAAAGGGTTCAGTTCGACATTCCAGCCACCTGAAGAAGGCCGGAGTGTACAGCGGCCGAAACGTTGTGATAAATATGGCAACAAAGATGGGGACAATAGTTCGAATAATGTAAATAGTGTACATAATACCTCATCTCAGAAATATAGACAGATAACTAGTCCGTATCTTAAGAAGTTTTTATCGGCATTTGAGTCAGTATTATCCATATATATTGTTCAATTTATATAGCTGATATTCACCACCGAATTAAATACAATGAAAAAAAGTGCTTATGCTAAATATGTATTTATTATATAAAAATTTCATCATTAGGTGCTTCCGTACAAAAAGCATCCCGCAACGCAAAACTAAGTTAGCCCTTTTAATTGCCATGTGGCAGTTAATCTGGCTCTCATCAACTGATAGACTCAAATGCGAACTCTAATAAACACTAGTCAAGGTGTTTCTGAGAAAACCAAATCAAAGATTTTATGCAATTGTTACAAATTTATAAATACCGACAGTACATATCTAGATGCACTCTCATCAAAGCCAGTCAGAGCTCTATATAGAACATTTTTTCAACCAAATCAATTCTTGATGCTTCAGGCTTGTTAGGAGATCCTATCGAATGATACAACAGGGTACTAATGCAAGTATTTCTCTTTTTAAGTTAGCATCACTTCGCTTAATAAAACGTAAACCATACAGTATAGCTTGTTAGTGATGTTTCTTCCTCATAAGCCAACAGAAAAGTCATTCTACAGAAGAATACTGTGTTTTAGCATGGCCGGTATAACACAGCCGGCCGGGATTGAGACTAGGTTGTTCCCACACTGGTCAGTACTGCCGCCAGTTAACTGATGGTTATCTGTTATCGGCTTTGTTCCTTCATCTAATTCTGCTCCACGTTGTGTTCCTTGTTTAGAGAGCAGTGAAGATCGAATTCTTTCCCTACTTGAGTGCTGGACATGGCAGTGGCGAAACAGTGCTACAAAAGGACAAAGAACGCTTCTGCTGGCGTAAATAAAAATACATAACAAAATAACAAAGGTCGCTGGGTTAATTTTCAATTGGTTCATATAGTCGTTGATGCAACAAAATTAACCCGTCCCGTAAAACTCTATCGTGACACTGTCTTTTCTTTCTAAAACTTGGAGCGGGTATAAAAAACTACCCCCACCCAAAAAAAAACAAAAATACAAAACAAAACAAAAAACACAAGGCTAGGAGTTCTCTCGGCAGCAGCTCATGTGGGGTACAGCAGCTCCTTCCTACGCTGCTGTCTCGTCTGCGTACCTTGTCTACTGTCGCTCTAACTGCTGGCTCGCTTAAGCGATCTGTTTATATGCATCTCGCCTGACTCCCTCCGCACCTCACAACTCATCGATATTCATATCAATTTTTTATCTCTCCAATTTTGTAGAACCGATACTGTCTTTCAAACAAAGCTGTCACTTATATAAACTTTGTTTATCATTCGTTTCTACTATGTCCTTGACGTCAAAGAATTTTTATTTGTTGTCGACTTTTCAGTACGACCGATTAAAAACTGTCCCCCCAGCATGTTTTCAAAACCATATTTCAGCTTGTTTACATTATTGATTTTACAGTCTCAATTTGTTTTTCGGTGGACAATTAATCCACATTCCACAAATTATAGCTTGGACTAATCATTACGTTCGGCGCTTCTGGTTATCAGAAAGAGGGAAAAAACATTACTCTTTTTTGACTTGCTTCATATTTCAATTCGTTTTTTCACCTTTCCAATTATCAATTTCCTATACGGGCTTTTTTTACATGAACTCTTTCATACTACCAGTGTCACCATAGTGTCACAGACGGAACAAGTGAGCAATGAGGACGTTTTAAGGAAAGTGGGAACGAAAATAAGGCCTGTACTTCGAATTAGAAAAAAAGAAGTTGCAATTTCTAAGATAACGAGAAAAGAGGGCTTGGAGAATTTGACACTCATAGCACATAGGTAAGAGGTGCATAGGGAAATCGCGGCTAACCTACCTAATGAGCTAGTGCAAATGGATGGCAGAGCAAAGACTGGTGTGGACGGTAGTTGTGGAGAGCTATTATCGCCCGTTCCATGAAAGGAAACGATACATAAAAGAAAAAGAAAGGAGACGTAATTGACGTTTTTTTTTACTTCAGAAATTGGTATTTTTGTCGAGCAAGTATTTTTCCCGACAGAAATTCTGAAGGTAAAAAAAAAAAATTAATCGAAGTTAATGGTGTTGGTCAAAGATCTTCACAAGTAAAAATAAAAGAATCAAATAAAAGTAATCTTAAAAAAAAAATAGTTTTGATTGGGTTACGCAAAGCAATGTTTTTGACGTTTGCTCTGATTGAACAGACACAGAGACGCCGCACGACCTGAACAAGCTCGACCGCGAGCGTGACGAAGCAAATTTCGGTCGTCAGCCAGCGGAAAAAAAGGACAAGAAAAATATATCTTTTGTTAGAGAGGGAAGCATCTTTGTTGGTGATTTACCATCCTGCTACAAGATACAGAGAAAATTTTCCTCACTATCAAAACTAACAAGCAACCCCCAGAAAAAAATGAAGATTTCTGCCTACCAATTACACTACATAACGGATATTGTGGCCCCGACCTAAAGATGAGGTTCCAGATACAGGAAGCAGAAGTAAGAATGATGTCCACATATATGCTTTCAAAGACTTCAGCGACCGTAAACGACTACTTATCTTTATCGGTTTCAACCAAAAGAAGCTGGCTGCATTCATATTTAAAACTCAATATTTAACATTTATGAAAGGCAATTATTGCGAACATTATCGATATTTATTATGCTAGGCTTAACAAATATCAGTAATGCAATACTCTTCCCTAAAAAAAAATGCAGAGGACAGCCCGCGCGCACGAGTAGCGTTGAATTGCACGTAGAGAGTCATCCTGCAGTTCGACTTGGAGCCTTCAGTTTGACCGCTTACTACCGCTACGCCTCCGACGGCCGCGTAGCGGTAGTAAGTATTAAGAAACAGAACAATTTTATTGGAAACAAAAGTTCTGATCTAATAACGCCCCCACACAGACACAAGGCAGTGAATGCTGAACCACACGCAGAGGACAGCCTGTGCGCACGAAGAGCGTTCTACAGTTCTTTCCCTAAAGGAAAAAAAATCTTCGTAATCGGGAGGATAGGCCGTCACTGACAACCAGCATTAGCATTATATTAAATAGTAAATACACAAAAAATAGAAAGGAGCGTAAGACAAGGCTATGTTTTCTCACCGGACTTACTCAACTTTTACAGTGAAGCAATCCTGGGAGAATTAGAAGATAGGATTCATTATTTGAGGCCACAATCTTAAAATCAAATATGCAGATAACGCAGTGTTTACAGCAGACACAAAAGAAACCACAGGAATCCATACAGAATGTAGTAAAGGAAAGCGAAAATAATAGACCAACATTAACAGTAAGACAGAATGTGTATTGTCAGCAAACGGAACAGCCCAACTTGCGAATTACAAATTGGAGATAACAAAATGAAACACGTCCAAAATCTGAAATGTCTAGAAAGTATTTCAACAGTGGCTGCAAAATGTGACATCAAAATCAGAAGGCGTATTGGGATAGCGAAAGATACCTTCTAGAAGTTAAGGAAAGTATAAAGAAACAGGACAATTTCATTGGAAACAAAGAAAAGTTCCGGACTGTTATCTAATAACGCCCCCACACACACATGGCAGTGAATGCTGAACCATCTTCCCAAAGATGATGAGACTTGTGTCAACAGAAATGTGGTTCTTCAGAAGGATGCTGGGGATACCATGGACGGAACACGTGAGCAACGACGAAGTTTTAGAGAAAATGGAAACAAAAACGAGTTATACATAACATCAGAAAAGGCAGTTGAAATTTCTGGGGTACATAATGAGGATAGAAGGCTTGGGGAATTTGGAACTCACAGTAAATATTAAAGAAAAGAAGGACAGAGGAAAAGAGCGCCTAACCCTACCAAACGAGCTTGTGTAAATGATCGGCGGAGCAGGGATTAGGAGAGATATCAAAAAGACAAATTTTACAGAGGGCTAGAAAGGAGAGCAAGTTGCGGAGAGTCATGATCGCACACGTCTTGAAGAGAGATGGTTCATAGAATATTTAAATGCATTTTTGCAATGTAGCAATTTATGTGTCAGGTCTCTTCAGAACTTGGGAGATCATGGCCCTCCACAACTTCTGCTACTCTTTTCTCGTTACATTCCCCAGAAATTTGCATTGGTTCTCATTGTATAAAGATTGTCATTACAGTATCGTTTTCAGCTAGAGAAGCCTGTGGGTCTTGGCAAATATTCTTCTTCAATAGTTGTAGACTGGTGCTACAGAATCACAAAGATGCTTACCAGATAATAAAATCCAAATCACTTGAGAACTTCCAACAGTAGCAATATCAAAAATGAATATCACATGTTAGGCGCAGGATGAAACCAAGACATTCCACAGTACTACAAAGAAAATGTTAGAACAGCTACTGAACTCGAAAAAAAGTACTGGCTGCTCGCCAATTAATGTTTCCTTAGAAGAAACAGGCTAATATCCGCGCCATAGACTTGTCATCAAAATGTGACATATGACATGTCTGAATTTCTGGGATGAGCAGTTATCGTCGTTTACATGCGGACCTTTAGTATCAGTCTATATTTCTGAGATGAGGTATTATGTACATTATTTACATTATTCGGACTATTGTCCTCATTTTTGACGCCATATTTATTACAACGTTTCGGCCGTTGTACGCTCCGGCCTTCTTCAGATGGTTGGAATGTCGAACTGAATCCTTTATTTCGCTCACTGGGGGTAGACTGTTCTAGTTCCACGTGCCATGTTTAATGGATGTCAGTTATTTCCTGTTAATTTCCCTCACACTCTTTGTGTTCTGTCATTGGATCTAACTAACGCCTTTATCCACTGTGCCATGTGTCCTTGAGGAGATTTCTATATGTATTTCTGGGTATTATAAACCTAATGTCTTCAGCAACCATTTTTTCCAGTGTGGACCTTTGTTGTTATTATGGCACCGTTTCAACCACTGTGACCTCCAGTCTTCAAATGCTTGCCGATCCAGATAACCATCAAAGGATTTCGAACTGAACACTCGTCCCGCTGACCATGTGTAGGGATATCTCATCTTGTGTTTGATTAGTACTACTCAGTTATTGTTTGACCCGTTCTCTCCGTATCCATGTACCGACTGGCAAATATCACTAAAAACATAATGTATTAAAGCGTTGGTTCGTCTGAGTTTGAACACTGAATTCTAGATTATGAGAATATGTTAAGACTGTTGTGATCGGGGAAGCTCCTCTCGGAAGTCTGTTCCACAAAGTAGCCGTTGTTGGAAAGAAGCTGTCCGAGTGAATGAGGATGACTGTACGTAACATGGCGGATCTAAGTTGTAAAGTTCTCGACTAGTGTAATGTAGCCTGTCAGAACATTTTCCAATGAAATGGCGATAGCGAAATTTCGTTTGATGGAAAGGAGCCGTTGGTCTGAAAATAATCACCCAAAAGGCTGTGTAAACACTTTTGAACTATCAAAGCTGGAAAGTGAGGATTGGGAAACACCAGACCAGATATAACAGCAATACTCCAATTTTTGGTCAGCAAAGATTAGAGTAATGCGCCAGGTAACTCATATTTTTTGGTAGCGATATCAGGAGCTGACCATTTTCCCAGTCTCTTTAGCAACAGATCCTATATGTACGTCTTTATTTCAGTATGACGAAAAAAGCCCCCCCCAGAAAACAAAAACAAAACACGCCCCCACACACATGGCAGTGAATGCTGAACCACACGCAGGGGACAGCCTGTGCGCACGAGGAAAAGAAAAAAAACGTGTCTAATAATTAATAATTACGGTTTTAAAAAAATATTTTATGACAATGCCAATAACTTAAAAATTAACATCTCGGAAAATTGAATGAGCAAAAAATTAAGAGGACGGAATATTGAAAGAGCGAGAAATTAAAAAAAAAAAGTGAACAGGCAAAAGATTAACAATCCGGAAAATTGAATGTGCGAGAAATTAAAAAAAATAAAATAATGACAGGCAAAAAATTAACAATCTGGACAATTGAATGGGAGAGTGGAATTCAAATTCAGACTGAAGCCGTTTGTGTGTGTTTTTCCCGCATTGATCCCTTTGCAAATTAAAATGACTCCCCGTAAGGATGATGGTTATCATTACTCTCTACAGATCCATTTTCTTTATTGCATGTGAATTGCAATAAATTCTAATAAAAGATAGTGGAATGGTGCTCTCCTTGCGTTCTTCATTGTTTGGAATTCAGAGTGTTATTTTAAACTGGTTGCTAGCAAAGGCTACAGTATCAACTCTGCCACGCTATTTAACCCATAGAGAAAATACCTATATTAAGTCAGCATTAGACATCTAGAAAAAGCAGCAAAAACAATATTTGATACAAAAAACATAGAAGGGTAATTGAACGAAATACTTTTGCTAATTGCCCCACGATAAAATCTTGTGTATCATGCTGCCAATGGCGTCGAGGTACTTACTATAACATACACCTACACAAGACCACAGATCGAGCTCGCTATACAAATGAATTGGCTTGTAAAGTGAGCTTGCTATGGTAGGTGCCCCTGATAAGCTATGTCATGTCTGATACAAGGCTATAGTAATTGGAACAGATTTCGTTGAAATATTAGACTAAGGCAGTCGCTACTCATAAGACATTGCTTGTGTAAATGTGGTTATGCATTCATTTTCTGAGAAGAAAGAAGAGAAAGAAGAGAGAGAGAGAGAAGAAAAAGAAGAGAGAGAAGAAGAGAGAGAAAGACAAGGACAAAAAAACGATGAAGAAAAAACGACGAAAAAGACAAAGACGAAAAAGACAAAGACGAAAAAGAATGTGAAAAAGCAGAGAAAAAATGTGAAAAACAGAGAAAAATGTGAAAAAAGAAAAAAATGTGAAACAGAAGAGAAAAAAGAATGAAAAAGAAGAGAAAAAAAGAATGTGAAAGAAGAGAAAAAAGAATGTGAAAAAGAAAAGAAAGGAAAACTAGAAATGAAGAAAATATCCAAACAAAAATATTCAACTTATTTCTAAATCAGAGTTACAAAACAATGTAAATATGATTCCAAGTCTATCGTGCCATGCGTTAGTTGAGAAAAAACAATTGTTTCTCTTTCATTTACTGATAGAAGTTTGACTTAAGAGATAGGCGTATTTCATCTTACACAGTGCTCTAGTTTCGCTTAATAAAGAAAGTGACTATCATAAAAGTTCGCCAAAGACAACTGCTATAAATATCAATTGAATTGTATATCAAGAGTTAAGCGGGCAATAATTTTAAAGATGTCGATACAAAGTTTCTCGTTGACAGAACATTTAGTCTGATGCCGCGTAAAACACTTCTCTTAAAAAAAGAAAAGAATGAAGAAAAAAACTGTTGGTGATCTTTTCGCAAATGTCAGCGACGTTTCTCCTTGAGGAGCGGTGGAAACAGATTGAAGAACAAGGAAATGTAAAACGAAATCGAAAACCTTTCAGAGATGCCGGTAAAAACAAGGTTATTGATTGACTGAAGCCAAAACTTGAAGAGCGCTGCCACACCTTGGATACTCCGACGACCTGGTCACCTTAGTGGAAAAGGCTAGCAAGGATTGTTGAATAATATATATATATATATATATAGGGAGGGAGAGAGAGATAGAGAAAGAGAGAGAGAGAGGTAGAGAGATAGATAGATGGATAGAGATAGATAGAGAGAGAGATAGAGAGAGATAGAATAAGACAGATGGAGAGAGATAGAGATAGATAGATAGAGATAGAGAGATAGATGGATAGAGATAGAGAGATAGATAGATAGAGATAGATAGAGAGATAGAATAAGACAGATGGAGAGAGATAGATAGATAGAGAAAGACAGAGAGAGATAGATAGATAGATAGATAGAGATAGATAGATAGAGATAGATAGATAGAGATAGATAGATAGAGATAGATAGATAGAGATAGATAGATAGAGATAGATAGATAGATAGAGATAGATAGATAGAGATAGATAGATAGAGATAGATAGAGATAGATAGATAGAGATAGATAGAGATAGATAGAGAGAGATAGATAGATAGAGAGAGATAGATAGATAGAGAGAGAGATAGAATAAGACAGATGGAGAAAAAATGGATCTGTTTGGATATGAACTCAGGTACTTTTAAAAGCGGAAGTTGATGAGGATGGAGAGTGCGCCAAAGATGGGAAAGTATAAAGTGATCAAGAAATAATCAGAAAGAGAAGGAGGCGAGCCAAAGTGAAAAGGCCAAACACGTAAGAAAGAAAGAACAACTTGAGAAATTATATGCACATATAAATATGAGGGTAGAGAGACAAGAAAAAAAAATCAGATTGAATTTCTAGCGTACGCACAAAAACACACTTATACACACAATACATTATTTTTTTAGTGGATACCTGTATTTATGTAGAAGCTCGGTTTATTTTAAAGGCGTTTATTCCGTCTAAAATAAACGGAGCGTCTACTCAAACACGGGTATCCGTTAAAATGTTTGAAATAATAAACATATACAGGACTAAAAAAAAAGTAAATAAAGTCCATTAATTAGTTTTAAATACATATTCAAGTTGAGTAGCCTTTATCCGAAAAATTCCCAAATCCGAAAATTTTTCCGGTTCTGCCATGACTTGCCACAAATGGGAAATTTCGGAAAGTACGACGAAGGTTTCTAGGTGATGTGCAGCTGTTGTAAGTGACCTCCTTTGCCCTGGGTGTGGGTTCCCCAGCCCAGCTATGAACACTTTTGTTCATGCATTACTCACCAGGTGTTTCGTGCTCAGTAAAGATTTCAGTCGAAATAAAGTACAGAAAGTAAAAAAAACATTTTTATCACTTAAAAATCCGCGCCAGGATTACCTGTATCTGAATGTACACAAAATTTATTAAATTTTATATAAAATTACCTTCAGAGCATATGCATAAGCTGTGTTATAAGATGTAAATCGTGTTTATATTGGCTTCCATTCAGATATAGATGCTATATACTAATTATATAATCTGTATTCCCAAATTCCCAAAGATCTGAAAGCCGAAGAACTTCTGGTCTCAAGAATTTCGGATAAAAAAAAATCAACTTTGTGCGTCTGTATATATATATATATATATATATATATATATATATATATATATATATATATATATATATATATGTATGTATGTATGTATGTATGTATATTATATATCAAAAGTTTGAGGAAACCCTGGAATTTTTTTAAATTGGCCCAAAACGTAGTTATTTGTACTTTAAGTAAGAGAAAAACATTACACATGGTTAAAAAAAAAAGATAAACATGATTTTTTTATTAGAAATTTTATTATGACGAAAAAAAAAAAAGAATAAGGGAAGAAAAAGAGCATTTTATAATTAAATTTTACTCTCGTAAGTACCCTTCTTTAGCCTTTATTACTGCAGCCCAAACTTTTGAGATTCGTTGCAGAAGCTTCTCAAAGTATAAGTTTGGGAACTGATTCCATTCTTTTCTCAATAATTCTAAGACATCTTATACATTGTTTTTCACTCTTCTGTCATTCATCCCATGGTTATATATATGTTTCCAAAAATCTCTTGAAATGAAACTGTACTAGGGATTTTAATTTAATTCTATAATTAAATTTAAAGTTTTAATTTCTGTTTTTGAAACATGGTAATTTCTGTGTAGCCATTTTTTAAATTAGTAAATTTATAATGTTTATGCTCTCCAGAATTGTATTGAGCACTGATTTTAAAAATAATTAATAAGAACACCGCATTATAAATCTGACTGTTCTATCTAGTTAATAATCATCAATAAAGTTCATTGCATTTTAAAGGAATATTATTTACCTTTTAATTTATATATGGTTTATTCTTTTTCACTTTCGTTTGTCATTTCAGGTAGATTTCAAAGCGCTTATTATTGAATCCTGACTTTTATGAAAAGGACATCACCTTGAGAGACACTGAAACGTGTTTCCTGGTTCATAGATACCAAAGTAGACACACCGGTCAAACGGAATTACAGTACAAAGTATGAAAAGACACACAGAATCCTGTTATCACCCGTGCCTGTTACAAGAATTTTATAGGAACAGAAAGTGAGCTCTTGTAAAGAATGGAACTCATATCGGCAGTGTTCTGTGAGTCATCTTCATTGTTTTTACCTTTTTTTTAAATGAATTTTTATAAACGAACACTATGGGACGTCTATTTAAACATGGTTATCTATTCATTGGCAGTAATAAAAATGCCTTATTAAAAATAAATCCAATAATTCTTTGGGAATAGCTTTGTTTGCGTTAATAAATACAATAATTCTTTGGGAAGTGTTTTGTTTGCGTTTTGGATACGAAATCGAGCGGGCAAGGGCTTTCGAGAAAATCTGAACGAGTGAATGTTCATTTCTTAAGACCGCACGGTCGCAGTGAGTCTCACCGAATGGTCGCAAACCGCCGTCTCAGACGATAGTTTCTCCTTCAAATGCAGACGCAGCTTCCAACCTTACCGGACAACACATTGTCTATACATAAAGTTCTCGAATGGCACATTGTTTAGTAAAAAATATGGCGTTCTATTTCAAATACGAAGTGACCACTATAATAGCGTTTGACGTAATAAAAATGCCGGATTAAAAACAAATCCACTCATTCTTTAGGAATATATATAGTGAAAGAGGATATTAAAGAACAAATGAAAATGGACCGGTGAAAGTCGTACTTAGAAGGTGAGTAAGAAAAACCGTTATAGAAATGCTAAGTAGCAAGAAGTTGATAGAGATTTCTGTGCCTGAAGAACAGGACGAGATATTAAGGAGTGGAAAGAGATTACAAAGGAAAAAGATAGGAAAACATTCATGTGAGTTTGGGGTGGATAGGTGGTTATGAGGGGAAATGAGAATTAAGCTGAGATGTCTACGTTTTTAAGACGCAGGGGTAAAAGAAAAATACAATAAGAACTGGACAAAGACTAACGATGACGACACTTTCAAGTTGGAAGAGACCCTCACCGGCCCCCAACCCAGTCTCTACCAAATTGGTTTCTTTGCGGTCTTTGTGGTTCCCTCCCCAACCGAAAAGCAGTACGATTACTAAACGGTGGTCTGTGTACATTATTCCATTCAAAGATGCGATTACAAAATATAGAATCGAACATTAAAAAATAAAGGGGAGGAAAACCGAAACGAAACGGAACAGAATTCTAATTGAGTGCGAGAAAGGAAGAGGCCAGAGAGAAAGACGAGAGAGAAAGCGACAGGAAAGAAAGACGAGAGAGAAAGCGACAGGAAAGAATGACGAGAGAGAGAGAGAAAGCGACAGGAGAGAAAGACGAGAGAGAGAGAGCGACAGGAGAGAAAGACGAGAGAGAGAGAGAGAGCGACAGGAGAGAAAGACGAGAGAGAGAGAGAGCGACAGGAGAGAAAGACGAGAGAGAGAGAGAGAGAGAAAGCGACAGGAAAGAAAGACGAGAGAGAGAGAGAGAGAGAGAGAAAGCGACAGGAAAGAAAGACGAGAGAGAGAGAGAGAGAGAGAGAGAAAGCGACAGGAAAGAAAGACGAGAGAGAAAGCGACAGGAAAGAAAGACGTGAGAGAAAGCGACAGGAAAGAAAGACGAGAGAGAAAGCGACAGGAAAGAAAGACGAGAGAGAAAGCGACAGGAAAGAAAGACGAGAGAGAGAGAGAGAGAGAGAAAGCGACAGGAGAGAAGGACGAGAGAGAGAGAGAGAGAAAGCGACAGGAGAGAAAGACGAGAGAGAGAGAGAGAGAAAGCGACAGGAGAGAAAGACGAGAGAGAGAGAGAGAAAGCGACAGGAGAGAAAGACGAGAGAGAGAGAGAGAGAGAAAGCGACAGGAGAGAAAGACGAGAGAGAAAGCGACAGGAAAGAAAGACGAGAGAGAGAGAGAGAGAGAAAGAGACAGGAAAGAAAGACGAGAGAGAAAGAGACAGGAAAGAAAGACGAGAGAGAAAGCGACAGGAAAGAAAGACGAGAGAGAAAGCGACAGGAAAGAAAGACGAGAGAGAGAGAGAGAGAGAGAAAGCGACAGGAGAGAAAGACGAGAGAGAGAGAGAGAGAGAGAAAGCGACAGGAGAGAAAGAGAGAGAAAGCGACAGGAGAGAAGGACGAGAGAGAGAGAGAGAAAGCGACAGGAGAGAAAGACGAGAGAGAGAGAGAGAGAAAGCGACAGGAGAGAAAGACGAGAGAGAGAGAGAGAAAGCGACAGGAGAGAAAGACGAGAGAGAGAGAGAGAGAAAGCGACAGGAGAGAAAGACGAGAGAGAGAGAGAAAGCGACAGGAAAGAAAGACGAGAGAGAAAGAGACAGGAAAGAGAGACGAGAGAGAAAGCGACAGGAAAGAAAGGCGAGAGAGAAAGCGACAGGAAAGAAAGACGAGAGAGAGAGAGAGAGAGATAGAGAGAAAGCGACAGGAGAGAAAGACGAGAGAGAGAGAGAGAGAGAAAGCGACAGGAGAGAAAGACGAGAGAGAAAGCGACAGGAGAGAAAGACGAGAGAGAAAGCGACAGGAGAGAAAGACGAGAGAGAGAGAGAGAGAGAAAGCGACAGGAGAGAAAGACGAGAGAGAGAGAGAGAGAGAAAGCGACAGGAGAGAAAGACGAGAGAGAGAGAGAGAGAGAAAGCGACAGGAGAGAAAGACGAGAGAGAGAGAGAGAGAAAGCGACAGGAAAGAAAGACGAGAGAGAAAGAGACAGGAAGGAAAGACGAGAGAGAGAAAGCGACAGGAAGGAAAGACGAGAGGGAAAGAGATAGGAAAGACACGACATACATAGAGAGGAAGCGAGAGTGAGTGAAAGAAATACAAAAGGAGGAGTGAGTAAAGATGATGGAACAATGTGTGCCGAGAGGCCGGTGGGAAAATGATAAAAGAGCTTAGAAATATGGGCAAGTTGAGGTGGGAAATATAAAAGCACAGGAATAGAGAGGGGAGGTTGAGATTAGAAAAAGAGGGAATATGATTTAAGAAATAAAATGGTGTAAGTCTATAAAATAGAGAACGGGAATAGTTGTAGATGGAGGACGAGAGAGTAGGAGAGGTTAGTTGAAAAGAGATCTTGACAAAATACTTAATAAAATTTAGAAATATTAATTTAATTCAAAATTGTTTATGGTCTTTCCTTTTGATGCTGCGTTAATGTTATTAATATCACCAAAGCTATAATCATTCAGATTGGTAGGAATTTCTTAGGCAACATTCCCTGCCACTGAGCATGTATGCAGATTATGGCAAACGTAGTCAATTTCCGTCTCCTATATTTTCAGATGGTCTGACTCAAACCGTTTAAATAATTATCCATTCATTGATGTCAACACTCAGAGGAACCAGATTGTTTCATGCTAGACGCAATCGTCAGGCCACGATTGTTAAATTATTCTCGACTATTTAAATATATGGGTCAGTAGCGCATGGTGGGTAATCCATTCTGTCGGTTATTTTGGCGGAGTGGCTTGTATATTTATTTATTTGGGTTAATTTTTTTTGTTTTTATATTCATTTTTTATTCTATAATTATTCTATTTGACTTTCGATGTTTTATAAACGTACCAAAAATTGTTTTGGGTATAATTAGTGTAATCTACTCTAACGGTTATTGATTTGTTAATTTGTTTATTATTTATTTTATTTGATTAAAGTGATTATTTTTACTTGAATTTTATATATTTATTTGTATTTGTCCTATTTCGTCTATTATAAAGGGAGTGGTTTGATAATTTTTTTATTATTGGCCTGGGTACATTTATTTTACCTGTTTTTTATAATTTTGTTTATTTTGTTTACTTTTAGTTATTCTTTTCAGTTTTTCATTTTTAAGTAACATAGTAAAATTTGTTTTCAGGTCTGATTTTGAGATGGACTAAGATCGTTTATTTATTAATTTATTTTGGTCTGGAAAAGTAGTAATAGCTATTTTCTTATTCCAGGCAAAGTTTGCAGGTTTTGGATTGTTTGAAGAAGGCTGATGTATAATATATATATATATATATATTATACATATATATATTATGTATATATTATACATATATTATATATATATATATATATATATATATATATATATATATATATATATTTATCATAATATATATATATTTATCATACATATATATATTATACATATATTATATATATATCATACATATATATATTAGATATATATATTATACATATATATATATATCATAATATATATATATATATTTATCATACATATATATATTATACATATATTATATATATATATCATAATATATATATATATATTTATCATACATATATATATTATACATATATTATATATATATCATACATATATATATTATACATATATTATATATATATATCATAATATATATATAT
>OZ038494.1:78014096-78059096 GCA_964036315.1 Acanthosepion esculentum | reverse complement strand
TAAAGGAGTACCCTTTGCCGTGCTGTTGTTGCTACATGCCTTACCTCTTGCCTATCTGACACTGCGAATTTTTTCTAAGCTCTATACTAAACATTAAATCTGTTACGAAAAAAGAACTAAACAAAATGAACACAAAACGATCAGCTTTAAAAAAAGGACTCGTAACTGGAAAAACCGAATGAAAAAAGAATGTTAACAACAAATATTTTTTCACACCCAACCCAGTTCTGCGGAATTAGAATCAACGTTGACTTTAAGCAAGCGAATGAGCCAATTGGAGTAAAGTGCCATGCAGATTTAAATTTTTCCCACTTGTGACGGATGCAACCTCGATTTTTTTGCATGCTAGCATGCTAGTTAACATTTGTGTCAGTCACCTGTTGGCTCTCACGCTGGCCAATAGAATCTTCCTGCCTATTCGTGGCAGCCAGCTATAGGCTCTCACTCTGGCCAGTAGAAAATGGCCGCAAACTACATGAAAACTACCGTAGAAGCATGAAAAAATTGATAATTTCCACTATCGATGCGATTTGGGAAATGCAAAGTCGGTCTTGGCCTTTTCCACTAACTTGGAGCATGTGCATGTAAATTTTGGTGCAAATCCGTCGAAAATTGCGGCCGTGCATTCGTTCCATACACACACACACACACACACACACACACACACACACACACACACACACACACACACACACACACACACACACACACCCTGCCTTTTATAGATAGAGATACATACAATCGATTGCGCAAGATTATATGAAAATGGCCGGCCTATTCTATCCTGCCAGAAAAGTATTGGATTCCTCATACCATGCTTTACACGAGTTAGAGCAAGAAATGGAGACTACTCAATCCTCACTTTCCCGCTTTGAGGTTAAAATCGTATACGTGGGTGTCGTTATTTTCCATTCTGCAACCACTTTCCCCATAGACCAAACGTTACAAGTCTAACGCTATTTTTCGGGCAAACGTTCAGGCAAGATCCTTTGTTTAGTTTAGAAAATCCAGACATTAACTGCTCGGACACGTCATATTACATGCATGGAATCAAAACAACCTCATTACTATTGTATTTCCAGTTTAAGAAGAAAGTTCCACTCAGCTTTTTTCTTAAGACCCCACTTGTATGCTTAATTTTAACCTCATCAAATCAATGTTCATTAGTTATCTACCCTCCTGGCTCTCATAATCTTCACTTATTACCACATCCTTTTTCTTTCATATACCTTAAATGGCCCTCGAGCCTTGCATTGGGCTCATTTAAATATATAGATCTATTATCTATGTTCTTTTCCAGTTGTATATCTAATTTGTTCTCAATTACCTGATGCACTCTCTCAACAGGAATCTATTTGCAAGTCAGGTAGTTATAAGAAAGTGGCTTGCGCAATGGTACACCGACTCGTTTTCGACTCCATTTACAACCAACACAGTTTATAGCTGTAAAGATAAATATAAATGTTTTTGCAACTGTATTCTCTTCACGCGAGTATTTGTATGAAATGAGAGAGAGAGAGTTTCATGCTATATCAGGCAAATCAGCACCGAAATCGATTAAGAAAATTTGAATATAGGTTACCTTCCTAGGTACCATATCACGTTGCTTGATATGCTGACTGTGGTCAAGTTTATGACATGTCACGATGAGTAATGGGGGTGAAAATGTAGATAAATGTATTGGCAAAAACAACAAAACAAAAAACTAATTTAATTAACAAGTCTTGAGATAAGTAATAACAATATACTGCCAAATTTTAGAAGAGCTTAATATTAACGAACGAATAGCCTACTTAAAGCAATTGGCTTCAATGGCGTCTCGGCGCATCTCTACCTCTCACTACTTATCTTTTCATCTTTCTTTATCGGTCCATATTTCTCTCTATCCGTCTCTCCATAACTCTATTGCTATCTTTCCATCTCTCTCTACACACACACACACACATATATATATATATATATATATATATATATATATATATATATCTATCTCAACCTCTATTTATGTATATCTATTCACATATATATATATGTGTGTGTGTGTGTGTGTGTGTGTTTGTGTGAAAACATTGAAGTCAACACTCAGTGGCGATAGGCTGTTTCATGCTAGACGCAGTTGTCAGGCGGCCTGACGATTGCGTCCATATCCCTCTCTCTCCGTCTATCCGTCTATATCCCCCACTCTCTCACCATATCCCTCTCTCTATCCCTTTCTCTCTATATCTGGCGTCTCACTTTTCTAACGCCGTAAAGTTACCTCCCTGTGCCATTTCTGTAAATACTTTCATGGTAATTGTTCAGATGAGCTCTTCGCTATGGTACCTAGACTTTATGAATTTAAACGCAGTACTAGACTGGCAAAGAAATCTAATCAATTTACTATTGAGTTGGCTAGATGTAAACGTAAGTTCTATGTCAACAGTTTCTTCTATCGCACTTCTCGCTTGTAAAATTCACTTCCGGTCACATGCTCTCCAGCCAACTTTGATCTTGAAAAAGTTAAATGCAATATAAACCGCTATCTACTGTCCCCCTGATTACTCTCTTGTTATCGCTCCTTAATAATGTTTAATTCTTCCACACCCAGTAACCACTTGTGTCTCAGTGGCTTTAGTGCCTTGTGTGGGTTGAACTCGACTGAAAGAAATAATGCCTTAAACGATTAAAAAGGAGCTCGTATTCTATCGTACACTTATCTCTACCGCTTTTCAAAGCAGTTTGAAAACATGAAACGTCTCTTCGCATTTTTCTTGATAATGTCTACGGTTTGAGTTCTATTTTTCAACACATTGTCCAAGAGGATGCCATATTTTGAAAAAAGTAAAGTGTAAAAGAAAAAAAAGGAAAAAAAAAGAAAAAGAAAGGAAAAAAAACAACCTAAAATATTTCATCAGACGTGGAAAATAGTCAGCAAATGCATAGTGATAAGAAATGTGACTGGCGCACACTGCACCAGACCTCTTAATGCTAACGTATTGCCGACTGTGTAACCTCACAGGTGAGATCTTACATGTACACTAACGTCACATCTTATTGCCTGCAGAATGACATTTAGGTCTTGTAATGTGTTTTCAAATGACATGGTACTTTTCGGGCAGAATTCGCCACACACTACGCGCAGATTAGATTAGATTCGATTAGATAGATAGATAGATAGATAGATAGATAGATAGATAGATAGAGAAATGGAGAAAGGTAGATATACAGAGAGAGAGATAGATAGAGAGAGAGAGATGGCGATACGGATAGAGAGAGAGATACGGATAGAGAGAGACAGAGATGGCGATAGAAAGAGATAGAGATGGCGATACGGATAGAGAGATTGAAACGGCGATACGGATATATATATATATATATATATATATATATGACGGATAGAGAGAGATTAGAGCTATGGATAGAGAGATAAATATAGAAGGCTAGAGAGAGAAGGATAGAAAGAAATATGGATATGGACGAACACGGAGAGAAATGGACAAACAGAGAGAGAGACGGACGAACAGAGAGAGAGAGGGAGACGGACGAACGATCAAAGAGAGAGAGAGACGGACGAACGATCAAAGAGAGAGAGAGACGGACGAACGAGCAAAGAGAGAGAGAGAGAGCAAGACGGACGAACAAAGAGAAAGAGAGAGAGACGGACGAACAAAGAGAGAGAGACGGACGAACAAAGAGAGAGAGACGGACGAACAAAGAGAGAGAGAGAGACGGACGAACAAAGAGAGAGAGAGAGACGGACGAACAAAGAGAGAGAGAGAGACGGACGAACAAAGAGAGAGAGAGACGGACGAACGAGCAAAGAGAGAGAGAGACGGACGAACGAGCAAAGAGAGAGAGAGACGGACGAACGAGCAAAGAGAGAGAGAGAGAGCAAGACGGACGAACAAAGAGAAAGAGAGAGAGACGGACGAACAAAGAGAGAGAGAGAGAGACGGACGAACAAAGAGAGAGAGACGGACGAACAAAGAGAGAGAGACGGACGAACAAAGAGAGAGAGAGAGAGACGGACGAACAAAGAGAGAGAGAGACGGACGAACAAAGAGAGAGAGAGAGAGAGACGGACGAACAAAGAGAGAGAGAGAGAGACGGACGAACAAAGAGAGAGAGAGAGAGACGGACGAACAAAGAGAGAGAGAGAGAGACGGAAGAACAAAGAGAGAGAGAGAGAGACGGACGAACAAAGAGAGAGAGAGAGAGACGGACGAACAAAGAGAGAGACAGAGAGACGGACGAACAAAGAGAGAGAGAGAGACGGACGGACAAAGAGAGAGAGAGACGGACGAACAAAGAGAGAGAGAGAGACGGACGAACAAAGAGAGAGACGGGCGGAGAGAGAGAGACGGATGAACAAACAGAGAGAGAGACGGATGAACAAAGAGAGAGAGAGACGGATGAACAAAGAGAGAGAGAGACGGATGAAAAAAGAGAGAGAGAGAGACGGACGAACAAAGAGAGAGAGACGGACGAACAAAGAGAGAGAGACGGACGAACAAAGAGAGAGAGACGGACGAACAAAGAGAGAGAGACGGACGAACAAAGAGAGAGAGAGAGAGAGACGGACGAACAAAGAGAGAGAGAGAGACGGACGAACAAAGAAAGAGAGAGACGGACGAACAAAGAGAGAGAGATAGAGACGGACGAACAAAGAGAGAGAGAGAGACGGAAGAACAAAGAGAGAGAGAGAGACGGAAGAACAAAGAGAGAGAGAGAGACGGACGAACAAAGAGAGAGAGAGAGACGGAAGAACAAAGAGAGAGAGAGAGAGACGGACGAACAAAGAGAGAGAGAGAGAGAGACGGACGAACAAAGAGAGAGAGAGAGAGACGGACGAACAAAGAGAGAGAGAGAGAGACGGACGAACAAAGAGAGAGAGAGAGAGAGACGGACGAACAAAGAGAGAGAGAGAGAGACGGACGAACAAAGAGAGAGAGAGAGACGGACGAACAAAGAGAGAGAGAGACGGACGAACAAAGAGAGAGAGAGAGACGGACGAACAAAGAGAGAGACGGGCGGAGAGAGAGAGACGGATGAACAAAGAGAGAGAGAGACGGATGAACAAAGAGAGAGAGAGACGGATGAACAAAGAGAGAGAGAGACGGACGAACAAAGAGAGAGAGACGGACGAACAAAGAGAGAGAGAGAGAGACGGACGAACAAAGAGAGAGAGACGGACGAACAAAGAGAGAGAGAGAGACGGACGAACAAAGAGAGAGAGAGACGGACGAACAAAGAGAGAGAGAGAGAGACGGACGAACAAAGAGAGAGAGAGAGACGGACGAACAAAGAGAGAGAGAGAGAGAGAGAGAGACGGACGAACAAAGAGAGAGAGAGAGAGACGGACGAACAAAGAGAGAGAGAGACGGAAGAACAAAGAGAGAGAGAGAGACGGAAGAACAAAGAGAGAGAGAGAGACGGAAGAACAAAGAGAGAGAGAGAGACGGAAGAACAAAGAGAGAGAGAGAGAGACGGAAGAACAAAGAGAGAGAGAGAGACGGAAGAACAAAGAGAGAGAGAGAGACGGACGAACAAAGAGAGAGAGAGAGAGAGAGAGACGGACGAACAAAGAGAGAGAGAGAGAGACGGACGAACAAAGAGAGAGAGAGAGAGACGGACGAACAAAGAGAGAGAGAGAGAGACGGAGGAACAAAGAGAGAGAGAGAGACGGACGGAGGAACAAAGAGAGAGAGAGAGACGGACGGAGGAACAAAGAGAGAGAGAGAGACGGACGAACAAAGAGAGAGAGAGACGGACGAACAAAGAGAGAGAGAGAGAGACGGACGAACAAAGAGAGAGAGAGAGAGACGGACGAACAAAGAGAGAGAGAGAGAGAGAGACGGACGAACAAAGAGAGAGAGAGACGGACGAACAAAGAGAGAGAGAGAGACGGACGAACAAAGAGAGAGAGAGAGACGGACGAACAAAGAGAGAGAGAGAGACGGACGAACAAAGAGAGAGAGAGACGGACGAACAAAGAGAGAGAGAGAGACGGACGAACAAAGAGAGAGAGAGACGGACGAACAAAGAGAGAGAGAGACGGACGAACAAAGAGAGAGAGAGACGGACGAACAAAGAGAGAGAGAGACGGACGAACAAAGAGAGAGAGAGACGGACGAACAAAGAGAGAGAGAGACGGTCGAACAAAGAAAGAGAGAGAAACGGTCGAACAAAGAAAGAGAGAGAAACGGTCGAACAAAGAAAGAGAGAAAGAGCGAGGGAGATGGACGAACAAAGAGAGAGTGAGAGAGGAGGATAGATGATAGAAAGAGATATATGAACGAAGAGATTAGAACTTATGGAGAGAAAGTGATTTGGAGAGAGAGAGAGTGAGGGAGAGTGATATATAGAGGGATATGGAGAGAGAGAGAGGGATATGGATGGAGAGAGAGAGAGAGAGGGATATGGACGCAATCGTCAGGCCGCCTGACAACTGCGTCTAGCATGAAACAGCCTATCGCCACTGAGTGTTGACTTCAATGTTTTCACACACACACACATATATATATATATGTGGATAGATATACATAAATAGAGGTTGATATGATTATATATATATATATATATATATATATATATATATATATATATATATAATGTGTGTGTGTATATAGAGAGAGATGGAAAGATAGCGATAGAGTTATGGAGAGACGGATAGAGAGAAATATGGATAGATAAAGAAAGATGAAAAGATAGGTAGTGAGAGGTAGAGATATGGATATATATATGTACAGAGTGGGGGAGAGATGGACAGAGAGAGAGATATGGGTTCATAGTGATATATATATATATATATATATATATATATATATATATATATATATATATATATATACATTCATACATGTTTCATTAAATAATATAGATAAGTGTTGTCTATATATTTTATGTAAGTTCTTTTCATATTGTCTGATAAGCTTAATAACATTATCATTAAACAATGAAAGAAAATCACAATATTGATACATAGTTTTAATCCAATCTAAGCTTTCGGCTTACATAAGCCATTATCAATATATGTATATATATGAGAGATGGATCGATGTATATAGTGAGAGATATCTAATTTCCGGTAAACTGTTTTAAGTCAAAGATTTTATGAATTTCAATCGATAGTAAATCTAACAATTCGGTCAATATATGCCGAATATTTCCTTATAAGTAAACGGTTAATTTTGCCATTTTACTCATGTGAAAGTTGTTTTTTTATGTGTCGCGTGCCTTCGGGATGTGGCCGATCACGGCTCTCCAAGGCTTCTTATCCTTTGTATGTTTAAGCAATGTTTGTCCCCTTACTATTCCCCCCTCTGCCAGTTCTCAATTTATTCACACAAGCTTGTTCTACATGCCCCCTCTCCCCATTTGTTGTAGCAATTTCAACTGTCTTTTTGAGTTTACGTAAAAGCGTCTTTTTTATTTCCATTTTCCTTAAAACGTCCTCGTTACTCACATACTCTGTCGTGGGATTTTCAACAACCGCCTTTAGATCGCCATCTATTGCCTCAGTTCTCTTATACGTCAGTACGTACAACATTCACCGCAATATAATAGGATTGATATCACACAGCAGTTCTAAACTCTTTTCTTTGCCTCTAACGTAAATTTCCTGTTTCTTAATACTTTGTTTCGCTTTTGGAATACATCTTTCACTCGCCCGATGTGCCTTCGGATTTCCGTCTGTTTTGTTGCTGTACCAGCTCGATTCTGACTTCTATTCGTAAGTCGCATTTTGAGCCGTCTTTCTTACTAACAACAATGAACGAAAACAATTTCATCTCATTTAATCTCTTCTGAGACTTATCTTTACAGAAATATAATTTTTTTTTATTGGTCGAACGATATTTTATAGCGATTACAACTAAATGGATGCAGAGATGATTGACTGAAAATGTAATTCTATAAATGTTTCTTACAAAATATTATTTTCATGAAATAAAAAAATCATTCATAAATGAAAAAAAGTAAAGGAAATTGTATTGAAATCTGATAATTACTTGTGTGTGTGTGTGTGGTGGGGAGGAATTTTCTTTTTTTAAAATCTGGGTTAGGTTCTAAAAAAAAAAAAAATTCATACCATTTCTACACGTAAACATTGTTTGCCGCCGTAAACAACTCTTCAAAAGATAAAAAAAAAATTCTGTTTTCTACATTGGACGCAAATAATTTTCATCTCAACGTCATCTCCAAGCATTTCTTTTGCAAAAAGACACACAGATTACGATAGAAAAGTAACGTGTTACACATTTTGGTCCTTATCAACATATGTCGCCTTTTCTGACTGAATTTCTGGGATAAGGATTAATATTCTCATTTTTGTTCACATCACAACGTTTCGGCCATTGCGCCTTCTTCAGGCGTATATCGATCGGGTAACCCTAGGTAATTTTCAACAGAACCCTTTATTTAATCTACAAGGGAAACTGCTCTATTTCTACTGTTCGTGTCTAAGGTTGAGCTCTCTAGGGAACGGGTGTTTTAAAAACAGCGGCTAATGCTGCTATTAAGCATTACTCTTCAAATATGATTTGAGTTCTCCGAGTCGCTGGTATTTCGTTCGTATAGAGACAAACGTTAAAATACCCTTCCTTTCTGAGACGATGGCCTCGAGGTAAGATACCTGAATGAAGTTTGTCGGACATCTAACCACACCACTTAGGAGCTGTGATACAGCGAAACAGTGTCTGTGGATGATATATATATATATATATATATATATATATATATATATATATATATATATATTAAAAAGAAGAGAGAAACCGCAAACGCTTTTGGTACTGATCAGTGTTTGAGGTTTGAACAAGACGAAAGTGAAAAGAAAACAAAATTAAAAATCTGAACAGGTGGTATTTGATCCTTTTTAACGCCAGTCATTAGTTTTACGGCGAATCAGTTTCTTGCTCCTTTACTGTAGAGGTTTTGCTTGTACTTATGTAGAAAACACGTGTCTCCTGGTATTATTTTCCCCGTAACAATTATGGCGGATTCGAATGTGAGTCTGTTGATATGTATATAACTGGTCACTCGTTTGTTTGTTTTTTTAACAACCTATCAATCTTTATGAGATCATTTAAGGTCAAACAATTGTTTTTTTTTGGGGGGGGGATAAAGTTGAATCGCTTTCAAAAAAACATTTTTTTTCCGTCTTGTCTTGCTTTTTTAAAAATATCAATTTAAACAAAGGAATGTCTCCTATCCAAAATATAGAAGGAAAAAGCCAGAAGATGGAGGTCACATCGGCAAGAAAATTGAGTAATAATGAAATGCATTATTTTGTTCCACAAATTTTAACAATGATTTACAATCATCATTTTTTTACAAAAAAAAAAAAAAAATATGCGGCACTCAGCAAGGAGCGGTTAATTTGGATAGTGCTTGATAAAACTAGCCAAATTCTAAATATATATAAAGGTTACGAATCTGTCGGTTCGGAGATTGACTTTTGGCTGGAGTCGAGGTAACTACTAAAGAAGGAGTACAGGCGAACAGGAGAAAGAGGCTCGTCGCGTTTCCGTGTCCTGTGAGTTACCCCACTTGACTTTCCTAAAACACACCGTCTCTAGAAGACACGCCATAAGCCTATAAATAGATAATGATATTCTCACTCTATATTTCCTCTTTTACAACTCTGGCTATAAGATGTAGTCCCACGTGAAAAAAAATATCCCCCCACTGTGGCACGTTCATTTTCTCTCGTGACTTTCTGTACGCTTTCACACCCGTGTCTATCTTGTAGGCCTATAAAAACTTAACAAACACACATACTCTAATTTAAACGCTTTATGAAACTAGTCTCTAAATGTTTACTTTTTTTTGTATTTGTAATACTTTAGTTAATATACCGGATGTAACAGTAAAATTGTCCAAATAGTGTAAAAATATTACCAGTAATATATTTTCGAAAAATTGACTCTCGACAAAAAAAACAACCTCTTCACAAAAATACGCCAATGAAACCTGATCTACAAACTGATTTCTTACAAAGAGAGACATATGCTATTCATACAAACATATCCTAAAAACCTTGTCGGCATTAAATAGCCCTTTAGAGTTTGATATCCCGTAAAACAAAATAAACCAGACAATTGATTATCGAATAGGCTGCGCCAGAGAGAGTTTCTCACAAAACCGCAAGTTGCCCCAAAACTAAAACAAACTAAAATTCTGTCATATTCTGAAATCGTTATCTACGTCCTCAGTTCTAGCTGCTTAGTAATTGTAGCTGTTTCTAACACTTCCACACCCAGTAACCCCTTGCGTCTCGGTGGCTTTTCTGCCTTGGTTGGGGCGAACTCGATTAAAAAACCTAATAAAACAAAATAAAACGCGACCCCCTCCACCAAAAAAAAAAAAACAAACAAAAATCAGGTGGCCTGTTGAAAGTTCGTCTGCATAACTAATGAACATCTATAAAACTATTCATTATTTTATTACTGAAAACTTTCCAAATTTAACACAAAGTTTCCACAGACCTAAAGGATAAACGTGTTACAGATTGTTCGTCATCAATCAGGTAATCTGTAAGCAGATGGAGATTTTCATATGAATGTCACACGTCGCTAGACTCGTTTGAAATTATCTAAACCCTCAGCTGTACACAAATGCCTTTTCAGATCGATAGTCAAAACTATATTTGAGCGAGTGAAACGTGTAAGTCTTAGCGAGGTTCCTCATCCTTTGAACTTCGTGGACTGGCACTACAGTAAAACAAACGAAGAAGTGTCCAAACAACAGAAACTACATCACTTGAGACATTCAAGAGCAACAACAACTAAAATGGACAACAATTAACTGAAAGAGAACTAGTTCAAGTAAAAGTCTAGGAAGGACCCCCCCATCAATACTGGAATAACTGGATTTGAGAAACCCATTTTTCGGAAAATTTGTTTTAATAGAAAGAACTTATAAATTTCGACCGACGAATTTTTATTTATAATCAATGCCGAATGTTTATTTATAAAGAAATAAATAATATTAGGATTACCATTGGATAGCTATAGTATGGAAAAGAGACGTTATATTCAGGTGAATCATCTGAGAAATATCTTTCTGCCTTCCATCAGCGTCGCTGATGCACAGGATATAGACACGCTGCGCCTTCTTGGGCCAACGTTCTCGACTAACATGAAGTGGAAAAACTGTATTTCATCCATTGCTCGGTCAGCTGCTAAGGACGTTGGTTTACTGAGACATTTTTTTTCTCCAGAGTCTACCTTACATATCTGTAAGTCTGCCATTCGTCCAGACTTAGAATATTGCTGCCAAATATGATCCGGTGCTCGAGCTGTTTATCAAGAGCACCTTGATAAAACCCAAAGAGTCAGCAATATTATTTGTCCTGATCTGGCGTCTCGGCTTCAGTCAATTTACAACCTCCGTAAGAATACCTTCCTTTGCCTTTTCTATAAATATCTTCAGGGTAATTGTTCTGATGAGCTATTCGCTATCGTACCTGGACTCTAAGCGTAGTACTAGACTGGCAACGCAGTCTCATAAATTTACAGTTGAGCCATTTAGATGTAACCGTAAATTCTATGCTAACAGTTTCTTTGCTCGCAGTTCTTGTTTGCAGAACTCCCTTCTGGTTCCATGCTTTCCAGCCAACTTTAAACTGCAAAAATTTAAATGCAATTTTATTATGTTATATGCTGTCCCCTTGATTACTCTTCTGTTGTTCTCGCTACTTTCTAACTCGTCCACACCCAGTAACCCTTTGCGACTCTGTGGCTTTACTGCCTTGCTTGGGGTGAATTCGATTATTTACCCCCCCCCCAAAAAAAAAACTCCAAATACTTTAAGATCGAAGATTGAAAATGCAATAAAAATCTTAGGGGTTTATTAAATTTTCGGAGAACGACGTTAAAAAAAAAAGCTCTTGATACGAGAAGGGTGGATCTTTAGCAGTTCTGATTTCGTTCTCACTTTATAAGAGAAAAAAAAGGAAGTTTCTTAATGCCCTGTAGGAAGTAAAAAAAAGAAAAGAAGATCGAGTCACTGAAACACTCTATCGTACAAAGGCTATCCTCCGGCTCAATTAATCTGGTTAGATATGTGGCAGGATTATCAAGAAGTTGACAGGTTCCGTTATCAGCACCAGGCGATTAATTGTCAGGATTACTTCAATCCGGAAAAATAAGATCTACCTCGAACGGAGTCGAAGGTATCACACAGTTTGCAAGCTGTGCATGCGAAGCGATTGCTTTGCGTAGATTATGTGGATATAAAACCTCAGCACTATTTTCTATCATAACATTACTTCCCATTTCTATGGAATGTTGAAATCAACTTAAATGTTTTATAACCCAACCGTACGTGGCCCAACGTGTCACCGGTAGTCTAGTCTTCGATTAGAATATCAATCGTTATCTGCTTCCTCAGTTCTAGCTGCTTAGTAATTGTAGCTGTTTCTAACACTTCCACACCCAGTAACCCCTTGCGCCTCGGTGGCTTTGCTACCTTGTTTGGGGTGAACTCGATTAAAAGACCTAATAAAACAAAATAAAACGCGACCCCCCCCCCCAAAAAAACAAACAAAAAAACAGGTGGCCTTTTGAAAGTTCGTCTGCATAGCTAATGAACATCTATAAAACTATTCATTATTTTATTACTGAAAACTTTCCAAATTTAAGACAAAGTTTCTACAGACCTAAAGGATAAACGTGTTACAGATTGTTCATCATCAATCAGGTAATCTGTAACCCGGTATTAATTTCACCGAGGGCGAGTTCCACCACTCAGACCTGTCACTACTGTTTAAATCCTTCGTAAGTGAGGCAGAGTTGCGGTATGCACTCACAGTCGCTGCCGAACGATGGTAAGGAGTTTTCACTTGTCTTTTGTGCATTTTATTAAAGCCTGCTGACTTTTACCTCAAGTCATGTTTTCAATTATAACGGTAAGTGCATCTTCTTGATAGACACCATACGTCGTTCATAATGTCCATGGCTCTCCACAATAGCTTTGAATAAAACTTACCTTTTTGTTATCTATCCTAAACTTTGTCCCGTCATCCATTTATTTGAGCTCGCTCGGTAGGTTATGCGTTGTTTCAATGAGGATGGAATTTTCCAAGAACCTCTTTCTTCATTATAGCCCAAGAAAATTCAACTGCCTCTTTCTGACGTGAAGTATAAGTGTTTTCATTTTCTCTAAAACTTTGTTGTTGCTCCCATGTTCAGTCCATGATATTACGTCTGTAGAACTTTATTTTTGTTGCTTCAAGTCTGTTCTTCATCTGTGAGCAAGTGGTCTAGCATTCCCTGCCATATAGGAGGACTGCTATTATGTAACAGTTCAGTAATCGTAACGACTTTTTTTGTTTAATATTTTACTTAGCTTTTTGGAAGTCATCTTTCGCTATCCCAATGTGTCTTCGGATTTCAGTATTTAAATTGTAAATAAAGTCCTTGCTACACTATTTACATTATTCGGACTATTGTCCTCATCTTTGTCGCCATATTTATTACAACGTTTCGGCCGTTGTACGCTCCGGCCTTCTTCGGGTGGTTGGAATGTCGAACTGAAATCTTTATTTCGCTCACTGGGGTAGACTGATCTAGTTCCACGTGCCATTTTTAATGGATGTCAGTTATCAGTTATCTCCTGTTAATTACCCTCTCCAAGTTCTCCACTGTAGACAGATAAAGTCCTTTTTGGGGTTTTTGTACGTCGTGTGGGAAGAAGTGATCATTGATACGCAAATGAGTGCGTCATGTGCCGGGAAAGCGATGGGTGTGGGGCAATTGTACTTGACCAAGACAGGTGCATTGTGCACACAGCATAGAGCAGCAGTGAGGAAAAATGGTGGTGTCGAAGCAGCTCGTTCGGAGTTGTCAGCTCTATGCTTTTAAGGTGGGATTTTCTGTAGCTGCATCAAACGCCGAATATGGCAAGCCTTTTGGAATAATGCTGTCAGTGACAATCACCGACAATCACTGGTTCTAGAAATTCAGGCCTCCTTGTAATGAACCCCGCAGTGGCCGGCCACAGGTCCAGGATGATGATGCCCATAGAGGATGCCAGCAATCAAATCTATGGTGAGCTTGCCGAACGCTTCCAGTTTTCTGATGAAAGACTTCATCTGCATCGCGTAGGGAAGGCGTATAAGTTGAGCAAGTGGGTACCGGCATACTTTCGGAAGCCAAAACGGAACAACGAGTAACAGTCTGTTTCTTGTTGCTTTCTCGACATCGAAACTTACCCATATTTGATCGATTACTCACCAGTGACGAAAACGCAGTCCTGTATGATACTCCCAAGCGTTCTAGACATTGATTGTCACCATGGGACCTTGTGCCTCACACCAAAAGACCTCTTTTACGCCCATGTAAGGTAGGATTATCTGGTGGATTAGTTCACAAGTGATGCATTACGAGCTGTTACTAACAGGCCAAACGATCACTGCGGACTTGTACTCGCACCAGTTGGAACGTGTGCAACAGATACTCAATCAGAAGGAGCCAGCATTAGTTAATCTCAGGAGTGTACTGTCCCTCCATGGCGATGCCAGGATTCAAGTGGCGCGGGTGGCCAGCAATGGCATACGGCAACTTGGCTGGGAGAATGTGCTATCCACTTTACTTCCCGGACATTGAGCCAACAGATTACCACCAACTTCTCTGGACAACCACCTTCGTGGGAAATCCTTCGTAAGTTGCGGTAGGCACTCACAGTCGTCTTTGCATACAAGACACCTGACTTTTACCGCCAGCCTGACGCCTGTTTTTTTTTGCGCAGCCTGAGGAACGTTGGCAAAATTTCTTGATGCCGATGGCGATTACTTTGCGGACTAACCTTATGTCAAATTTACTGTATAACTTTTTTCCTAATAAATAAAAAACGGAAAGGATATTTTGCTTACGTTGTATTTGTTTGATTTTGGTATCTCCAATTTATAATTTGCTTGTTGGGCTGACTCTTTTACTAACAACCATACATGCTGTCTTGTAATTGATATTTAGTCCTTTCGTTTCTCTTTCTTTCACTATCTTCTGTAGTTCTCTAACACTTTCGCCCCAGCCCCTCAACATCCGACGTCTTACTCTCTGGGCTGAGGTGTCTACTCGGTCTTAACCGAACTTAAGGGAGTGACCATAGGTCCCCTGAGCATCCGTAGATCATTCGACCGGTCCACTGGTTTAATACTGCTTCCTGCCCACGTTGTGTTTGGTTTGATCCAGAAAGCAGAAGTGATGTTCATCCATTCACGGTCGACTGAAGATGTAGAAACGGCTGGAGAGTCTGTCCTAAGAAATTTAGAATGCACCAAATATATATATATATATATATATATATATATATATATATATATCTGCAGAAAGCCGGACAAACAACTATTCAATGGTTGAATTGTTAATGTCTTTTATATAGCAGAAAAGAATAGTATAGAAAAGAAACGGGTTACAGAAAAGAAAATAATTGACGTAAAAACTCATACACTGGATTAGAGAGAGAGAGTGAGAGAGATTAGCTTGTTGTGAAATCGTCTCCGAGAGATAAAGATTTCTGTGCGCGGCTAAAAGTTTATAGTTGCGTTCCTCCTTGGCGGTAGTAACAGTAGTAGTAATCTTCGTGGTAGCAGAAGCATCGGTACTTATATAAACAGTACATGTTAGCGGGGTTTTTGTTCCAATCCCTGACTTCACTTCCAGTCTCCGATATCTCTCCACCCAGCTCGACTGCACTCGACGACAGACGACCCCAAAAACAACCTTTTGATTATTGTAGCTTGTTTGTCGTTTCCGTTTCCAGTGGTAGTAATAATAGTAGCAGTAGTAGTCTTAGATTGTTGGAGGGGTAATTCGCTTCTTCGTACTTATATCAACAAAATATGTTAGCGGGCGTTTGGTTCCGATCTCTGACGTAGCTTTCAATCTCCGACCAATCTCTACCCAGCTCGACTGCACTCGACGGCAGACGAGCCAACCACTCCGTCAACAGATTTCTGTGCGCATTTATATAGAAAACCTGGCTGATCATAAATATACCCTTGGCCCCACGCGATTATCACGAGTGCTGCCTACAACCCAAAATCATGTGAATTTCAAAGTTCCTCATAGCCTTAGTAAGCTCTATTTCAAATTTTAACCGATAAAAATTATTTCGATCATCTCTCATTGTCTTCCTAATGACCCAATTCCAAATGGGCTAGATCAGATTCCCATCAGTAAACAAAATTGTTCTGATCTAATTTCACTGTTCAAATCTACTCCAATTTCAATAAAAAAATATATATGTGTGTGTGTTTCTCAAACTCTCTCTGTTATATTCTTGTAGTTTTGTGTGTACTATCAACACTGTCATCTGCATATCTTATGTTAAGAGTGTGGCCGCTAATAGATAAGGTAAAACTTCTGTAAAACACTTGACAACGGCTTAGGTTATATACAGCATTGTCACAAAGATAAGAAAATCGAGAGAAATCCAACGAAACCATTGATCAGATCCTCTGTTCCGGACTAGCTTTGATGAATTGGTAGTTCAGCGAGTAATCGTCGTATCAAATTTTAGCAATGACTTGTTTAGAGTAACACTGGTAAATGTCACCTCGTTCTTGAGAAGAGAAACGAAAATTAATTTTTGTAACGCTATTAAATGCCATTTAATCAGAATTGCGTTCCGAGAGATTATTATTGTAATGTTAACCGATGCATTTTAATCAGAAGAGCTCTCCGATGGATTATCATTGTAATGATAGTATTTAATCAGAAAGAAAAAAAAACGGCGCTCCGATGGATTTAACTGAAGAAAGAAAAAAATAGGAGTTTGACAAATATAATGTAAATACTATAAAAAAAAAAGAAAACATGACATATTTTAGAAGACGTTAACATATTATTTCAACAAAACAACAGAAAAATATGAAAGCCTTAAGAAAACTGGAGTATGGTCATACAGTGACTGCAGAAATCAACACTGAAAATTAGATATTTACTCGCTATGAAATCCATTTGCAAGTTTGCCAAGCAGTTGTATATCTACTGATGACGTTCAGTATACTCATTCAGTAGCTGAGGAATGGTATTACATGGAGCTAGTATCTCTGAGAAGAGGTGAGGGCGTCCATTTACACAAGTCACCATGTCTAGCATATCACCACCAATGACAGAGTGATTCTTGCTATATGTTATTAAACTGAGCATAAATCTACAACATAATGAGGTAAGAAGGAGTGGGGAATTTGACTCTCACGCGATATATTGAGGGATAGAGGGGAAAACGGAGTAACCTATCTGTCGAGTAAATAAATTGCAGAGAAGTGAATGGGAAGTATGAGAGTGAAAAAAACGTTGTTTAGATATACAAAGGAGAGTCAACTGGAGATCCAGGGTGGGTGATAAATTAAAGAAGGGTAACTTACATAATTGTCTTGATTCAATTGTGTTTTTTTTTTCAGTTTTCGATATTGTTAATAATTTGGTGTGCCTAAATTAAAAGTTAAAATTTTATCAGATATTTAATGTTTTGCAGTTATGCACACGTTTAACGCGGTGACATTCTAAAAAATATATATTACCCATTCCTAATGATTAAAGTATTCTCTTTCTTAATTTATCAAATCACTTTAAGAATTTAACATCAAACATTACTATACCCCGATCGTCTTGAACATGAGAAAAATCAGAGATGCGTTTATTTACTTTATTTTGCATTATTTCAATCCTGGTCACAATGCTGGCAACGTTAACAGAGTAAGTTCTTTGCCCATAACTTTCTTACAGCAAATTAGCCAAAAAAATCTCAGCCAACGTGTAACGGTTGTCAGTTGGTCATTTAAGAAAATTACTTCATTTAATTGATCTAAGAAAATTAGATACTTAGCCTGGGACACCAAAATTCTGGCCTTGATTCATCCTAACAGACTTAGTAAAGAGCGCAGTGAATGAAGAGTTTAACTTGTAACGCAGGTCATATCTGTTGGCAGGCTCTTTAAAATTTTAGTCTCTAACTGCACCCTTTTGCGTACACAATGAGTTATGTCGATTGACTGCAATATACACAGTTTACTAAAAAAATGAACGTGTCATTTCGAATTTTACACATGCACAAGATATTTGCACAAGCAACCACGTAAAATAAAAATACAAAGTGTAAATGTAAGGGTTCACTTACTTTTGCACATATTAATTTATAATTAGTATTTTTATTCCGGCTTGATAAAAAAATTTGTAAGTGGATATAATTCGTTTAATAAAATTTCTTCTTAACGAATATATAGTTTAATTAACATCTGTTAATTATCTGGAAAAAAAGCGACATTTTAAAAAAATAATCTGATGGATTCACTTATTCTGCCGAGTACTGTATCTATACTTGGGAAAGTTATGAATCCATCGCTTCTCCCCCTAGCTATGGTGGAAAGAGTAGGGCAGAATGTGTTCATTAGCTCCTTGGTAACTAATGTAGTAGCAGATCTCTGAATTCAAAACATGAGCGTCGCTTGGAAACATTGTAGCACACGATGTGTACCGGTTCTCTGCATTCGATTCTTCCGAAAAGTGTGGCTGGTGCTGCACAAGCCTTCAACATTATATATATATATATATATATATATATATATATATATATATATATATATATATATATATATATATTTTAGAATTGGACATAGCCCGACAATTTATTTAAAGACATTTATATTATGTTTAACGTTCTTTTTATAGATACATGTATTTAAAAACAGAGCATTTGCTTAAATACATGTATCTATAAAAAGAACGTTAAACATAATATAAATGTCTTTAAATATATATATATATATATATATATATATATATATATATATATATATGGAAACAATGTGCAAAAGGTTTTTAAAATAGAAGGACGCCAAATTCCAGCCACGTTCCTATCGCAGATCTTGAAATAAACTCTATCATAAAATATTTATCACACAAATACATACTAAAACACAACCGTGTAAAGAAGTTAACAACAAACCCCTTAAAATGGCTAAGGCAGTGACCGAAAGCTTTTGTGACAATTGATACTTCGGACAATTTTTACATTTCAAAAGGGAAAATATTAAAAAAGATAAAAAGCTGAATAAAAAAATTATGAAATGTTCCTTGTATGCCACATTCAACAAAGCATGTTTGAAAGAAAGGTTGCTCCCCCCACACACATTATATATATATATATATATATATATATATATATATATATATATATATAGAGAGAGAGAGAGAGAGAGAGGGAGGGAGGGAAATTATAACTCTTTACCATGGTTTAACTTTGCAAGCCATATATCCTTAACTCGAGGACACATGGCACAGTGGAAAAAGGCGTTGGTTAGATCCAGTGACAGGACCCAAAGAGTGTGAGTTCAATACCCGGTTAAGGCAGTGGAGAACTTGGAGAGGGGAATGAACAGGAGATAACTGACATCCATTATTAAAAACATGGCACGTGGAACTAGAACAGTCTACCCCAGTGAGCGAAATAAAGGGTCCAGTTCGACATTCCAACCACCTGAAGAAGGCCGGAGCGTACAACGGCCGAAACGTTGTAATAAATATGGCGACAAAGAGGTGGACAATAGTCCGAATAATGTAAATGAGAAAACATACTATTAAAGAGAAATGACAATAAAAGAACAAGAAGTAAGATGATTGATCTTCATAAATGCCAAAGTTGACTGGGAGACAAGCAGCCAGAAGAAAGTTCCACGATAGATAACGGTTATATTTCGTCATTTCAACTGTAAAATGATGTGACCTTGCTTTCAAGCTAGTATCGCACCTAAATTCTAGTTACTATAGAGGGAAGTTCATCAGAGCAATTATCATGAAAGTATTCATAGAAAAGCGCAGGGAAGCTATGTTACTGAAAGTGACTGAAGCTGAGATACGAAGTCAGGACCAATGGCATTGCAGATTCTTTGGTTTTTATCAAGAATCTCTAAATATACAACAGGGTCACTAGACCAGATGTGGCAGCAATATTCAAAGCAATGACGAATGGTAGACTTTAAAAATATATAAGATAGATTCAGCTTGTCTAGCTACAGACTTGTAGGGGTAAAAATTATTCTCCACATTCTTTCTCACAGACGCAATATCGCTACTCGGTCTCCATTTTTTACGTCAAATTTTCAGGTGACATCTGTTTCTAGGTTCATCACTTCAGACCTATATGTGTAGGACTCACCAAGCGACGTCCCCGGAGTCAACTAAAATTCGTTTACTTCGTATTTCAATCGCCAAGAGGGATTTCTATTCAAACGGATTTTCCTCAAGAACTATCAATTTGTGGAACAGACTCCCACGTGTATGTTTTCTGAGCACTACAAAATCCCTTCAGGCCAAGGGTCAAACGCTATCCAGCCTACTTCTCTTAATTGCATGTCACATGTCATTCAGTAACTCTGTACGTTAAGTGACGTTCGATTCTTGTATTGGGCGAACTTTAATTAAAAAATGTATATTATTATTACTAACTTACCGTAGAATAGAAAAAAGTAAAAACTGTAGTAGGAAGTTTGTGTTACACCAATCACCGAAACGTGGAGGGGTTGTCTATCTTTAAAAACTATTTTTTAATTGAAAATAAAAACTGTACGAGTTCAGATACCTAAATAACAAAATCTATATGAGATGAGATGAGATACCCTAAATATATTATTTAGGTATTTGAACTCCTCCAACAAAAATTATATGAGTTGAAATACCCCCAAGTTTTAAATAGACGGCCAGGATGATTTTTTTGGCGGGGGTGGCGGGTATCGATCCGAGACATACTCACTCTGATGCTTTTTTTTAACGACGTTATTTAAAATTAAACGTTCCTTACGTAACGCGAACAAACATTTTAGGCAACCTTGTATGATTTTCTCTTAGATTTCAACTGAGTTTATTTAAATCCTGAATGCACTGTGCAGCAAATAGGAACTTCAAAGACGCTCAATGTTGTGCGCACTTTACTTCCATTTCGAGAGAGAAGAGTAGCTAGTGACTTTCGTATATTTTACGGACCTTTATCCATTGTGAACGATGGCCAACGAAAAAAGTATTGTTATCCACCATAGTCAATAATATCTTATCAAGTGTCCTACATCACAGACGATCAGGATTGATAGAATCCTTTGTTATGGAAACGATAGCCAGTACGCTTTGGGTTAAATGCAACTTGCTGTCGAAAAAGCTCGCAAGGTATTCAAAGCGAGATAGCGGAATAAGGTAATTTCGAGCCATTGAAGATTTGCCGTCTCATAATTACCCTTTTCCGGCCACATATTTGACGAAATTAAACTCCATAACGATATATTTACAGTCCGTCCTTCCGTAAGTAAGCATAAGTACATTTATTTGCGGGGGGGGGCATTCGATATACATATATATACTTCCTGATAGCCACTCAAAGTAATTACTAAATGGTTCTTTCATTACTTTGGCTTTTCGAAACTGCCGCAGGAATATTACATTCGCTTTATAGATATCATTTATAGATGGTTTCTGTTTGTCTACTGGTTCTTTTAAGCCAATCGGAAAGCAGTGGTCATGTACTGATCAACAAGTGCTTTGAATTCATTGCATACACAAACATATTTACGTACTGTCAAACAAAGCCACTCAGGGATATGCACCCGGACTGGCAGGCAGAGTCACACACGGATATGTGTAGGCATAAGTACGCAGAGCCACACGCGGATATGTGTAGGCATAAGTACGCAGAGCCACACACGGATATGTGTAGGCATAAGTACGCAGAGCCACACACGGATATATGTAGGCATAAGTACGCAGAGCTACACACGCATATGTGTAGGCATAAGTACGCAGAGTCACACACGGATATGTGTACGCAGAGCCACACACTGATATGTGTAGGCATAAGTACGCAGAGCCACACACGCATGTCTACACATAAGTACGCAGAGCCACACACGGATATGTGTACGCATAAGTACGCAGAGCCACACACGTATATGTGTACGCATAAGTACGCAGAGTCACACACGGATATGTGTACGCATAAGTACGTAGAGCCACACATGCATATGTGTGCGCATAAGTACGCAGAGTCACACACGCATATGTGTAGGCATAAGTACGCAGAGTCACACACGCATATGTGTAGGCATAAGTACGCAGAGCCACACACGGATATGTGTAGGCATAAGTACGTAGAATCACACACGTATATGTGTACGCATAAGTACGTAGAATCACACACGTATATGTGTACGCATAAGTACGCAGAGCCACACACGGATATGTGCAGACTCTGAGAGAGCGAAGACACAGATTGATATCCACAGCCACGCGGAGCCACCCAAGGATATGTGCACGCACAGGCAGTCATTGATATGCGTCCGTACCGAGTGGGCGGAGCCGCACTGGGATATGCACATCCACTCAAGGATGTGTGAACGCACAAGCAGGCACGGATATGCGCAGATGCAGGCAGACAGGCACGGATATGTGCACGCACTGAGTGTGCGGTGCCACACACGAATATGCACACGCACAACAACGCACAGCCACACAAATATGCGTACCCACAGGCACTGGATGATACCCCTAGACATGAGCAGTGGAACAAGAACAGTGTACGACCATAGTTTAAATAATTGGTTCAGTACAGAATTCCCTGTAGGTTACACAGATCGACAGACATTTAATGAAGGCAGGAGGGTAGTAAAAACTGAAAAGAATATCACACATGTAGCTAGAAGGAAAAATAATGACAATCAAGATATTGACTTTCTATAAAACCTTAAACAAAATCTTAGGGAGACTGCAGAAACCCATTTCTGTTTTTTCTAGTCTTGTTTTCATCTGTGACGAGATTTGGCCGGCATTTACTGTTACGCAAGAGGACCAGTGTTACGTAAGAGTTCAGCACAATTTTCCTTGTTTCTAACAAGGGTTTCATGTTTCTTAATACTTTGCTTAGCTTTTGGTAAGCATATTTCGCTATCACATTTACCTCCGTTTTTTGGTGACGAACTGTCTTCTTTTAAAACACTTCCCAAATATTTCTGAATCGGATTCATTCCGACTTTCTTGTACTCAGTTGTCTCCCTTGCAGACAACCAAGCAGTCTGTTCTCTCACAGTTAATGGGGAAGTCTTCCTTCTTGCTGTAATTAGCAACCTTGTGAAAGAGTTGTCTTGTCTTTCTGAATCTACCATCAGGACAGTGACAGCTGTGTCACTGTATATTTATAAGATTAAGCCGGATGATCATAAATACTTGGTAGAGCTATCAAAAACTAATCTTCCCGATGCATAGGTTAAAGGAATCCGATTGGGAAACACTTTAAGGGTCTATATATATATATATATATATTTCTATTATGATAAAACTCAGCAAAACAGGTGAAAAATCTACAAAATATATATTATAGCAAGCACATGAGAAATCCTGAAATTTAAGAAGAAACATAAAAAATGTGAAATTTATAAAGATTATAATGATCTATGCATGAAAAAACTAAACATGAAAAATCTACAAATCTCTATCGTAAAGTCAGGTAACTTTGATAAAGAGTATAATAGTGATAAAAAAAAAAAAAATTATCAACAAAATCAAAAACTTTATGAAAAGAAACATTCTGACTTCCCAGAAAGAGAAAAAAAAAAAACTTTAATTTAAAATATTTTTTTTCACTTTTAACTGAAGATTTTAGTTTTCCCAAAAATCATGTCACACCAAGCAAGGCAATAACGCCACTAAAACGCTGAGAGAGAGAGAGAGAGAGAGAGAGAGAGAGAGAGAGAGAGAGAGAGAGAGAGAGAGAGAGAGAGAGAGAGAGAGGCAGAGAGAGAGAGAGGCAGAGAGAGAGAGAGAGGCAGAGAGAGAGAGAGAAAGAGAGAACAATAAAGTATTTATTATTGAGTAAGTGGCATTTTCCTTTGTGGAAAAGTGTTATTGTTGATAAAAAAAGATGGCTCCAAAATTATTAAATGAATATGTCCTTCAATTGCATCGGCTTATTATAATATCAAAGTGAGCCATAAGGAACTTCAAAGTGATTTAAATATAAGTTTAATGTGTTATCAAAGTTAACCGCCATAACGAATAAACAAGTTAAAAAAACTGTAGTCTATGATGTAATCAAAAGCCATTATTATTAATTAAGTTTCAGGCTGCGTGTTATTTGAACGAAAATGGCAATCATAGGATTATTATTGGCTAAAAAAATTAGCGAAAGTGTAGAAAAGCTATCAAAATTACTCGACCTAACGTTAAAGATTATAAAAGACATGAAAAATCTAAAAATTTATTTAAAAAAAAAAAAAAAGGAAATATGACAGACTGGGGATTTCTTTTAAAAAAAGGTAAAAATCTGCCAAACCTGACAGATCTCAAAATCAATATTAATTTTATTATCTTAAAATAAATTATAACATACGTATTCTTCTATTTACCGTATCCTTTCCGGACACTGGCAATCATGGCTCTCCACAATTTCCAGTCCTTTGTAGCTTTGTGTAAAGGTTGTCTTTCTACTATCCTAGTCCCTGTTCGGAATTAAGTAGGAGGCCACTGCTACAAGTTAGGCATATGGCGGTTTGATTTAGTTCGTAAACGATAAATATGCCAATGGACCAGGCTTTTAAAAAGTTTTCTCTAGTTGGTACAATAGCCAGAAGTATAGGTTTAAAGAACAGGAAGTCTTATATCCAAACAAAAGTATGTGGAAGCCATGGATTATGAACAGAGATATTCCCATAAAACAACTGACCAATGGCAGGAGACATCACCAACCAGAAAGCTCTACAAAATAAATTGCACAAAGCTCGCGCATTATTTCGAGAAGAAAAAGAAAATTAACTTCTCTGGACATAGAACAGACCACGTATTCGTTCAAACAGGATAGATAATAAAATATTTCTAATTAGGTGATGACGGGAAATTAGAGAGCACAACAACGGAAGGTTAGCTTTCAACTGAAAAAAGAAATCGGTAGTGAAAGATGCTCTCACGTCAAGTGACCGACTTAGTTTCACAGCAACTTCAAAAAGACAAACAGTTAGAGAAAGCTGGAAAAGACAGATGTTAATTGACTGTTTTATTTTATTTTCTTTCTGAACACACCTCTTCTGTTAGTATATTCTCCTTCGGACACATTCACATTTGCAAAATTGAATTAATATAAAGCTTAAATTAAAATTGGGAATTCTAAATAAGATTTCTTCAGAAACTTTCTATAATGTTTTGTAAATACCCGGTTGTTTACGGTTTAGTTTGATTATTGATGTAAAAAGGTTTTGCCTTGTTATTTATCTTATACCCAATATCGTTTTCTTATTCAATATTTGGTAGTGTTGGAAAGTAATAACTTTTTTCCAAATTCTGTTAGCGAACTTAAGGTTAATAGAATATTTATTGCCATCCTAGCTATTAACCCTGGGTTTCTTATAACTCTGTTACACAGCTGATTACGTGGAAAATCGAAACTTGTCGCTCTTGTGCTAACAAGCTGTCAGTAAAATTCATTTCTACTGGAATTACTTCCGGCTCCAGACAGCAGATTAACTTTCGGTTCCCCAGAAAATGCTAAGTAGCAGCATGACTCGACAACTAAATTAAAGAATGCATAATTTACTGAACACTGAAAAGACTTAACACATGTCCATGAAAATACATTCTACAACTCTCACTGACCCACAAAAAGATAACAGTAACAAAAAAAAAAAAAAAAAGAAAAATAACAGTGACAAAAAAAGAAAAAAATAACAGTGAGGAAAAAAAAAATAACTGACAAAAAAAGAAAAAAAATTAACAAAAAAAGAAAAAATAACGGTGACAAAAAAAAAGAAAAAATAACGGTGACAAAAAAAAAGAAAAGAAAAATAACAGTGACAAAAAAAGAAAAGAAAAAATAACAGTGACAAAAAAAGAAAAGAAAAAATAACATTGACAAAAAAAGAAAAGAAAAAATAACAGTGACAAAAAAAGAAAAGAAAAAATAAGTGACAAAAAAAGAAAAAATAAGTGACAAAGAAAAAAATAACAGTGACAAAGAAAAATAACAGTGAAAAAAAGGAAAAAGTGAAAAGAAAAGAAGAAAATGGAAAAAAATTGAAAAAAAAGCAGTAGAAAGAAAAAAAAAACAGCAGAAAAAAAAGTAATACATCAAAATAACTAAAATAGCAACTAAAAAAAAACCCAAAAAGCACAAAACTGAATCCTCCAAATCTAAAGCCCTATTCCCAAAAGACAAAAAAAAACAACTAACAAAACAAACAAATCATATAAAAATCGAACAAAAAATCAAGTAATATAAAAAACGAAAAAAAGCAACTAAAAAAACGACAAAAATAAAAAAACAAAACAATCCACCCCAAATAAAATAATAAAAACAAAATCAAACGAATAAAAACATGACAGCTAATCTCGTCCTTGAATCTGAAAAATGACCGCGCAGTGACACGTTGCTGCCCACTCTCCATCGTTCTCATATGCTTTTCGGCGACTTGCTATACAAAAAACTAGTCTCATCACATCAGAGTAAACATTTTAATTCGATGATGTCTTAAATGACGAAACGCGGTTCATGAAATTCATTTTTCCATTTTATTAAAATATGGTGATTTTCTAAGCGTAGCGTAGACGTGGCACAAGGTCGAAAGTGTGAGGCACCTAGTGAGGATATTAGTCACTAGTAACTGATCTAGCGACCCAGGCTTTCTAACCATTACACCACGTCGAAATACTCTAACGATTTTCTAAGCGTAGCTTAGATGTGGTACAAAGCTGAAAATGTGGGGCATCCAGTGACGATCGAACCGACTACTCAGTCGTAATTGATCTAACGAGGCAAGCTTATTAACCATTACGCCATATCGAAGTGGCCCAATTCTTCTCAAATATGTGTTTCTTATCATCCGTGTGTCTTTAATGATGTTTCTAGATTACAGATGCATTTTCCGATATTATTTCTGCAAATACTTTCAGACATTTTATCTATCTTCAGGGAATAATGCTGTCTTGACAGATTTAATGTTATAATATAATGGCGCCATATTTCGAATGTCTTATATTAAAAAAAATGGACTAGTTTCTTAAGAATGCTAATATTGACGTCTTTTTGTTAAATAAGATATTAAAATAAGTGTTTCCTTTATTGAATATTATTTTTATAGTTATTCTAATACATCTCTCTCTTTCCGAGTTGATGATATAGATTAAAGCCGACAATGTTTGAATAAGGACCAATTGGTTAATCTCAGAAATATAGACAGACGTTAAGTATTGTAACTCTTTACACTATTCGAACTGTTGTACTCGTCTTTAGTGTCATTTTCACGATGTTTCAGTCGTTGCACACTCCGGCCTTCTTCAGGTAATATTTTCTTTTATTTAGTCAACGGGGATAGATTGTTCTAATTCCACGTACCATACTTTTAGATATCTTAGTTTTAGTTAATCCGCCCCAAGTTTTTGTTCTCTCCGCTAAGGCCAGGGCTTAAACTTACAACTCTATCGATCAACTCACTTTCTGGATCAATCAACAAGCTTTCTTTTATCCACTAGGCCATGCCTTCTCAGGCACAGTAAAGATGAATGTCACAGTAAAGACGAGGGCAACAGCCCGAACAATGTAAATAGGTATTCTAATATTTGAATTCTTTTTTTTTTCAGTTAATTTGAAAGATTTTTATTTGTGGTTTTGTTAGTGTCTGTCAGATGTAACTTTGGGGTGAGATTTTCTCAATGTAGCGCTGGGATTTTTTTTTTCAGATAAAAAGCATGTTAATCGATGTGATAGGTTCGCAGTCATATGATCAATGTATAGATTATTTTTAATGTAGTAGTATTATTGGTGATAGAATCTCTTAATAGGCAAAAATTCATATACAGTACATACTTTTTTTTTTTTTTTTTTTTTTTTTTAAGCGCATCACCCCAAGCAAGGCTGGAGGCCACTGTCACGCAAGGGGTTATAGAAGGGTTGGAGGAAGAGCAGATAGGAGTGGTAAAGGAGAGGATGTGGAGAAAGAAAAAGACAGTTGGTCGATCAAGGTGAGAATAGAGCAAGTTTTATGATAGATTTTTTTTACGAAAAAGTAGGGATACGCACTATAAATAGGGAATTTCTTTTAAAGGCATTAAAAATCATTCATTTTTGGTGACCAAATGAATTTTACCACTTCCCAAGTAAAACATTACCTGTGCATATAGAAGGGTAAATTTTTCCTTGTTTCTTGTAAAATTCATTAAAAGAATCGCACTATAGATTAAGTCAACGGTACTACATTGCTTTTATTAAAACTGGGTTCTGCAGGTTTCGTGTTATTAACAATAACTATCTTAGGAGTTCTTGCTTAAATAATATGTTAATATTACACGTTTCTTCATTAGAAAACATTAGGCATTCATTGACTGAGCAGGCAGGGATACTTGCAGTTGAACGTTATAAAATATGGCTAATAAAACACTTTTTCAGGAAAATAGGTTTCTCAAGACCGCTAGCTGTAATTATTGCTTTTTCATATATGGGTGGAGGTTTCATTCCTTGCTTTATGTTTGACTAGTGAGGAACGTCAACGTCTTGAGTATTATTCTTCTCACTTCCTGTTACATGTGCTATCCATTCGAGTCCAATATGTCGACATGTACCGTTTTTAGATCAATATGTCGACATGTACCGTTTTTAGATCAATGCGTCGACATGTACCGTTTTTAGATCAATGTTAATTGCATCTTGCAATGTTGATGAGATTATCCCCAAGACAGCCAATTTTATATTCAGTTTCCTTATTCCATATTCTAATTTTTTTACAAGTGATCCTTATAGCAGTACAGATGTACTTAATAACATTTGGGCACCTCGAGGTGGTGTAATGGTTAGCAAGTTTGCCTCGCTAGAACGATTACTACCGAGTAGAGAGTTCAATCCTCACTGGCTGTCTCCTAACTTTCGGCCTTGTACCACATCTAAGGTACGCAAGCTTGTCTCGCTAAATCAATAACGACTGAATACTGAGTTCGATCCTCACTAGGTGCCCCATACTTTTGGCCTGGTGCTACATCTAGGATACGCATAGAAAAAACACTGTATTTAATAATATTTCATATTTTTTATTACAACTATAAAAATCCAAAATTTATTAAGCGTTCATTTGATTACCAAGGAATAAGTTAATATTTTTCGTTTATTTAATCTTTGTTTATTGATATCGATTTTTATAGCTTTATTTAAATTCTTTCCTAAGTATATAACTTGGAAATCGATTAGCAATTAGTAGTTTTCTTAATGTTGGATAAAGTAAGGTCTATTAATTAAATGTTCAATAATAGTTATTTTGTATCTAAGGGGACAATCGCTAAGCACAATGGAGACATATTACAGTGTAACCCGGATATAAGAGAGTTGTCGGGACCGGAGAAGAAGTCTCTTATATCCGGGATTGGTCTGTTTTGTTTAGATATGTATGGCTCTAATTATGGGACCAGAGAAAATCTCTCTTATATCCGGGTCTCTTATATCAGGGTTATACTGTATTTGCATACAGAATTGTTAAAGTTGTTCTTCATGCGATTCTGTTACTTACGCAAGTAGATTAGATGATCGAAAATATCTTTCAAGAATATTTCAAAGTTTTTAAATTCTAACGTGCTTAATAGGTGGATTTAAATTTCCCCAAATTTTTCTTTTCTATATGGGACATAAAATATTCTAAGAATGTCGAAACTAAAGGCGACCCCATAGCCACGTTTTCAATTTGTGTGTACGTTTTTTTTTACTTGTCATATTTCAGCGGAGATTTTAAAAATGTAATCTCTCATGGAGATTTCCTTTTTTTCCATTTGTTGGAAACGCCCTGAACATTACACGCACATTCACTCACGCATTTTTTTTAACACAAACTTTACACAATTATTTGTTATACATTATTGTTCTTCTAATTTGTATCCGTTTGTTATATATATATATATATATATATATATATATATACCGGTCTTTGTTGTATTCTTTACGTTTTCTTTTTGGGTGGACTCATTCAGAGTCTGCCATATTTGTTGTGGGCCCTATGTCAGGAGACGGTACGTGTTCATCTCACAACGCGTACAAACACACGGCTTGCTACACAAGAATAAACAGACAGGGCCTCTCATGACTTAAGAGAATTAATGACAACAACTGACCAAGTGGAAAGGACTTCATCAGACACTACGCAAACCTTGCCTCACATCATAAAACCAATATTCGCCGTGGCTAAGAAGCCCAATTTAGTTGAGCTAGGAACCTTAGCCAACAAATTTATCCCTTTCATGTAAAAAAGAAAAAAATAGTTCAGGCTGTCATGACCTCACTTGAAGGTTACAGAAGACAAACATGAGCTCGTGGGAACATTGCTATTATATAAATAAAATTAAATATATTGTTATTATTGTTGTTGTTATAATAATAATAATACGTTTAATTTTAATAATAATTCCTGTCTAAATGGAATAATAATAATATGTTTAATTTTAATAATATTTCCTCTCTAAATAGAATAATAATAATATTTAATTTTAATAATAATTCCTGACTAAATGAAATAATAATAATATGTTTAATTTTAATAATAATTTCTGTTTAAATGAAGGGGGTTTTGTAGGAGTTAACTCCTCCTTTATTTCCTAATGTTCCAAACCGTTACTTGGGGAAGCTCTCCAGTTTTATAAATACTTGGCGATTTCTTCCATAACCCCCTTTTTCTTCTCTCACTTTTCAGCTGACGACACTATGTAAAGCTGTGTGGAGAATTTGCGTATTTTCCTACGGTGTGAGGTGACGCCATGAAAAACACACACACACGAACATTCACTGACGCATTTCTTGGAACAAACTTAACAATTATTTGTTACACATTCTTATTTTTGTAATTTGTATACGTTTGTTTGTTAATACACACAATTGTGTGTGTGTATATATATATATATATATATATATATATATATATATATATCGGTCTTTGTTGTTTTCTTTTACATTTCTTTTGGGTGGACGAATCTTGAGCTGGACATATTTGAAGTGGGCCCTATTTCAGGAGATAGGCGTGTTCATGCCCAACGCGTACAAACACAAGGTCTGCTAGTAACTCTTTGTAAATTTACCATACTCTGCTGTTTATGTAGTCCGTTGAAGCTAAATAACAAAATGTATTTAATTTATGAGAATTTTTCCTTGTTTCCTTTTAGATTTCTAATCTCTATTTTGAAAGTCTCGATTCTGGTAAAATTATGTCAGTCGCCTAAATTTGAAGCTCAATATGATGGTTGCATGCGGACAATCATGCTAAGAATTTATGGATCCATGTGAGAGGAAAAAAAGGAGAGAAAAGAAAACTGAAATGAGAAAAATCGGATTACGGATTATTTTTTCGAAGATGATTCGGTCGCCGATGGCAGGAAAAAAATTCGCGAATAAGAAACTATTTTTTTGTTTTAATAACTTGCTTGAAGAGATTTCAATTATTTTCCTTATTTTATTGTGACGTTTCTGCTATCACTAATGCCGTGACAAGTTTTACGGCTATTACTTGGTGATTTTCTTTTGACAATTCTCATCAGTATATTCCCCCTCATTTCTTCCAGTGGGATGTGAGTGAGTGAGTGAGTGAGTGAGTGAGAGAGAGAGAGAGAGAAACAAAGAAAGTAACAATTGAGGACAAGGTTCTTTTTTTCTTTATTTTAAGTCATTAAAATTAAAAAAAAATATTTTAAAATCCCATTCACTGACACTAAACGAATTTTAATACTATCCAGTGCAAATTACCAGCAAATGGGATTGGCTAAAAAGCAGTTCTGATTTGGTTTTGAAAGATGAAGACTTACCCCAAATGTGGTGATACTCGTCGGAAGGAACAATTACCCGTTTGGATTAAATGGGTAGCAGAGAGTACACTCAATATGGTGACAGTGGGTTCGTGTTTAAAATACGTAAAGTACTCATAGTCAAACACCAATCAAATGATATTAACTCGCCAAACCAAATGATATAATGGGTTATTTAGCTTTTTTTTTTTTGAATGCGTACAGGGGAAGGCATCGATGTGCCCACCTGAAGCAACATTTGATTCATCCACGCGTTTTATGGCGTGTCATCTACCAAATATTGTCCAGTTCTTGCAGGCACTACCGCAGACACCATAGACCTTACCAACTCATTCTGCAATTTATCGTATTCTATAATTTTCGCACAGGCAGTCTTCGTAGCTCCCAATCCATAATTATTTACTCAAACCCTCTACCTTAAGTGCCTCTTGTACAGGGTGAACATCACCATAAGAAAAACAAAAACGACATCATCATTATTATTAGTAGTAATTGTAGTAAAGCTATTATTCTGACCAGGTTTGGTTTGGTTTGTTTTACGGTATATCAACCTCAATGGGTTATTTAATGCCGACAAAACTTTATTGCTGGTAATGTTTTTCTTCAAAAATCTATTTCTGGGAATATTTTTCCTTGACGAAATCTGGTCATATTTTTTTTTCAAAGAATGTATAACTGTTTGTATTGCTGATAATTTTTCCTTCAAAAATTATTGCTGGTAATATTTTTTTTATTACAAAGTATTTATGGTATTAAAACCTATTTTTACACAAATTTGGCTGTTAACTATTTGCCCATAGCTGGGACCTTAACAGGTGCTACCACCCCGGGTCAGGTTGGACCTGGGAACGCCAGCAATTAAGAGGTGGTTGCACGCTCCTCAAAACCTCCTGATCAGAGGCCTTGCTGTTGGACGTTGTTTATCGTCTTACCCAGGACGCGGATGCAGTTTATCGTCATACCCAGGACGGATTCTGACAAGGTAGCAACAAAGCTGATTCATCATGCCTAAATGTACCTCAACATACTCCAATCATTAACTATCTGGAAAGTACAGCAGAAAGGGAATACCTGTAAGGGTAAAACACTACTTGTAAAACAATATTAAGGCCGCAGAGAAATATGTTTCATTATACAAACCGAGCAACGAATAACAATAAATAGATGGACGTGTTTACATCGTGATTCCTCATGTTAGGATTTACTACTATCTTGCTTTTTATATATAGTAATCTTTTCCGCTATAAGCCAAAGTGCTTTTGTAATAATTTGTAATGTCATGGTGATGATCATCAGTACCATGGCCGGGTGTGACTGATAAGATTGCTATCCATTACACCGTCTCGAGGTGTCCAAATAGAGGTTTTCTAAGCTCGGCTTAGATGTGACACAAGGCCGAAAGTAAGGGGCACCCAGTGAGGATCGAACTCACTACTCAGTCGTAATTGATCTAGCAAGACAAGCTTTCTAACCATTACACCACGTCGAGGTGCCTAGGCTGGGTGTGACTGAACAGTCAGTGCGCAACTGGACTCCTGACCATTCTATCTCCATATCCGGGTTGAACACCGCAGAAGTATTTATTTATCTGTAGGTAGATCTGGTGGAGCCTATCTCTCCAGGTCGAAACATAGGCGAGGTCCTACAACTTGAAGGTCTCTGACACGTGTCCGGCGATTCCATCGTGGGAAACCTCTACTCTGTTCGTTGACTTCAGTCTAGGAAAATCATGTCATCACTGCACTGGCTGCATACCTCGCTCTGCGGCCCAGTTTACCTTATTGTACTAGATGGGCGTTGACCAAACATGAAGGTATACCTACCCCTTGACAGGTCGTTTTTAATACTCTTATGTGTCGAGAGAAAAAGCCTCATAGGGGAACCGTTTTAGTCACCGATGGCCCGACCATAATACAGTGTAACCTGGATATAAGAGAGTTGTCGGGACCGGAGAATAAGTCTCTTATATCCGGTTTTATCTTATATCCGGGTTTGGTCTGATTTATATACATTAACACAGGCTCTAATTTGGAACCAGATAAAATCTCTCTTATATCCGGATTTCTCTTATATCAGGGTCTCTTATATCCGGGTTACACTGTAACTTGTTTTAAATATTACATGTTCCTGACTATGCCCTGCTGAAATATGGGTGTCCGTGCGTCTTGAATGCCTTCAAATACGCTAGTTTAACCCGGATATAAGAGAAACCCGGATATAAGAGAGATTTTTATCTGGTCCCAAATTAGAGCCCGTGTTAATGTATATATAATAGACAAAACCCGGATATAAGAGCAACCCGGATATAAGAGACTTCTCCGGTCAAGACAACTTTCTTATATCCGGGTTACACTGTATATACTGTTATCAAATCAGTTTAGTTTCTAATAATGTTAAAGATATAGAGCCACCCCCCACTGAAAATTGACATCATTATAATAGTAATTGCATGGGTAGATTGTAAACATCTATGTGCGGGTGGGGTAATGGATAACGGCTCTGAATTTGAAATAAGAGAAACGAGTTCCTTTTGCAGTCGGTTTAATTATATTCATTTGCAGCACATGTCCTTGGACAAGGTATGAAATCAACTCTTCTGTCTCCGGCTATGGGTTAATTACTAGGTATTGTATCATTAAAATCGTATAAAAAAAAAAAAATCTTGCACTCTAAAACTATTTTCTGGCTTTAAATAACCTACGAAATTTTGATAAGCTGTAAAAACAAATCTATCAGTCAATTACACACAGTACATACAAACACTTACACGAGTGGGCACACATACAAAATTAAATTTTTTTCGCAGTGGTTGTCTATTTATGCCAGTTAAGCAAATCAAAATTCAAAATTCACTTCCAGCTTTTCAGAATTAATCCCCCACCCCAGATCTGAATAGCGAAATTCAAAATTTAGTAGCACATGGCTTTCAAAAAGTGGCTAAATTCACTACAATCTCGAAACTGTTAAAGAATATTGCTTATTCTCTTGTCTTGTGGCTAAAATAGTTATGTATACCCCGCTGCACCAATTGGTGTTTCGGAATTAATTAATAAAATTAAAATGCTGCTTGTCTAATGTCTTTATCATTTTAAAGATTTGGTAAATCCCAATTATTTATGTCCTACACGATTTCCCTTCATTAGGATTTATACCATCCTTAGTTCACCTTCGTAAATACCAAGTATTACTTGTGTCTTCTTGGCGTGGTTTACATTCCTAATCTTGCTGGGATAGACTTCCGGGGAGAGAACGTTCCTATTAATCTCTCAATCTACTTTGCATCAAACTTCTTGATCTTTCCCTGAAGTCGAGGACCATAGGCTGACGAGTTTGACTTTTATATGAATTGCAATGGGCTTTTCTTTAAAAGAAAGAAGCAAAAATCAAAGAAAGCCAATAAGCCAATTAATACAAGATAGAACAGAAATTAGAAATTCCTTATCGGAAGAACTTGCAACGGCCATCACATCACAATAGAGAATTTGAGAGACAACTATAGAAGATTAACGAAACAAAACTAGAAAGAAAATCGATTTAAATATTTAATTCATGTATTTGCCATGTCGGCGATCATGGCTCTCCACAATTTCCTGTCCTTTGTAACACTTATTAAATTTGGTATCTCTCCTAAACCAAAGTTATAATAATTATTATACAGTGTAACCCGGATATAAGAGAGATTTTTATCTGGTCCCAAATTAGAGCCATACTTACCTAAACAAAATAGACCAAAACCGGATATAAGAGAAACCCGGGTATAAGAGACTCATTCTCCGGTCCCGACAACTCTCTTATATCCGGGTTACAGTGTATTTGAAGACGATCCGTTTACTCCAACGTCCAGAGGAGAGGAAGGAAGAAGAAAAAGAATCGCAGAACATTAGCGAAAGAAAGAGAGAGAGAGGCGAGAGCGAAAGGAGAGAAAGGAAGAAGAAGTAAATCGCAGAAAGAATGCGCTAGCGAGAGAGAGAGAGAGAGATTAAGCTTGATCTGAAGATCGCATTGAGCTTTGAACCTGACAGAAATCAACACTGATTGGTGAATATGTCCATACTGTCTATGAACGCAATCTCCGATGCTGTTGAATCCCCACCTCCCTCGGAATATAGTTTACCCATATATACCCACCACAAAAGACGACATTTTATGATGCGTATGAACGATTTCGACTATGTTTACTATTTTCTGGTGTTTTCAAGCTCTGTAAAACTGTTCAACCTATTGTATCACTTAGATTATAGCCGTTAGTCGTTATTTTGAAACGTAATGCAAGTAAAAAGAATACTTGGTTGTAAGTAACAACTTCTTGTATGATACTGACGACAATTAGTACCTGATAAAGACCGAGATAAATAATAAAAACAGGAATTTCGCACAGGTTATCCCCAATTCTAATGCAGATTGGGCAACAGCACATTAGAAAAATCTAATAAAATATACACCATTAATGTCTAACCTAAAATTCGACATTAATAACGAAAATAACAAAAATCCGGTATAAATTTCATGTTTCTGCATCTAAATGACCACCGTTCTAAAAATGGAACGCTGAGTATTAAGAGTTTTTATTGATCAATTCATCTTTTACGGTTTTGAGGGTTATTTAATGCCAGAAAATATATTTAGTTTATAAGAATATCCTTTTTTTTATAAAGAGGAGGAAGAGACAATCATTTAGTGATACAAGTCTTACTAGTTAGCCCATAGCTGGTTGAGAAAAGATGGATTCATACCTTTCCCAAGCGTATTTGCATGTAAGTGATTTTAACGAACCCAACTGAGATTGGAACTCAGTTCTCCAATTAACAATTACGAGCCATTATTCATTTACCACCCGCACATCCAAGGTTACAGCAACTGGTATTCACAAGCTGTCATCCGTCAAGGTACTAACCAGGCTCGACGTTACCTAACTTCGGTGATCCTACGGGAATCGGTGTTTTAACCTTGTTGTCGAAAGTCCATCTGATCCAAAGAAGAATTTGGAATTCATTATTAAATTCTAAGAAATTTCCGCAGCCAAACTCAGACGGAACGGAGCATTGGTAGCCGAGTGTTGTCATCGCTGCTTGCATTGATATGTGGTTTTGTATTGGACGCCGGTACTCCCTGACCATTGTTGAGACTATGGTAGACTATGGTTTGCCAGCGGGATCTCTTTCTGGCATACATGTCCAGTTTATTGGATCTGATTGTTATAAAAAGTTCGTCTAACGCTCGTAGTTACTATTTAGCAAGACCAAGAAAAAAACCCAAAACATTTGAAAACAGAGAGTTCATTGAAGAAGGGTTTAATCATATGAGGACATTGATTAAGAATAAAGTAATTCAGTACGACTGAAAGCGCTACGCCTTAGCGACCAACTTTTTGTCACTCATCCATCCGCTGTGAGTAGATCGTCTACTCATGGAAGAGTGCATTTTTCAATCAGAAGGTTACACAGTTCTACAATGCTGATCTTACAATACTAAATTTGATGGAAGATTTGTATCGATTTTTAGTTAACCTCTGTATCTTTTATCTCACCCACTATAGAGTAAAATGACGATTTGGAGCTGGAAGTTCGTATTGCGCCTATCTTCCAATTACATAGAGCCTTTCTGCCTGGTAAATCAGCACCCGGAATGCTAATCTTACATAGTCGAGAATACAGCTTCTTTTACATTCTACTTGCACAAGACTATTTTGAATAGTTTCAGTTAAAAGAATGTGCAAAACATTATTCCGTCTCTGTTTGGCATTATCTTCGCCTTTTCTTTATTCAATAAAGATATTAAAACATTTGTTTTCAGGATATTGTGATGTCTAGACACGTATGATCAGGAGAGGATATCGATTTATTGGGCTGTAATTTCATGTATTCTGTCATCAATCTTTGAAATGATTATATTGTCTTTTCAGCTGTGGGATTTTATGAGATTCATGAGTGCGTGACATTCACCGTGCGTCTATCTTCGACGTTTTCTGCAGCAACTGTCAACAAGGTTTATAGGACGTAAAACTGTTGATGTTTTATTATTACATTTAATACTGCATTGAGATTTTAAATGAGTTGTAACCAAAATAGATTACTGTTGTTGTTATTGAGACTAAAAGCTCACGCCAGACCTCAAGTGGACTATAATCCCTTGCTAAAAGGGTCGACTTGTGCCGCTCCAGAAACTACCCGACTCCTTCTTTCATTCTTCATCTTCTCAAGAGCCAGATTAGACAAAAAAATCGAGTATTGCTGCCGTGTCTGCGCTGAAGCTGCCCGAGACTTATTTTACAGAATTGAGAGAGTTCAAAATCGTGAACGCGGTCTTGGCTACAAGATTGGTTATTTTTCACCCTACCGCTCTACCCCTCTTACAAACGGAAGGCTGCTACTCTATCGATACTTCCACGACAAATGTTCAGATGAGCTACACACTTTACTATCGCCAGCTAGGGCTCGTCATGCTAAATTCACGAAGTCAAGTGACCCACATCTACCTATTCCATTTGTAAGAATGAGTTCCGCCCAAAGAGCTTTTTTGCTCCCGAGAACTACTACGTTGTGAGGAAAAAAAAAACACTCTTCAGTATCTGTCTATATTTCTGAGACGAGGTATTATGTACATTATTTACATTATTCGGACTATTGTCCTCATGTTTGTCGCCAGAGAAAAGCAATAACAACAACAAAAATTGGAATATGAGTTCTGGTAAAACACGAAATGATTACAGCAAAAATTGCAATATGAACACTGGTAAAAATGATTTCTGAAGACATTAGGTTTATAATACCCAGAAATTCATACATAGATGTCCTCAAGGACACATATTAAAGTGGATAAAGGCGTTTGTTAGATTCAGTGACCCAAACAGCGTGAGTTCAATACACGGTTAAGGCAGTGGAGAACTTTCAGAGGGGAATTAACAGTAGATAACTGATAACTGACATCCACTAAACATGGCACGTGGAACTAGAACAGTCTATCCCAGTGAGCGAAATAAAGGGTTCAGTTCGACATTCCAACCACCCGGAGCGTACAACGGCCGAAACGTTGTAGTAAATATGGCGACAAAGATGAGGACAATAGTCCGAATAATGTAAAAAAACTTGCGCTTAATAACTTTAACGAAACATTTCAATAAAAAGTACGGATGCGGGGACAAATTGAAAGATTGACAAGGTTTTCTATTTTCCTTGAAGCAGACGATAAACACAAGTGTTATTGCCTCCTCTCTCTTCTTTCTCATAATTATACAAGTTTTTATTTTCTCACTAAAACCAAACAGCGACTCTCATATTTCCGCTTTTCTCATAATAAAAAAGCGACCGTCTAATATTTATCTGAGATAATGTCAGGGCGTAATCCAAGTTCTAACTCACTAACAAGCAGAATTATTTCTTTTTTATTAAGAAATAAGAAGCAACATTTGTAATTGTTAAATCATACAAAACATTTTGCAAATACCATTAAAATGATAACCAGTTTGGCTTCTTAAAATTAATTCATATGGGGTAGATCGATAAATACGTCGCCCGCCACAGCAACATTTTGATCTGAAATTTTCACTGTATAATGTTTGACTGGTGTGATCGATAAACGTTAAATGAAGTGCACAGACAAAGAATAAATGCCCGTTATCTAAAATACTTTTTGAATAGTCTATATATTCTTTGATTTGGCAACATTTATTTCAGTTAAGAGGGTAACGGTCAAATATGGATTAATGGTTTGGTTGTTTAACAGTATATAAATACGTCTATGAGTTATTTAATGTCGAAATCTAAATATTTTGTATCCAGTTTTTATTTTAAAGATAATGATTTAAGTATAAAAGTCTTACTAATTAACCCATAGTTGGGGAGAAGGTAGATTTATACCTTTCCCAAAGAACATATGCGCATAAGTGAATATAACGAACTCAACGGGAATTGAAACATGACCCTCCGATTAACAATTCTGAGGCACCATCTATTATACCATCCGCACATCTAAGCTTACAGATGGTATTCCCAAGCGGTTACTGGATTCGTACATCCTGATCCATTCAATTCATCTTCGTAAATTATATTAGTTTTTTTATTTATTAACAATTTTCCAGGTCAAATTTGTTATCACGAAGGCTTAAAAACTGGTAACAGTGCCTATTATATATAAATAAATACAGTAATATTTCCAAGTTAAATAGTTGGTTCGATTGCCTTGCGTTATTATGTGGAATTCTTGAATTGTTGGCCTGATTTTTCAATTACTTCAATGGTTTGGAATTGTTTAAAAATAAATTAGCATTTATTTATTAGCTATTAAGCGTTCCGTTTCATATGATATGCAAAAAAAAATAAACCAATCACAACAAAATAAAATAAAATAAAAACTAGTTCTGTGTGACGTCAGCATAATACTCCAGGGACCATGATAGTTAACAAGCTCCTATTAATATTACCAGCATGAATTTAGTTTAGATTTTTTTCCAAGAGTAGAGAACGGTGAAAATGGTGGGGGGGGGGTGATGGTCGTTTGGGGATGTTAGTTCTGTTGAGTGTATTTTGCGGCATGCAACATCGAAAGCAGCATGCGTGGGATACTTTTGAGAAATAATAAAAAAGCGCGTAGATTGAAGAGTTCTTCAAGATGCTGATCGCGTATGGCTCGAGATGAAAGTGAAAGAAGAAAAAGTGTTTTGTGCTAAAAGAATTATCGAAAGACAACAACAAAACACGTTTCAACAGCACGAATTGCCGGGCATAAGAGTCTGAGGTGCAAAATGTGTCTGAAATTGTAAAGAAACTATTAAACGCGCGCATATATATATATATATATATATATATATATATATGTATATTAGAGTGTGTGCACGCAGCTAACCATGATAATACAAAAAGGTTTTAAAAAAATCGTTTTTAAATCAATGGAGTGTTTTATAATGAAGCGCTTTGGGACAGGGTAAGATATGAAATGAAAAGAGGAATCCAATGACGTCTGTAAAAATGTACTTCGTTGTCGCAAAAATATCTTATTTAGCAGCAGTCCGCATATAAACAGGCCAGGAAATGAGATGACACATACGAAGTTATTCAAAATGGGATTAATTTTATCAGGAAAAAATATTTTGTTATTTAAAGGGAAAACGAGTAAATAGAAAAGGGAAAACGAGTAAATAGAAAAGGGAAAACGAGTAAATAGAAAAGGGAAAAAGAGGAAATAGAAAAGGGAAAAAGAGGAAATAGAAAAGGGAAAACGAGGAAATAGAAAAGGGAAAACGAGGAAATAGAAAAGGGAAAACGAGGAAATAGAAAAGGGAAAAAGAGGAAATAGAAAAGGGAAAACGAAGAAATAGAAAAGGGAAAAAGAGGAAATAGAAAAGGGAAAACGAGTAAATAGAAAAGGGAAAACGAGGAAATAGAAAAGGGAAAACGAGGAAATAGAAAAGGGAAAACGAGTAAATAGAAAAGGGAAAACGAGGAAATAGAAAAGGGAAAACGAGTAAATAGAAAAGGGAAAACGAGTAAATAGAAAAGGGAAAAAGAGGAAATAGAAAAGGGAAAACGAAGAAATAGAAAAGGGAAAACGAGGAAATAGAAAAGGGAAAACGAAGAAATAGAAAAGGGAAAACGAGGAAATAGAAAGCGGAAAACGAAGAAATAGAAAAGGGGAAACTGTATTGAACAAACAGAAATCAGCGAAAAAATTAGAAAATAATAGAAAAGACTAAAAACAACCATGTCGGTTGAAAATAATCAATCAGCACCGCAATCTCTAATAAAAAAAAAACAAAAAAAACACCGACAGAATAACTTAAAAGGTAAAACTCTTCAATTTATTGAGTTGAGTAAAAAGTTATATATATATATATATATATATATATATATATATATAAGCTCTTGAAAAATATATTTCAATTGAGCACTGTTGAGAGATAAGCTGATTTTATAAACAACAGCCACCTGCGCTAATGCAAAGCTCTTCAGTAAAATGAATTGGAGCACTCCGGCTGATGGGCGTTTGTTTACATTTGTAAAAACAATACGCTAGAATTAGCTGTTTCTCTGCTGAATGATGATAGCTCAGCGGTAGAAACTCTGACTGACACCAAATTAGTCGGGTTTCGGTTCTGGCTTGAAGCATTCGGATGTCTTAGTTGCACTGAGGAGCTGTGATACAACGAAACAGTACTGTCTGTGAATGATTATATATATATATGAAGAAATATAAAAGTGTGCTATATTTATGGGATAAAGTGCTCAATATCAGAGATATAGCGTGTGTAAATATAAAAGTGATCATAGAAGTCAACACTTAGAGGCGACAGTCTGTTTCATGCTAGATGCAATCGTCATGCCACGGTGGCCTGACGATTGCATCTAGCATGAAACAGACTGTCGTCTCTAAGTGTTGACTTCTATGTTAACTTATATATATCTCAATCACTTTTTGTGATAGCAATATTTCTTAAATATTTAAATTGTAATTATATAAATATTACAATTATATAGATATTACTCCACCATGCCCCCCTCTCTCTCTCTCATATATATATATATATATATATATATATATATATAGTGCGTCCTAGGTAAAACGGAACGTTCTTGCAATGTTGCAGATAGGTAATGATTCAGTTGAGGCGGTATATGACGCTATGATAGCGTTACTGTATCATTGCAATTAACTATTTTCCTGACTTCAAACTGACCCCTCATCTCCAACGTTGTCACAACGTTATGTTAATTTTACAAAAGTAGTGCAGCTGGAAATTTCCTCACTAGTGTAGGAAAATGAGAATACCTTTTCACTTAATAGGTATGAAATTTATTTACAATTCTTAAATTGAGAAGTATATAAATGCACATGCTGTCTTCCTGAAACTTGTCACTTTTCTGTAAGGTAAAAAAAAAACGGAGATAGAGAACAAAGAAGAGAAAAGAGAACATGGAAGAGAAAATATAGATAGATAGTTTGTTTAACCAGCCTTTCGTTTCGTGTGAGTGTTTTCGTATTTGTTGTTGTGTCTGAATGAGTGAGTGTCAGTGTGTGTGCTTGGGATGAATGAATATTCTATAATATTATAGTCACACATTGATTTCGACCAGTGAACTGGTATTTCTGCCACATTTAGTCATTGTGTGTGTGGGGGGTATTACTAATATTATTTTTCTTTCGTTTCTTGTAAATATTTTGTACTCATTTGTATATACTCATTGGGGTTAGTTTTTAAAATTGTTATTTTATTCCCCTCCCCCCACAGACATTGAATTGTAAATATGGGGACTAGTTACTATTTTCATAGAGACAGTGAGGTATTATGGTGGTTGTAGTAAGAAAGGTACGTATTAATGTGTTGCTTTGGTGTAAGGAATATTGTTCGTACGATTGGGTCAGTGTTTGCGGCTAGCTAAGTTATATTTAAGACAGAAGAAGACCGTCCTTTTTCCCCCAATCCCCCCCTCGGCCTTGTGCCACATTTCTGTATTTTCGCAGAATAAATATCACTTTCCTCTGTGGTACCTAGACTTTAGGAATTTAAGCACAGTATTAGATTGGTGTAAAAGTAGTCATCATTTTACAGTTGAAATGGCTAGATGTAACCGCAAGTTCTATGCTAACAGTTTCTTCTCTCGGACTTCTCATTTGTGGAACTCTCTTCCGGCGTCTTGCTTCCCAGTCAACTTTGATCTTCAAAATGTAAAGGCATTGTCAATCGTTATCTTTTGTCTTAATACATTTTCTCTTATTGTTGACTCTCCTTAATAGTTTTACTCATTCTTTCATATTCAGTAATCCCTTGCGTCTTAGTGGATTTATTGCCTTGCCTGGAATGAAATAATATACCTCCAGAATGCTACACATTCAAACTGAATAAGTTTAAATGGGCGGAAAAGAATCGATACTAATTCTTAATTTTTTTTTTACAGTATTGTCCACCTAGTACAAGGCACATAGTCATTCAAAGTAGGAGTTACTGAATGGAATTGTTTTACGGAGATAAAATTATAGATTTTATCAAAACGGGTAGGATAGAAAACAGTTCACTCTGGTTGGTTGTTTGGCAACATAGCAACCTCTATGAGTTATTTAATGCCAAAATCTAAATATTTTGTACGCAATTTTATTTTTGAAGATAATGGTTTAGTGATACAAGTCTTACTAATTAACCCTTATCTGAGGGGAGAGGAGGTTTGTTGAGACATTTCACAAAGGTATCGAAGCCAACTGGTATTCAAACTCTGCTTTCCGATTAACAATTTCGAGTCATTATCTATTACACACCCAGACATCGAAGCTTACAACACCTCGTATTCTTAAGCGGTCACCCACCTCAGTACTGACCAGGATCAACGTTGCTTAAATTCGGTGTTTGTTGAGCGGCATATTTTTATGCTTTACACTACAGGAAAAATGTAATGTTCGTCATTTTTTTTTATATAAAAATGTATTTTTATAGTTTAGTATTTTGTATGGGGTTCAGACTGGTCCTGGGAGCAGCAGTAATTAAGAGGTGGTTTCATTCTCCTCAAAACTTCAAATCTCCTGATCAGAGGCTCTGCTGTCGGGTGTAATTTATTGTCGTACCAAGGACTAGGGATAGAGGTTGCAGGTCGGAAAGTAATCATCCCAGTTCAAGATCAGAGATTGATGTTAATAAATGAAAACTGTCGCGTATTTGTAAAACGACCATACAACTAAAACCTGCTACGTACGTATATAAAGTAGTCCCAAATTGGCACGCACTTAAGCGCCAGCAAGTTAAATACTGAAATAGTTGTAGAAAGAACCTAAGAATTATTCTTCGATGAAAATAGAACTTACGAATTATCGATCAGCAGAATATTTGTCACTATGATCCAGGGATATGGAACTTTCATCTATCTATATCAAACACGACATAATTACAAAGGGTTTCAGATAGAGGAAAGCAAATGAATGCACAAAATGGCCTTCAAAATTTACATTTTAGCGTAAGATTGGTTTGGCTTGTTTTGTTTTACGGCATATCAATCTCAATGGCTTATTTAATACCGACACAATTTTTTTATTGCTGGTAATGTTTTATTTTATCAAAAACGTTTCTGGTAATATTTTTCCTTCAAAAAATTATTGCTGGTAATAATTTTTTTCAAAAAAGGATTTCTGGTAATAATGTTTTTCAAAAAAGTATTGCTGGTAACAAAATATTTGCCCATAGCAGGGACCCTAACTGGTGCTACCACCCCGGGTCAGTGCGGACTTGGGAACACCAGCAATGAAGTGGTGG
>OZ038494.1:77941596-78009096 GCA_964036315.1 Acanthosepion esculentum | reverse complement strand
AAAAAACTACATTCGATCCCCTGACGTGGATTGTTCTCATTGGCTAAGAGCTTTGAATCGAATCATCCCTCTGTCACGAATTCATTTTCTGCATACGGTAGCGAGAAAACCTCATGATAATATTAAGTTTCCTTCGAAGGAAACATTCGGCATTCATGGACAGAGTAATCAGTGTTACTCTAGATTGAAATTTATAAAATATTTGTTAAAACTGTTTTAACGTTTTTCCGGAAAATAGGTTTTTCTCAAGCCCAATTCTTCTGGAGTTCAGTGGATGATACAAGCGCTGTTAAAAGTAAGAGCTAGTTAGGATACAAAACAGTTATGAGTTATCTCCCCTTGGCATAAGCAGAAGATAAAGAATGATAAAACCTAAATAAATAACTGAAAAGGCTCGGGTTGAAATTTTTGTAATTTTTGTTGTTGTTTAATGGCATATCTACTTCTTATAGGGCATTTAATGCCATAATTTAATTTTCTATGGGAGCTTTGAAGTAATAAAAATACGATATTATGCTTTCACAACTGAATACATGGTAGATGATAGTTTGCTTGGCGGCATATCAACTCTTTAATATATCGTTCGTTATTTTCTTTCAAAAATGTATTGTTGGTAATTTTACTATAAAAATGTATTTTTCATACTTTCAAAGTGTTTTGACCGCAGTTTGGAGGCTAACTATTTGCTCATAGTTAGGTGCTACCACGCCGGTCAGAGTGAACGTGGGAATAACAGCAATTAAGAGGTGGTCCCATTCTCCTAAAAACCTTACGATCAGAGGCCTTGCTGCCGGGTGTAGTTTATCATCATACCCAAGACGTTTCTGTAAATCTAGCAGTTACATTAGACACCTGAAGAAGGTGGCAGCGGTAGGAAAGGTAGCCAAGATGAGGACGTTAGTCTGTACAATAAACGTTTAACTTTATAAAGAGAATATTGAGAAGACTTTTATGATAGAACTAGCAGCATGGCCCGGCGTTGCCCGTTGATTCAAAAATCGTACGACTCATACAGCAATCGCTATCACTTGACTTAAAGTTTTTTTGCCCTTTCTTTGCCTTTAAAGAAGTGCCTTATGCCGTGCTGATGTTGCTACATGCCTTACTTCTTGCCTGTCTCACATTGTGAATTTTTTCTAAGCTCTATACTAAACATTAAATCTGTTACGAAAAAAGAACTAAACAAAATGAACAGAAAACGATCAACTTTAAAAAAAGGACTCGTAACTGGAAAAACCAAATGAAAAAAGAATGTTAACAACATATATTTTTCACACCCAACTCAGTTCAGCGGAATCAGAATCAACGTTGAGTTTACTTGGAGTAAAGTGCCATGCAGATTTAAATTCTTCCCACTTGTGACGAATGCAGCTATTGATCTTTTTGCATGCTAGCATGCTAGTTAACATTCGTGTCAGTCAGCTGTTGGCTCTCACGCTGGCCAATAGAATCTTCCTGCCTATTGGTGGCAGCCAGGTATAGGCTCACACTTTGGCCAGTAGAAAATGCCCGCAAACTACATGAAAACTGCCGTAGAAGCATGAAAAAATCGATTATTTGCACTATCGATGGGAGTTGGGAAATGCAAAGTCGGTCTTGGCATTCCCGCTAACTTGGAACATATACATGTAAATGTTGGTGCAAATCCGTCGAAAAATGCGGTGGTGCATTCGTTATACACACACACACATCATGTCTTTTATAGATAACATTAAAGAGAATCCAATTTTAAAAATGAATATGAAAATTACAGCGCTTATTTTGATGTACACGGAAACATTTTTACTGGAAAATTCTGAAATATAATTTCGGAATCTGTCTACATTTCTGAGAGGAGGTATTGTAACTATTTACATCGTTTGGATTATTGTCATCTTTATTGCATATATTCACAACGTTTCGACCGTTGTAAGCTCTGGCCTTCTTCAGGTGATATAATATAGAATTTCGAACCGAACCAGTTATTTACTCCACGGGGTAGATTTTTCTAATTCGACGTGCCATACCATTTTTGGATATCTCAGTTTCAGCGAATTCCATTTAGTAAGTCATGTCTCCAAGTTTTGTTCACTTTCCTGTGACGAGTTATTGAATTCCTGGATTAAGTCACTTTTTGGATTAGCCAACCAACACTTATCAATTGCATACAACGTGCGAAACGTCGTGAATATGGAAAGAAAAATGACAAAAGTCCGAACGATGTAAATAGTGTAAGTATTATTTCGCAAAAAGAGAAACATTGCTTCGAGTTATAACGGTTAGGAAATTGTGGAGAGCCGTGATCAATCAAGTGTAGCAATAGCACAAGGAAAAAAAGAAAATCATGAAAATTGAAACGTCAATCTTTTCTTTCAGTTCCTGTAACCACCTAGTGGCATTGTCACCTTATTTGAAGGTGAAAAAAACCCACCAAAAACGAGGATAACCCCTCCACACCAAAAACGAGGATAAAAAAAAACGACCACCAAAAACGAGGATAAAAAACCACCACCAAGAACGAGGATAAAAAAAACCACCACTAAAAACGAGGATACTCCCCCACCAAAAACGAGGAATACACCCCCCAACCGAGACCCCCCCCCAAAAAAAACGAGGATAAAACCCCCACCAGAAACGAAAAAAGAAAAACAAAAATGAGAACAAACAAACAAAAAACGAAAAAAAAAAAAAAAAACCACGAAAACAAAAAACAAACAATAAAACAAAACAAAAAACAACAATAAAACAAACAACGGACAATTCTTTCTGACTTTCATCTTAATTTCGATTGTTTTTCTTTCGAACTACTTCGACTGTCAGTCTATAGTCATCAAAAAAGAAATTAGGTTGAAAATAAAAAAAAATAAGCCCAAAGCAATACTAATCCGCATGACTTTCATTTTGAGAAAACTCTCTCTCTCTCTGTCTCACCCACAGCGTTATTTTATTTAATTTTCTATGTGCTGCGTACCCCCAGGGCGTGGCTGAAATGGTTCTTTTCAATTTCCTTCACTTTGTCACCCTCTCTTTTTAGCCTCTAATCCCTCCTCTGTCTACCATTTACGCAAGCCCGTTAGGCAGTTTATGTAGTTTTCTCCGTACCTCTTGCCTGCAATATGTCCTGTGAGTATCACATTTGCCCAACCCTCATTCCTTATTGCATGCGATTTGTATTTGCCTACGGGAATTAGTCTTATTAGAAAGAACAGTGTAACCCGGATATAAGAGACCCGGATATAAGATAGATTTTCTCTGGTCCCAAATTAGAGCCATATTTACCTAAACAAAATAGACCAAACCCGGATATAAGAGAAACCCGGATATAAGATACTGCTTCTCTGGTCCCGACAACTCTCTTATATCCGGATTACACTGTACTTTTATTATATGCAGCAGGCTAAAAAATGACGGTTATTTTTTATTCAATCCTCCCTAAGTTTTCCACTCTTTTTATCTTGAACGAAACTAAAACGAATTCGATTTTTTTCTGTCGCAAATAAGATGATTGGAAAATTCTACAAGCACTCATCCCTTGTGGGATTCGAAAACACTACCTCCGGATTAGGAGTCCAACGCGCTATCTTCTACGCTCCAGAGTCAGCATCCAATCATGCTGGCAAAAATGAACGTCTGATTCATTGTTATTTTATGACTGATAAATTCTTTTGAAACACTTGGTTATAAGTAAAATTTCTTAAACTAAAAAATTCTAGCTTGGGAACTTTGTCGTGGTGTAATGGTTAACAAGATCTCGCTAGGTCAAGTACAACTGAGTAGTGAGTTCGATTCTCAATGCGTGTTCGGTGCTTTCGGCCTTGTGCCACATCTAAGCTACGCTTAGTAAATCGCTACAAACCCCCAGCTTAGCCGCAACGCAAATAGAAAGAGACCCCATATGAACAATGCACATACAACGAATACAGGGATTTGAGAAGATACACTTAGATTCCATTGTTTGTTTGTTTCAATGAAACATACCCGCTCGGCGTAAAGTCATTTCAAGTTTGTTTTCTCCGAAGTTCACTATTTTATCGACCATCATTTTCAATCAATTTTTAAAAAGAGCCATGTTGTTTGTTTATTATTTTTTCTTAAAGAGTTTGTTTCACAAACATTTTGCCTTTATTACTAGAAAGCTTTCAGTTAAAAAAAAAGGTGGAAATCTTTGAGTTTTCCCCTCTAGCCAATTTCACTTTCAATAGCGGATAAAGACACGAAGACGCAAGGGGTTACCGAGTGCCGTACAATATGTGAATCAAGGAGGAAAAACAACAAGAAAAAAAAAAAGAGCAGAATTTAAGACAGAATATAACGATTGATACTGATCTTCAAAAATTTAAATGCAAAGTTGACTGGTAAGTAAAAAGCTGAAAGAGTTCCACAAGCGAGAAGTGTGAGAGAAGAAACTGTTAGCGTAGAACTTACGGTTACATCTAGCAATTTCAAGTGTAAAATGATGAGACTGTCGCCAGTCTAATACTGCACTTAAATTAATAAAGTCTAGGTGCCATAGAAGAAAGATACTCAGAACATTACTATGACAGTATTTATAGACCAAGATATACCCAATAAAATTGTGTCTCCTAGACTAAAAACATCCAGTTCTTGATAAGGACTGAGACAGCCAGAATTATTTAACAAACAACAAAAAACCCAAAAAGAAATACAAAACATGAACTTTAACAAACTACAATATTTGATCCTAATGTGCGAAATCTTATTCGAAAATTGGAAAAGCACAAAAACCCTAAAGAGATAGTTTCTCCTTTGAACTTGTTTGGGTATTTATATCATTTGGAAGAGTTATTCTATTTGATATACATAACCAAACAATTTCATGAATAAACTCAAATTAGATATGCATACTTATTTAATCAATGAGAATGGTTAACATCTAAGAATTATTTGTTCTACTTGGGAAAAGAAGTGTATGTGTTGTCATATATAAACGATAACAGTTAACATTTGAAACCGTTCAGTGTAAGATTATATTTCGCTCTTTATGAAATGACGAAACAATATTTCCATTTAGTATTTTATCCCCCCCCCCCATATTTCTACTTTCTGTAATATTTATTGATCGCTGCTAATAAGTCAGAAGTAGGCTAAGGGTTAGTGGATTTAGATTTCTCGTGAAATTCGAGTTTGGAGGCGTTAATGGTATGGCACCAAATTGTTCTAACACGCAACTCGAAGAGGTCGGCTTGAATTATAAAATTAACTAATTTTCTCCATTTGTACCGAATAGATGTAGTGTTGATCCTCCTCTCCAAACTATTAAACACGTAGGAGTATATCCATGACCGGCATCGCCGAAAATGGATTGTTCTTATCCTTGTGAGTCAATAATATGAATAAAACGCTATACGATTTTACTCATTTTAAGCAGATGGAATAAATGGAATTTTGTTATCTATGTCAAGCAGTTTAAATAGCTTGGGCTGACTTCGGATTTTACTAGATTATCGAATTTCTACGAGTTTCGTCATGCTGCATTTAATATCAATACTGTATGATGAATTAAGGAGATAAAAAAAATGGATAAAATTTGAGACAGAATTTACTTAAATGCTCCATTCCCACAGACTCGATTATTTTTACTGGACGGCTTTACGAATGAAGCATCATGGGGAGGTCTTTGTATAGCTGGTGTTAATCGCCTTTCGACCGCCCTCCTACATAGAACTGAATGAAAACTCAATTCTAGTTTTGTCAAGGTCACTTTTATTTTATTCTTGGAAATGTTATTACATCTGATTTGAAAGTCTTTAACTGTAGTTTCTGTTTCCAAGATATGAATTAAAAAGAAATCAATCTCCGTTGGGTATCGGGATCTAAGCATGATACTCTATTTTTTTTTTTAAAGATACCAGTGACAAAATTAAATTATCTTCAATTTCTCTGACATAGAATGAAAGAAACATGTTAAGTTTAGGGAATACGTTATGAAAAGGATATAATTGAGAAAGATTAAATGGGGGGAAAAAAATGACAACCCGTTTTTGAATGGAACCAATCTTTTTTTTGGTTAATGCAATGTAACTTCAGGACGCAGATGATCATGGCTCTCAACAGATTCCTTTTCTGTATTATCTGTGAACTGCCATGACTTCTTGGAAAAGATACCCAAGAGATTTCCCCGTTGCCTCCTCCAAAACTTTGTATTCATACTTTTCTTTATTCGACCTCCAAGTCCACAAACCCGCGCTGCAGGCCATTGTGAATTGCATCATCTATTCAGCGGTTGTACAGCATGCATTTCGCCAAGGCTACGTACGGTTTTCATTTCATAGATGTCCTTGTCGGCTGACTACCATTCAAGAGAACACAGCGCACTTCTCTTTAACTAGATGGGAGGAGGAAGGACCGATTCTTGCTTTTCACAAGGGCATTAATACGAGAGTGAATGAAAGAGACGAGGCCTGTATTTGAACTCTGCTCGCTGGTTCCGTTTTACCCACCAATAACTGTTACGCTATCCACACATAAAAGACTGACCTGAGTAAAAGATTTATCCCTATTATAAAGCTATTTTTTCGGCCATCAACACATCTTAAGTTCTTGTCGTTGATAATCCAGTTTATCCGAATAAATTCACAATTCCGGGGAAAATTTGTTGTTAAATATCTGTCTATATTTCTGAGATGAGGTATTATGTACACTATTTACATTATTCGAAATATTGCCCGAATCTTTGACGCCATATTTATCACAACGTTCCGGCCGTTGTACGCTCCGGCCTTCTTCAGGTGGTTGGAATGTCGAACTGAACCCTTTATTTCGCTCACTGGGGTAGACTGTTCTAGTTCCACGTGCCATGTTTAATGGATGTCAGTTATCATTTATCTCCTGTTAATTCCCCTCTCCAAGTTCTCCACTGCACTGCCTTAACCGGGTATTGAACTCACACTCTTTGGGTCCTGTCACTGGATCTAACCGACACCTTTATCCATTGTGCCAAGTGTCCTTGACAACATGTGTGTATGAATCTCTGGGTATATTAAAACTAATGTCATCAGCAACCATTTTTTTTTACCAGTGCTCATGTTACAATTTTTGCTGTTATCAATCATGTTTTTATCAGAGCTCATATTGCAGTTTTTGTTGTTGTTATTGCTTTTTTCTGGCACTCCTTATTACTGGTTCCCATATTGTATTGATTTCTATGTTTGGTCGGCTCAGGAAATTTTTGTGACCTAGCATACGGTTGCTTATGACATTAGATTTATTATACCCAGAAATTCATACACAGATATCCTCAAGACACATAGCACAGTGGATAAAGGCGTTGGTTAGATCCAGTGACAGGTCTCAAAGAGTGTGAGTTCAATACCCAGTTAAGGCAGTGATAACTGATAACTGACATCCATTAAACATGACACGTGGAACTAGAACAGTCTATCCTCAGTTCGATATTCTAACCACCTGAAGAAGGCAGGAGCGTACAACGACCGAAGCGTTGTGATAAATATGTCGACAAAGATTCGGGCAATAGTCCGAATAATATAAATAGTGGTTGTTAAATTATCAAATATGATCTACCATACGCCCCGAAACACTTAATTTATTATCACAGACTGACATTGTGTTAGTGGGCAGATATATCGCGAACTTGCCTACATTACTCTAGCTCAAATGCAGGCCTCTCTAAAATACAACATTGATTACTGATTCACTCATGTTTTGTAACCTAGGAAGGTTTACTGAATGAGGAATAGCCAAAACAGAGATTGGAAATGAAATGGTTATCTTTATAACATCAACAAAATACAATACTCGCCAGCGACGTGGAGTAGGTAAACCACTGCTAGTGGTGGACTATTTAAACAGCATATTACCCATACTTACAATAGTGACCAACGTATTTATGAGGATTGTGACATACCCATTAGTGTTCACAGGTACGGTATATAACGCCATGTCAACTTGCTGTGCCTCTAACATTATGCATATAACTTATGTATTTATTTCCAGTGTTATGTCTTTTCTAATAACAGCTTTCTTCAGTAAAATGTACTTTACCATGAATGTTCTTGCAAAAGATGTTGCATTGCTAATCCATAGGCTTTTTAAAAACTTCACTAAATACGAGGCTCAAGGGCCACTAAAAGTATAAGGTTACCAAATACTGAGGATAGGAGACCACGAGGTGAGGATAGCAGACCACGAGGTGAGGATAGGAGACCACGAGGTGAGGATAGCAGACCACGAGGTGAGGATAGCAGACCATGAGGTGAGGATAGCAGACCACGAGGTGAGGATAGCAGACCACGAGCTGAGGATAGCAATGATAAGAGCTGGCTCTAGATTCAAGATTGTTGGGATCTGGGAAGCATCGTCTCGGGTGTCTGTTCCGCAAAGTAATAAAAACTCCCGAAGAAGCTGTCTGAATGGAACTTCCTTCTTACTCATAGAATTGTAAGGGGATGAGGTTGCTTCGTTTCAGTGTATATGGCATAGAGGGTAATATATGTCAAGATCTGAACAGCTGAAATGAATCAATGTAGCTTTTCTGAACATTTGTCATGAAAATAGCGAAAGGCAAGTACACCCACACCTCATACGTGTTAGGTTAGTGTACAGGTTGTCGGCCCTGAAGATTGACAAAGCGAAAAATATTCTGTGCCAATGGTCTTGGACGAAAGTACTTCCCAAAGATTTCTGACTAAGAAAACTTCTCATATAAACATTTTTTCACAAAATGCTTCCATTCATTTAATACTACTTTTTTTATGTGCCATGTTCGTTCAGGACGTAAGCGATCATAGTTCTCCACCTCCCTCTATCCCTTTCAGCTCTCAACAAGTTCCTTCCCTCTGCTTACCTCCCCAGACCACGTTCTGTCATCCACTTGCTTAAGTCCGCTAGGTATGTCATGCGTTGTTTTCCCTTGTCTCTCTTTCCCTCTATTCGACCCGTGAGTATCAGATTCTCCAGGCCGTTCTACCTCATTATGTGTCACAGAAACTTCATCTGCCTCTTCTTGATATTATGTATAAGCCTACTCCTTGTTTGCAACGTAAGATCTCATCGTTGCTCACACGCTCGGACCATGATATCCTTAGCATCCTTTTGTAGAACCACATCTGTCGCCTCGAGTATCTTCTTCATCTTTGAGGAAATCGTCCAACATTCGCTGCCGTAAAGATGGACAGATGTCACGTAACAGTTCAGTATTCTTTTCTTTGTTACCAAAGAGATCCTCCCGTCTCGCAGTAGTCAGTATCGCACTTACCGTCTTCTGTCAATATGATTCCCAGATATTTAAACTTCTGCATCTGCTTGAATTTAGTGTTCACGACCTGCAAATCGCATTTTGGGCTCTTCCTCTTACCGATAACCATGCATTTTGTTTTCTTGTAGAATATGCTTAGTCCTTTCTTCTCACTCTCCGTCGCTACCTTCTATAGGAGATTTTGTAATTTCATTTCCGTGTCTGCTATCAGTACTGTGTCATCTTCGCATCTTATATTGTTAAAATTGTGGCCGTCAATGCTAAATCCCGGTAGGGTTTCCAGTTCTCTCAGAATTGCCTCGCTGTGTAGGTTGAACAGTTCGGGCCTTACGCTCCTTTCTGATTTTGTATATTCACTAAACTCGTTCCCTATGCACATGCATGCTGTTTGCTTCCAGTATAAGTTCTTGATTATTCTGATATCTTTCCCAAATATATTGAGGTTGCTGAGCAGTTCCATCAGATACTTTTTTTTTTTAAGCTTCTCACCCAGGCAAGGCTGAAAGCCACTAGCACGCAAGGGGTTACAGAGGATTTGGAGCAAGAGCAGATAGGAGTGATAGAGGAAAGGATGTGGAGAAATATAGTAGATAGATCAATGCAACTGGAGATGTCGATTGACGTTACATTTGAATATTTGGAGGTTATAGTTGTCAGGGAAACAGGAATAGGGAGGGAGTTCCACAGGTGTGAGGTGCGAGATATGAAGCTATTGGAATAAAAGAGACGTCTACACTTAACAGTTTCAACAGTGAAATGGTGGGAACGGGATGCCAGCCTCGTATGACGCTTGAATTCATGGAGCCTGGGAACAAGCGATAGCATCTCATCGGAGCAATTACCATGGAAGTATTTGTAAAAGAGACAGAGAGGCGACGGCACGTCTCTGAGAGAGAGAGACTGCAGACGAGAAGCCAGATCAGGGCCAATTACATTGCATACCCGTCTCTGGATTTTATCAAGAACCCCGAGGCAAACAGAAGGGGCTCCAGACCATATATGGCAGCAATACTCCATGCAAGGGCGGATGGTTGATTTTTAAATTTGGAGGATTTATTCCGGGGAGAAAAATTTCCTGGCCCGACACTGGGAGCAAACTTTCCTTGCGGTGGATGAAGCAATCGACTCAATGTATTTGTTCCATCTCAGGTCAGCAGACAGCGTGAGACCGAGCAGCCGCAGAGAGGAGCTCTCGAGAAGTTGAGCTTCAGACATTCTAATGGGATACAGGGAAGGATCCTTGTAGTGATTAATAGAGAGCAGTTTTGTTTTGGAGGCATTAAAGTTAACAAGCCAATTCCTGCCCCAGTTCACAACCTATTGAAGGTCCTTTTCGAGACGAACGCCCAAGTTAATTTTGTCAGCGACACTAGATTTGTTTCTGAGGCAGGAGTAAATTGTGGTGTCATCCGCGTAGATGCCAACTTGGGAATCAATGGCGTCAGGAAGATCATTTATGAATATAAGGAACAGGGTAGGGCCTAGGATGGAGCCTTGCGGAACACCTGCGTTCGTGGGATAGGAGCTGGAGGAGTTGTGGCGTACTTTGTTGAAGGCCTTTGCGTAGTCTATGAAACATAGGTACACATCCTATGGCATCTGTATCGCCCTTTCCGAACAGTATATTCTGAATATGAATATCGAGTTCCTTGTTTCGGTGTCTTTAACGAACCCACTCTGTTGTTGTCTTATCGCTGGGCTGATTCTGATGAGTTTTGTCACGTGGCTCATTAGTCTTATTGTTCGGTGGAGTTTGCATTGATTTGCGCCTGTTTTCTTAGGCATAGCTATGAAGATATACCGGAAGGTCTCAGCAGATCTATCTCCGTTGTTGTAGATTTTATTTGTTATTTCTGCGATGTTGTCTATGCTAAAGCCATCTAAGGCTGTCAGCATTTCCGTTACAATTCCGTCTCGTCCAGCTGCCTTGTTTCTGTTCAATTTGGCCAGTGCGGCTTTACTTCGGTTTTCCGAATTCCGGGTCCGTCGGTAGTTCTGTGTACTTCCGGTTGTTCCCTTACGTTGTGGAAGAGTTCTTCAATAGACTCGCTCCAACCTTGAAATTTTTTTTCCTTCTTTAATATGAGCGCTCCATCCTTTGATTTTAGGCAGCATGTTGACGAGCATGCCTTTTGTCCTGTTAGTTGTCTTATTTGTTTTTGCATGTCTTTTGTTGGTTGTACTCAATCTTTATTTCTGCACATTTTTTGTTTTAGCCATTCTTCTTTAGCTTGCCTGCGTTTGGTCCTTATTTCATTGTGTAATTTTCTGTGTTCCGTTCCGTATCTTGGTCGAGGTTTCTGTCTCCTTTCCATCATGTCGAGAATCTCATTAGTCATCCATTTTTGTCTCCTTCGTCCTGTCTCCTTTGGGATGGTATCGTTTGCTGATGTCACTAAAGCGTCTCTTAGCGCGTCCCATAAATTACACTTCGCGGAACTTTGCAAAACAGAGCCCCCCCAATGCCCCAAACAAACAAAAACAACAAACACCCCACAAAAAGCCCCCCCCCCAAACAAAACCACACACACACAAAAAAAGTAAAACAGCAAAATAGACAACCAACCCAAGACCGACTAGCATGATATGGCGAGAACAGACGTTCTCATGAGATCGCCTGCACCATCCACCAGTTATTTAATTATCGAAGCTCCTGTGGCTGAAGTTAATGAAACGACATTTATGAAATATAGTATTGCGAGTTCAAATTTCATCGAAAGAGCAATCTTTGAAATTTGGATGTCTTGACCCTTGATTTTGATATAAAGCAACAGTTGGATAATATCTACGAATAGAATAATACTACTAATGAATAGTGTAGCTTTGATGAATGTTGCGATAAAAAGTGAAAAAAGAAAAGATATACGACGAATGGAAACTGGGAACAATCAGAACTCGATTCAAAGCCGTCTGTACTTCCTTTTGATTCGATACTGTCTTGAGTAGACGATGACAGATTCTTTCTGGTCAGCCAGACAGCAATTCATCATCTTCTATAGAACGAGACCGGGATGACTTCTTCAAAAGCGTGGCCAGATGCATGACTAGATGATTTCGAATCAAATTATGCTTTCATCTAGTATTTCGTCTCTTAACTGATAACTTCTCTCTTTTTTTTTTTTACATAAAATTTATTTCTTTACATATGTCTATATATGGATACTGAAAATCCCATGATGCGAGCTTTTGTAAGATTTTGAGATGTGGGCAAGTATTATGCAAATTCAAGAGTATATGTCATTGCTTTATAGGCACAATATATAATAGTCATCCATCTAATGGATAGCGGCTCGGATTGAGGAATCGGAGAGCAGAGTTCGAATTCCAGTCGAATCCATTAACTTACGGGAAAGGTATGAATCTTTTCTCTCATCTATGAGTAAATAGCAGGACAGACCGGGTTCTATAGCCTTGGATGGCGACTGGTCTACAGCATAAAGAAATGGCAACCTAATGCGGGAAAAATCTGCCTCATCAGTCCTGTATCTTTCGATAGAGGATCGCCTAAGCGTGTATCACGCATAGCACATAACTGACTGATTGAATGCATTAAGAATGCTCTAATACTTGAAATTACCAGATCTATTTATTTCATCCAAAAACGCATAGGGAATATGAAGTTTTAAAGAGCATAAATTTAAGATGTCGTTACACCAACGCGGGCACAGTGTACGCGCTCGCATACAGAACCAGGTAAGTATGTAAAATCCAGCGCGCACGCGCACACTAAACAACGTAAAGGTAAAATCTAGCCACTATTAAGTATGTACCTTTGATAAACCAGTAACGAGACAAAAGAAATTGAAACCGAGAGAATAAATTAACAGGTAAGCAGAAATTATTACGATGTCTGGATTCGGTTTTCCGTTTCCCACCGCAAATGTCTCCCGATCTGAATCCTGCATCCAGTCGCTGATCAACTACCAAACAAATCGCTCATACCTCAGGTCAATCCCTCGAAGTTGCAAAGAAAGCCCACGCTGAACAGTAAAAGGAGAGAAGAACCACCTTCAGCCGTAGACATTTTAGCGGTCAGCTTGTTTTTAGCCAACTCAAAATTAATTTGGAAGAAGGCTTTCCCACCGCCTAATAGCCCGACTGAACCTACTTCAAGATAACATCTTTACAGATCTTTTTTTAAAAAAATGATTTCCCTCCTAGCAAAGTGTGAATACTACTAGTATGCAGTGGGTTACAGAGAGTGAAAGTGAGAGAAAAGATCGGTATATGGAGGGATTAAGGAAAAGATGAAAGATGAACGGGGTTCAAGATGACAGAAGATGGCGATTGACGTTAATGATGGTTAAGTATCTGTTTCGATCAGTCTGTTTTATTCCAGTGTTATTTGAACATTTGTTTAATGTAGCCTTATTTCTTAAGTTTATTTTTTTACGTTTGTATTTTTCTGTGTAGAACCCTTTCAACATGTGTCACGTACATTGTTGCAAAATGTAACCTAACTTCTTTTCCCACGAACTCGCTGCAACATTGGAATGTATTCTCGTAACCATTCATACGTACAATGTACTCGTTGCTACTTTTACTCATTCATTAGACTAACGTTCTTCAGTGCAGGTTATTTAAAAAACAGTAAATATAATTTCTAGATTGTATGAACTTTTTTTTTCAGATAATGGTTTAGTGATACACATCTTATCAATTAACCCCTAGCAGGGGGAGAAGGTGAATTCATACCTTTCCCAAGTGTATTTGCGCGTAAGTGTATATAATGAACACAACGAAAATTGGACTCGGCTGTCCGATTAACAAATTCGAGTCATTATCCATTACACCACCCTCGCATCCAAGCTTACATGCACCTGATATTCCCAAGCAGTCACATATCCAGATACTATGTGGTTAATTTTGCTTATCGTACGGGAACCGGTGTTTCAACGTGATATGGCCGTAAGCCCAATGGAAAATGTCTAAGATGATACATAGAAACCAGACATTTGTAAAATTATCAGAATACGAAAGGGCACATCATTTTTAACGCCATATAGCAAGAAATACATATCAGGTCACTCTACTAGTGCGACCGGTACCATTTGTAATCTAATACTATTTGCGACATTGTTGGTCGACCTGTCAAAGCGTGGATTAAACTTCTTACAGTTTCAACGGCTATCTATAGCACAACTGGGTTCCAACGCAGGCAGTGTGGTGATGTAACGGCATCGCTGGTTGGAGGAAATCAACGGATAGTGTAGAGGGAGGGTTTCCCCGATGGAATCAATGGCCACGTATCCGTGACCGATTCAAACCTTCACGCTGCAGGACATAGGGCGTGGTTTAACCGGCAGAGAGACTATACATGGATAAATACAACTCTGGATTTCAACCCAGATAGGTCGAGGGATCTGTTCATGTTTACGGATGAGCAGCGATCTTATTACCCCAGCTGGTTGTGGACTGATCATGAAAAATAAATACTTGAATAATGTGAATAAATAATATTGCATCTTGGTCACCAATAAATGTTCGAGGTAACGGAAGAAAAAGATTTATTCTAGCATTTGCGTTCCCCACGCTCGTTAGTGGCATTATTATAACCATGATATAACTTATTTCACGGATTGAACGGAATGGCTGAAAGAAGGAATGGCAAACATACTTGGTTCTCAGACAGAGTTTTATACCGGTAAGTCATACACAAAATTCCATATGCATATTTACACGTGTCCCACGCAGAGAAACTATAACACGTCTATACAACAGTACGAAAAGATATTTCAGATTCGAGCGGACCGGATGCTATGTCCTTAACGAGGACATATCTCTCAAACGTGGAAACAACGAGCCTGGTTTTTATTTCCCCAAACTGAGGACTGCGAGCCTGAGATCATTTCTATATATGGAGAAGATATATTCTCGAAGGGAAACTGCCTCATGGGCTTAGAAGCTGAACCAATTGGGAGCTGACTGGGGAAAACACATTTAGTCTCCATCCTGGCGAGGTAAGGGCGATAAAAAAAGCAACTGTTCAGTTTCATTAATGGAAGCTGACTGAAGAACTACCACTTTCATCACTATGTAATGACGTCACTAAGCGACTGTCACGTGACCCACGTGAATTATCTCGACCTTTTTTTTATCCTTACACTGGGAAAAATATCAAAGATTTCTCCATCATTGTTCAATCTTAGACCATTTTAAGCTCCTCAAATATTGGCGCCTTGAAACAGTTAACTATCAATAGAAGTAAAAAAAAAAATCTTAATAGACGTTCAGTCTCGTTTATTCTTTTTTAACAAGATTACCACGAGTCATGAGACACCATTTTATGGGAAAGTATTGAGAAACTGACATAGAAACTCAAGAAAAAAAAATGGAGATTTAAATTATTTGATGTCAGAGATGAAACAGTTTCGCTATTAAATTTTAGCTCGAACCTTTATCTGATTGCTTTTTTTCCTATTGATTACTTTGTTTAGGTTAATTATCTTATTACCGGTGGATTATGTAGCGTGAAGTAGGAATAAAGAATCTTTAAACGAGACTGGAATTCGCATCCTATGTCCCAGGAGATTGTCTTCCAATAGGAGACATTTAAACACTGGAAGCCAAAAGTGTGACGAGTAAGAAATCCAAACACATTACTAGCAAGCAATATGATTCAATAGGCACAGTATTAGCAATAAGTTATTAAAAACGAAACAATCGTTGCGGAAGAGTAGGTGATTAGGACAAATATTTATATATCAGAAGGTATCATTTGTGTTGTTTACGTGCAAATAAACTTCTCCACAAACATTTAACTTTGGGTATGGCACAAGGCTATCAAATCCCAAATATAAAACAACGATGTTTTCTAGAAATAACAAAAAAAAAAAAAATTATATCAACAATATACAAAACTGAAGAATGAATGTACTGAGGTAATTTAAACTGAGTTGCAACTTGTTACAAAGCGTATGCTAATATGTAGCATTTATAATTAGCAGGAGTTATAATTATAGCGGTAGTTATTTAACTTTAAATTCTTAAAGCCTTTTAAGAGGAAACATTATTATCTGAACTCACAGAAAAGATTTCAGTTCATGAAAAAGTTCAATCTCAGTGAAAGAAATGTTCTTCGATAAGAAGGTTTTGTAGGCAGGAATTCGGTGCAAGATGAGTTCAATGATATGCACTGTTTGTACGTACGTGTGTGCGTGTGTCATAGCGCTTTCCCTTAAAGGAACAAACGCGATTTCTTCACTGCTACATCTTGTATGTTTGAGAGAAGGCAAAAAGAGAGAAAAGAGTAGAAGATGTTACAGTATTTATAATGTTGTATGTCACGTACACTGACAGATTTTTTGGCGGTAAATTAATTTTAACCGTGCGGACGTAGACAAAAGAATGATATTGGCATTAATTGACCAATCAGGAGTCAGAAAAATATCACCGCTCTGTGATCCACTTTTTTTGTAGATTTTGTCGATTGCAGTACTGTTACATAAGAAATGTACTGGAATCTTTTTTAACCCATGGAACTAGATCACAAAATATTAAATTGAAGTAGAACTTCAAACAATAATATAACAGGAAAACTTAATAATAGGAGTAAAAGTAATAATAATAAGAAACAAAATGAATAACGTAACTCTTCCAATATTTTTCACCAGTTAAGAGAAGAGCAGGATTTACGAAAAGATAAAAAGAAAAAAGGGTGTTTGACAATATTTCAACAGAATGACGAAGTTATTTTTAAACTATTTTTTCAAGTATAAAAAAGTAAAATCTAAAAAACACGTCTTTGTACAAACGTTGCTTGTCTACGATTTGTTACTGACTGAATACAGTAATTGTGGCACGAGGCCGAAAAAAGTCGGAGAGGGTCAAAGCTGGTCGACACTAAGTTATACCTGGCTAATCAGATTCATGACCCATTCATTCGTTACAAATACTCACTCACCATAAGAATCTACCAGTTACCATTCGCTCCTACATACACAAAAATACCTCACACACGCAGGTCCCATACTGAAAAAACACCCCATGACTTAAAATTTTAATATATACAATTGTATAAAAATTCTATGAATGTTATAAAATGATTGTGTGGTGGGGGTGATGGCCTAGAAAAACTGAAAAAAAAAAAGATATTACTAAGACCTGCCCCCACCCAAAAAAAAAAAGTGTTGGGGATTGGGAGGATAAGAAAAAATATGGACATTAGAAAATTCGAAAAACTGACCCAAACAATGAAACAACTTCTGTACCATGTAATGAACGCGTCACAACAAATGAAACGCCGCCAGCACGAAGGCATGTAACTGAAACATGCTTAATATGGTGGTGATATTGTTCATCTTTAAATTTTTCCGTTAGTTACTAACAGGAATTAATCAAACAGCTTAGTATAATTTTTATAGAACTCTCCTGTCGTTCTATTAATTCTCGCAGGCAGAGCAGTTAATTTGCTTACGTAACCATTCTCATGCGTTTTAAGCATCGACAGGTCGGTAGATTCTGAATATTTTTTTCACAATGTGCACCTTAATATGTTAAGTCGTTTGTAATAAAATGTTCTGCAAACTCCGTTGATGTCACATTATTGTGTCCGACATAATACCTGTGTTCATTGAATCTTATTTAATTTTTAGGTTGTGCAATCCACATAAACCAAATCATGTCTGGTACATTGGGCGGCGTATATTAAAATAAGAATCAGTACAAATACCACCCTCACAGTGATGTTTCTCTTTGCATTTGTGATAGAATTAACTTGACTTATATTGTTGCACAATGAACAGGATTTTCCGCTTATATAAGTATTTCAGGGAGCACAACTGTAATGTTGTTTTGAGTATGGACGCTTACATCTGTTAAAATTTGTATGTTTTATTTCTTTTGAGAGACACAATAGACGGTTTGGGAAAAATCTCTTTGAAGCGCGTATATTTCTGCGCAATGTGTTCATAGATATCCTGTAGTATTTTCGAAATTCCAGCAAAATCTCGGTGCCAATTGATGACTAATGACATTCTGTCAGAATTTCTGCTTTTGACCTGGTATAAAATTATGGTAATCTTCATTTTTAGCTATTTCCTCTGCGATTTGTTTCATTCGCAATTCTTGATAGCCGCGCTTAACATAACGCCGAATAAAATTATTAGGATGACTTCAATAATCCTATCTCCGTGCAAATTCGCTTTACGCGTAAAAATTGGCACTTCCGGTTTGATTGTATCGTGTGATAAAGACGGCCAGAACGGTGGTGTAGGCAAATGTTTGATGACGTAGGTTTGCAAAATAATTCGGTCATTCGTTCCATGTACTAAGTAAAGAATATGAAAAGACCCCGAAGCTCGACACACGCCAACATCTTTCAAAAAAAAAAAAAAAAAAAAAAAAAACACTGAGTGGCAACCAGTCTATGAGAAAGCCAGCTATGAAAGTGAAAGAGACATCGGGAAACCACAATCTTTCCCAAGTGATAATTTTTGATTGATTCGTTTTCTACGGCTTATCAATCCTTTGCAGGTTATTTAAAGCCAGGAAATATTTTTAAATTTAAAAACTTTTGAGAATTTATGGATACAAATTTTACTAATTAACCCATAGCGGGGGGAGATGAAGTATTCATACCTTTCTCAGTGGTATTTGTGCGTAAATGAATACAACGAACCCAATGGGAATTGGAACTCGGCTCTCCGATGAAAAGTCCCGATCCATTATAGATTCGTACATCTACAGTTACAGTACCTAGCGTTCCCAAGCGGTCTCCCCTCTAGGTACTGACTGACCAAGTTCAACGTTGCTTAACTTAGGTAAGCGTACGGGAATCGGTGGTTAAATGTGATGTTGCCGTAAGCCTATAGTTATGGTAATCCACTGATAAAGAAATGGAATACAGTGGAACGTCGGTTCACTAATTTAATCCGTTCCTGAAGGTCGTTCGTAAACCGAAATTATTTTTCCAATAGGAATAAATATAGAGAAAAAGTCACAGTACAATTGGAAAAATAGCACAACACAACACACGAATGTATACAACACAGCGGTCGACTCAGATATTATTCCGTTCGGGTTAACTCGGTTCGGCAATGTTCGAGAATCGGAATTTTGTTCGATAACCGAGGCATTTTCATCTCGAATTTTCTGTTTGAAAACAGATCTGTTCGACATGTGAGACGTTCGAGAACCGAAGGTGCACTGTATGTGGAGAGTCTACGTCTTGAGTAAACATTAAAAAAATACTACATAGTAACTCAAATTGTCTTATGTCATAAGATCATTTTTAACATGTCGTTTCTTCTTTTTATTTCGTTTGCTTATTTTATTACGCCAATCTAAATCGGGTACTATTCGAATCTCAATAGGGGGAAATGCTTCAAGTTCAAATTAAAAAAAAATATTACTAGTTGGTAAAAACAAGATTTGAATTCGCGAGAATACATCGACAGAACTGTCATTCATACAGTTGTCGGCTTCAAAGGCTGAATTGATTAATGGAATGAGATTACCAGTTTCAATACAGAAATGTTTAGCTTTCATTGATCGAACAGTGTTGGTTAAAATTTAGTTGGTTGAATTTGTTTAGCGACATATCAACCTCTATGGGTTATTTAATGCCGAAATTTAAATATTTTGAAGGTAATTGTATGTCTTCAATTACGGATAAAATGTGTTGCCGGCCATTTTGCTATAAAATGTGTTGCTGGCCATTTTGCTATAAATATAAATACTGTTAGTAATTTTTTCATATATAAAGATGTATTACTGATAATCTTATTATAAAAATCTATTTTTATACTTTCATATTGATTTGTTTTTGTTTGGAGGGTCACTATTTTTTCATTGCTGGGACCCTAACAGGTGCTGCCACTCTGTGTCACAGTGGACCTCTAGGAGCAGCAACAATTAAAAGGTGGTTCCATGTTCCTCAAAACCTACAATCTCCCGATCAGCGGTTTGCTGTCGGATTTAGTTTATCGCCATACACAGCACCACGTTAAAGTTTATAAAATTATCTTAAAACAGTTTTTCCGGGAAATAAGCTTTTCGGATTCACTGGTTTCCTCCTAACATTTTGCTGAAAGGTAGAGAGTGGAAAGTCAACGTTTTAATTGTAAAATTATTTTCACTTCCAGTTACATGTTCTATCCATTCTAGTTGTGGTTACGTGGTTTTTGTCATTTGATAAAAGGTCTTGACCATTTATTTTAGAGGAAGTCTGGAGATCCGATGAAGAGCTGTTGTTCTTCAAGCTTCAAAGGATTTATTAGCTTTAAACCATTTTTAATCATTGATCTGAGAAAACGCTTGTATACAGATGATAGGGTATTTATTTTGTATTATACAAAGAGTCCTAGTTAATCAGACTCACGATCCAGTCATCCATTACAACTTGCTCATTCACCACAAGAACTCATCTATCACCTTTCAATCCTGCATATACCGCAATACCGCATATTCACAGGGGACCTACAAAACACCACATGACATAGAAATTTTGGACTTTCAAATTCTTTTTCATTTTCTTTTTTATACATATATAAATATTTTCATGATTCGTGAAATGATGGGGAGGAGATGAACCCAGAAAACAAACTAAAAATGTAAAACAGAGAATAAAAAATATTAGGATTCGTTCACCCCTCAAAATAAGAGTGGCCGCTGTATTCTGTCGATAGAACCAAGAAGCAAACTTACTAATGGAAAGGGAAGGATAAAATACATGACGGATTGAGACAATCAAAGACTGACCCAGCTGAGATGAAAATAGGACAACAATAAATTGGAGAGTTTGGGAATCTTAACATGGATCATGACAAATGAGACTGCTGGAAACAAACCGGGAACAACACTTATTCACATTAACTAGGAAACCATAATAGTGTCTAACTTAACCAGTTAAGAGTTCACAGGAAACAACCCCGTTACATCAAGGGCTTGTAAAACAAATCAAGGCTAGCCGCGTCCACATGAACCAGGCTCGCCTCAGTCACCCACCTTTCGTTGAAATCTGTCGAAATCAAACGCCTTCTATCACATCTGAATTTTACGCTAAGATTTTTTACCCTTTAACTACCAGATCCTGATGCGAATAACGTTAATCTCGCAGGATTTCCTCCTTTCTCGACGTCCACACCACCATTCTAGCCACGGCTAGAAATGTAAAAAAACACCATCCGTTTTAATAACGGGGCGACATATTGATCTTGTGTATGCGTGTGACAATGGACACAAGCCAATCGGGAACGATACGAACAGTCAACTTGTCGATATAATCCCCAAAAGGGCAAACCTGAGGACAATGATAGATGGCGTGCGGAGCCATTTCCTTTAAGCCAAGGTTACGCCGATGACAGATGGACAAATCTGCCTCGCCGCATCTGAAAGTTGCATCATTGAGAGGTAACGCGCACCGAATCAATCGCCAGCTAAGCGAAAACTCAGGGTTGCTGAGATAATCCGCCGCTGTCGCCAAAGACCAGAAAGAGCGCAACTCTGATGTTGAGAAAGGTCACTGGACCGAGAAAAATCTTCAAGGCCGAACCACACTCGCTGAGGAAACTCGACATCCTTCCACAACCGCGACTGCGCTTAACTCAATAAATAGGAGGAGTGATGGTAAGGCGAGGGAAGGCGTCCCTAACACTCCCCGCCGAAATAGAATCCTTCGTCAAAACGCGGCGTAGGAAAAACATACTTGAAGCGTGTCGATGATTCGCCAGATGCAGAAATAAACCCCCCACCCCATGACACAGACACTGGAAACAGGCTTTATTACGAGGGTCGTCAACAAACGCTCCATCGCCTCCATACTGTTCCTGCATAGAGGAAGTACAGCCAAGCAATAAATGATGAGAGGCAAGACGTAAGTGGCACACGCCTCAGTCCTCCCCTTCAAATCTGGATCGACACATCAACTTTTGCCTGTACCTCTGACCAATTCTTCAGCTGAAGTCCGGGCCCGAACCATACTCCAAGAATGCTGACGGGTCTATCAGTCAAACCAAAGGGCCCCGGAAGTGCGACCCCCTTCCAGGTACCTAACCGCAAGCCGGAAAACTTGTTACGGTTAATCTTGCCCCCGTCATCTTCTCGTACCGTTCAAGCGCCTTCCGTTTCACCTTGATGTCATCGGCGTACGCAGAATCCCTGGCTCGAGCTCAACCAGGAGGGTAAATGATTTTTTAAGCGTAGCTTAAATGTGGTACAAGGCCGAACTCACTACTCAGTTGCGATGGTTTTAGCGAGACAAGCTATCGAAATAAAGGGTTCGGTTCGAAATTCCAACCACCTGAAGAAGGCCGGAGCGTACAACGGCCGAAACGTTGTGACAAAAATGGCGACAAAGATGAGGACAATAGTCCGAATAATGTAAATACTGTACATAATACCTCATCTCAGAAATCTAGACAGAGCTTGCTAACTATTGTACCACGTTGTGGTACTCGACCTGATTTTCGTGCCACTTGCTCTTTAACTCTCTTCTTTACGATTCCGACTTACTTCCTTTCCTTTCCTGTAGCCTTTTCTGGTTGGACTGTCGGGTTACAGCGGTTTTTTACCGTGTATGCTCGTGTATAAGTCGACGTAATGTATAGCGCCAACACTGAAATTTTTGGCTTGAATTTTAACCCCTCCAGAAAGAAAATATACATAGCCTGTTAACGAAAAAGCATGATTTTAATCTCTTCAAAAATATTACTTGTGTATAGTGCGACCCGCTATAACTTGCTTAAAATACTTATAAAAACTAGCATTATACACAAGCATATAGGATACTGAGAATAAGTAAAAATATATTTCATTACCAACCCGTTATGAACCCCCCCACAAAAATTTATTTTCCAGTTTAAATTCATGAATTCACTGACTTTATCCACTTTGCAATCTGATTCTTGAAGCTCCTAATTGTACCGTTGTTTTCCTCAATATTACGCAGAGTATTTTATTCTTGTTTTATTATTAACCTGTGGACTTCTTTTTTATTCAGTGTTACCCAGGGTAATTTTCCCACTTTATTCGACCTGATTTCCGTGATACTTGGGTGTTACCTATTTCTTTGCGATTCCAACTTACTATTTTTCCCGTCCTGATTGGATTTCTATTTTCACTCATATTAAAATACCGAGTAAAAAAATTATTACTATTTCATTACTAACCTGAGTGCCTTTTCACCCTTTCTATTAAAAGGGGTTACCGTAAGTAATTCTCTACTTGACGAGTTCGGGTTTTGTTCGAACAAGGATACCTAAACTGAATTTCTTGGAACTTCTGCGTATTTTGCCAGACTTGATATGGTTTGGAACTCTGGACGCGATATGGTCAACCCACTTTCCGCTAGTGGCGTTGTTTTTTATTGACTTATTTTTAAATCGCCACATAAAACTGAATTTGCATCGTATTTCTAACACTTCCGCAAATATTTATCATATACATTTGTTACTTTAATGTCGTTCTGAAATGTCCGCTGCTCCTGCTGCATTCGGATATCAGAAAAGAAAGTGCCTCGAGTCAGTGCTCGACATGACACTTGCCTCGACACAAACATTTTCCCGTTAAAACCACCTGTATTTTCCAACCAAAATTATTCCTTTGAAAAATACTTGCAAATATAAATGGACAGAAAAGCAGTCTCTTCTGCAAATGAATAGGCTGCCTTTGAGGCGCCCAAATAGCTCTGCTGCTACGAAAGTTGGTTCATTGTGTCGTGCTAGAGAATTTTATTTCGCCTGAAGCTATTACGCATTTCTATCGAACATTTGTCCATGTATTGAACATTTCTCTCACATCTGGTCTGTTGCTTCTGCTATGCATCTGGAGATTCTTTATAAAACGCAAAGAAAAACTTGCAATGTTATCGGTTCTAACATGACATGTCACATAGCCTGCATATGCCATTTTCTACAAGTATTTTCTTAATTGATCTGGCGAGCTTTCCTTTTTGGTACCCAGCCTTTACTAATTAGCTAGAACTATCATTTTAAAGCTGAAATGGCTATATAGAACTAAGTTCTATGCTAACAGTTCCTTCCGTAGCACTTCTCGCCTGTGAATCTCTTCTGGCTTCCTTCTTTCCAGTTTGCATTTAAATGTTTGAAGATCAATGTCAATCGTTATCTTTTGTTTCAACTTCTGTTTTTTTAATTGTTCTCTCTCAATGTTTTTCGTTTACTCATTCTTTGTCTTACTGTCTTTATTGCTTTGCTTGGTGTGAAATGATTAAGAAGCATTTACAGTCGGAGTGATCCGAGCAATATTTTTTAATATCACAGTGTTTTGCCCGTTATGTCCTATGGCCTTCAGGTTTAGGTCGATTTGCATAAGGATCTTTTGTATCAGCACTTTATTTAATTTTTGTGGATAGAGAGTTCTCATTCTGCTGGCCATGCGTTGATATACCGCCTGTTGTTCTATTTAGTACTGCTCAGTTATTCCTTGCTTGGTTCCCGAAGAGAACTTCCGGACCCAGCGGTAGAATTCAAAATTACTATGTCACCAAATTCACAAACCAAACCTTTTATCCACGAGGTGTTATTTACATTCGTACTAATATCCTCTTTGTTCTTATCATAACATTTCTCCACCCCCCAGCCTTCTTCAGCTGTAGATTTGGGATTTCGAACTGAACCCAAATAAAAAGTTCAGTTCGAAATTCCATGAAGATTGCCAAGATGGACAGAAACCTGAGGAAGGCCGGGGAGCACAACGGTCCTAACCTAATAAAGATGAAGACATTAGTTCGAATGGAAAGAATGTTAACTCTTCGTCGTAAAAATGCAGACAGAAATAGGAAATTATTCGTCTGGCATTAATATTGGACATTAATATAGTACAATTTCCATCGACCACTGATGGATGGCGACAGGTAAAACAATTTTTATTTTCAGTTGAATATTCGCACGCCTAGTATATGAATAATAGCTGACCGCTCGTTTCCGAGCAAACTAGTCTGCGAGGGCGGCCAACTGATCCCTGTTACAGGCATCTACTCAGGCACATTTGTGTTTGTTAAACGCCCACACACTGTGGTTTATACTTCAAATACACTGAGCATAATCTGACTTGATCAACTGTTTGAACAGAGACAGTACGCTGAAACCCTCAGCCAGGAAGATCCGTGACTTCCGTCTACCGAATTTCACACATTATGTTCAGGTCAACCCGTGCTTTGGTAAGATTTCCAGACACTTTCCAAAGGTGCCGCCGGCTGACGTTACCAACCTGACAAATATAACAATTTACTTCGTGATTGGAAACGAGCATGTGGAAACCCCTTAAAAAGGTAGAAAAACTGAATAGATTGAAACAATATCACCAAAAATCTCAACTGACTCATTTTTGTGCCAAAAGTAGGCTTCATATTCGAATTTACACATTTACATTTATTAAGCAACGTGATTTTAAGCGCTCTTAAGGCTTTGAAATTTCAGACAACTGTTTGCTGTCTGCTACGAAATTTGAGAAATCACTCCAAAAATCATCAATATTTTCCGCTCCTAAAAATAGATATTTAAAAACAGGAAGAAATATATATTAACCAATAAACTTCTGAGTTTAGTAAATTCATTTTTTCTGTAAATATTCGTTGCGTTAAGTTAGTGTTCAGTAAACCTTGGACCAATGATAGTTGTTGAGTAATTAATTATACAAAAGATGTAAGTCATCAGTTGAGCACAAAACATTTCACATGTTTATCGACTAACTTCTTGCATTAACCCTTGCGAATTTTAAGTAAATTGAGCGCGCGTTAAAATATACAGAATTATGCCAAAAATATTAATAGTAGTTACTAGCAGTATGGTCCGCCGTTGCCTGTGCTTGATTAAAAAATCGTACGACTCATACAGCAATCGCTATCACTTGACTTAAAATAATTTTGCCCTTCCTTGCCTTTAAAGGAGTGCCATTTGCCGTGCTGATGTTACTACATACCTTAGCTTACTTCTTGCCTATCTCACACTGCGAATTTTTCCTAGCTCTATGCTAAACATTAAATCTGTTACGAAAAAAGAACTAAACAAAATGAACACAAAACGATTAACTTTAAAAAAGGACTCGTAACTAGAAAAACCGAATGAAAAAAAGAATGTTAACAACAAATACTTTTTCACACCGAACACAGTTCCGTGGAATCAGAATCAACGTTGAGTTTAAGCAAGCGAATGAGCCAATTGGAGTAAAGTGCCATGTAGATTTAAATTTTTCCCACTTGTGACGAATGCAGCTATCGATTTTTTTTGCATACTACTTAACATTCGTGCCAGTCAGCTGTTGACTCTCACGCTGGCCAATAGAATCTTCCTGCCTATTCGTGGCAGCCAGCTATAGGCTCACACTCTGGCCAGTCGAAAATGGCCGCAAACTACATGAAAGCTGCCGTAGAAGCATGAAAAAAATCGATTATTTGCACTATCGATGGGAGTTGGGAAATGCAAAGTCGGTCTTGTCCTTCCCGCAAACTTGGAGCATGTGCATGTAAATCTTGGTGCAAATCCGTCGAAAATTGCGGCTGTGCATTCGTTACACACACACAAACACATCCTGCCTTTTATAGATAGAGATAACTCAGCTCTCGTTTCATGATATTTGACAGGCTGGAAAATTACATGCATTCATAAAAAAATATAAATACGTAACTCTTTCGTTAAATAGACATTCATGCTTTTCTATCATACTAAGGGAATTTATGCTGAGTTGTAAAGAATAAAAACAAAATATTTTTGTGTGACTGTTTCGCGCAGATCTTTGTAATTCATTTCTTTCAACTTAACCCCCCACAACAAAAAAAAAAATAAAAACAAACACTCAATATTAAAATTTATGTAAAATTTTTAGAGTTGTGAAGATTATTTTCTTTCTTCGCTTTTTTTCTCCACAAGTGTTTTAACCACTTGGCCACGCCCCCAGCATATACATAGATGCACTGTAATAATTGTTTTACTTCATGAATATCGACTTAAGATAGTGAAAGGATCGAACAAATTTTCTTCGTTTCCAAATTGTCTATAAAGCAAAAAAAAAAAGAAAAAAAAAAAATCACCGACATAAGGAAGCAGTTCCCTTTGACCTATTTCAAATCTTCTGGCTCATATAACGGTCAAGGCGTTCTCACCTTACCCCTAATCGTCTGGATCAACCAAGCGATAATGATTTTTGTGAAATATGTTTCGAATTTCTATACGCTGAGCACGCTCGCGAGGCATAGAATAAACGCCTCTACACAAGCGCTCTACGCAAAAATGATTCATTCCCGTGAGAAATCTTAATCAATTCATACATTTGGTACACAGTCTAAGCCAAATCAATTGTGTGTATTTTATTTAGTTACAGTGATGACAATTTGTATTTAGATACATGTTTAACCACGGCAGACACTTTTTGGTGTTTGATGAATTTATGCATAGTGATTAGATTGAAATTATATTGTTCCTTCTGACAAAGAGAAGGTCTTTGTCGAAAATGTAATGAGTTCACACACACTATATATATATATATATATATATATATGTAAGAAATATGATTAATTGACACTAGATTGGATAAGCGTTTCGCCTTTCTAGGCTTCATCAGATAACAAAACTAAAGCGAAATTTGTGTGCTTATACAGTGTAACCCGGATATAAGATACCCGGATATAAGAGAGATTTTCTCTGGTACCAAATTAGAGCCTGTGTTAATGTACAGTGTAACCCGGATAGAAGAGAGTTGTCGGGACCGGAGAAGAAGTATCTTATATCCGGGTTTGGTCTATTATACAGTGTAACCCGGATATAAGAGACCAGGATATAAGAGAAACCCGGATATAAGAGAGATTTTCTCTGGTCCAAAATTAGAGACTGTGTTAATGTATATATAATAGACCAAACCCGGATATAAGAGAAATCTGGATATAAGAGACGACTTCTCCGGTCCCGACAACTCTCTTATATCCGGGTTACACTGTATATACATTAACACAGGATTTAATTTGGGACCAGATAAGATCTCACATATATCAGGGTTAGACTGTATATATAATAGACCAAACCCGGATATAAGAGAAACCCGCATATAAGAGACTTATCAGGTCCCGACAACTCTCTTATATCCGGGTTACACTGTATAATAAATCATTAGTATTTTCCGCTAAGCTGGTGTTGCTCGCACTAATAATTCATTATTTAAGCATCCACACATTTCTTGGCAATCTAGTTTCAATGAAACGATTTTCGATTTGTCATTTCTTCAATATATCTCGTATATTTTGGCAACATGTTTTCATTAAGACATGTATCGTTAAATAATTTAGAAACATTTTGTCTAATAATTTCATAGGATCCGCTCGTAACTGGACAAATTTCTAAGTATGCTCATTAAAAGAAAGAAAATTACCATGTTGATGCATATTCATTTTATTCCGAGTACTTTCGATATTAGAACAATGTCATCATCAGCATCTTTTTTCTAAGACAAAAAAAAAAAATTGTGTTTGTCTGAAAATTAAATTTTTACGTGTGAAGTGACAAACGCTAACATTATGTACTGCACAATTTTTAAATATTATGTCGACACACATGCAAACGTCAAGGAAGGTAACTAATTTATTGTAATGTCTCAATACTTTTAAAAAGAAAAAAACTATTTAAAACTTAGTTAAAACGTAGATATTTTAAACTGTCTACTGTAAACATATTAAAACAGTATTCATAATTAGTTTTATTAGGGGTGAGTTTCAATTTTTTAATATAGATAGCTTCAAAAATTTTTAGTTTAGGTTATTTTCATAAAGAGTATAGGTGCATTTTCGACACAAATTTTCCTAAATTGTGAACGTGGACAGGTATGCCTTTGTAAATGTCGAAATATGTTAGATGCATCATTCAAATGAAAACTCAACCTTGGAGAAAATGTAGTACTGGTATGGTCAACATAAAATTTATAAATTGTACAGTATAACCTTAGCTTTTTCCATTAACACGTAAAAATTTAATTTTCAGATGAACACAATTTTTGTCTTAACACCCCCCCAAAAAAAAACATAAAATAAGACCCTGATAACGATATTGTGCTAATGTCGAAAGTACTCAGAATGAAATGAATATCCATCAACATGGTAATTTTCTTTCTTCCTTTAATAAATATTCTGAGAAACTTGTCCATAATTACGAGAGTGATGTATATATATATATATATATATATATATATATATATATATATAAGTGAACATAGAAGTCAACTGTCAGAGGCTGTCTGTTTCATGCTAGATGCAATCGTCAGGAAACTAGTGCTGTTATTTTTCACGGCTATTTATATATTTAAATAGCCGAGAAAAATAACAGCACTAGTTGCCTGACGATTGCATCTAGCATGAAACAGACTGTCGCCTCTAAGTGTTGACTTCTATGTTCACTTTTATTTTTACACACGCTTTATCTCTGATATTGAGCACTTTATCCTATAAATATAGCACACTTTAAGACTATATTTCTTCATATATATGTGTGTGTGTGTGTGTAAAGAACGCACATTCTAACACTGATCAATACACACACAGCTGTAGTAGGAATTAAGGCTCTGTCGAACGCTACATGTATGAGAGTTCTGGCGAACGTGTTATAAAACCATTCAATAACTATCAGTCGTCTTTTAGAGCTGGCCCTGCGCGAAGTTCTTAGATCTTGTCGACTCTCTGCTTTTGTTGGCGGAGAGGAGCCCAGACGAGGCTATGCCTAAGAGCAGAGTCTCATATGGGGAGGTAGACAAAGCCGACGTTATTACGGGGTCTACGGGGAATTTTGCCCGAGTCTACGGACTAAGATTTGCCCCACATAAAAATCGACCTTGTGGCACATCATTCCTTGTGGTGGAGGAGGTTGGTAAATGGAGCTACCCGTCTTTCTGCTGCCTTCGTCTCTAGAATATTGTTTCGCAATAGAATAAATGTTATGTCTAAGTTTATTTTCTGGGTATATCTTAGAGGACTAAAAGGATGAAATGAGGGAATGAGGCACTCTCACCCCCCCAAAAAAACCCACTAGTGTCCAATCACACTCAAACCCAAGAAGCAATCTCTGTTTGCAGAGAGAAGGCTTGCGAGATCTAATGTAAATGGACTCCAATGCTTTAAGATGAAATATTGAGTGCGACATAGAATGGTAAAACGGTCAGCACTCAGTCCATACACACATTCCCTACTGTTTATAGCATGCTGTGCCATGGAAGACCCGGATGTATTCACTAGCAGACTACCACTAGCGGCTGGATTCAAAATTCTGGTGTGGGGAGGTGGTGGTGTTTAAATGTCAAAATCCAAACGTTGAGATGATCTACCTATGTAGTTACATCCGCAACTACACTCAAATTTATACACAACGGAATTGATATGGTGTGGAGGTAAAACATTTTTACGAATGGATGACAAAATCGGCCGAGTAAAAAATATTACTCTCACATTAGAAGCAAAATAGCATTTACTAATGGAACGTGAAATTCGCCTAGCTAAAGTCTCACCTTCCGTCCCAATATAAGGTAGACGCAAATAAATTGGACATTTTTTAACACTATGCGTCTTAACCTCATGAAGATTATCAATGACATTACTCATAATGGATTCCAAAATGTCCACAGGACATCCATTTTTGGAAAGTGTCATCTTGATAAAATCCATTTCACCGCTGAGGAAGGCATTAGAACAGATTTTAAGAGCTCGAAACGTCAATGTTCTAAGTAAATTAATTTTACGTTGGTACGGAACGAAGGAATCCCAACGTGTATATAAACCTGAAAAGGTTGCCTTCCTAAAAACTGAAGTCGAAAAGCCATCACTGTTCCTATGGACCAAAGCATCCAAAGAGTACAAACAACAATTATACAAAATGAAGGAGGCGTGGTGGAGTAATGGATAGCGACTTTGATTGAGGAATCGGAGAGCCGAGTTCGAATTCAAGTCGAATCCATTGCATTCACTTACGTGCTAATACCCTTGGGAAAGGTGTGAATCCTCCTCTTCTCCCTCCTGCTATGGGTAAATAGCAGGACAGACCGGGCTCTATAGTCTAGGCTGAATTCAAAACCTGCGTAGGGTCATTTGGGAACCCTGTGGCACATAGTGCACCAGGTCTCTGTATTCGGCCCTTCAAAAAGTGTGAACTGATCTGCTTGGCCCTCATAGGTCGAATTCGACGGGAGAGTCGAGTACGATATATATATATATATATTATAAAAGTCAACACTTAGAGGCGACAGTCTGTTTCATGCTAGATGCAATCGTCAGGCTGTTATTTTTCTCGGCTATTTATATATACGGGACAGTGGTACATCGTGGGTAGTCTATTTTGGCGGTTATTTTACCGGAAGTCGTTTATTTGTTTATTTATTTATTTGGGTTAAATTATTTTGCTGGTTTTTATTTATTTTTATTTTTTATTTTTATTTCTTATCTTATATATTTATTTTTATTTGGATCGATGTTTTTATTAACCTAGTAAAACTTTGTTTATATAGCTTATTTAATAGTTTTGTTTTTGTTTGGGAAGATAATTAAAGATATTTGTTCAATTTTGGGGTTGATTGTTTTAGTTTGTTCTAACTATTATTTTTTTTTTTAAGCGTATCACCCCAAGCAAGGCTGGAGGCCACTATCACGCATGGGGTTACAGAAGGGTTGGAGGAAGAGCAGATAGGAGTGTTAAAGGAGAGGATGTGGAGAAAAAGAAGGACGGAGTGTCGATCAAGGCAAGGGGGTTACAGAAGATTTGGAGCGAGAGCAGATAGGAATGAAAGATGAAAGGATGTGGAGAAGGGAAGTGGATAGATCAAGGCAACTGGAGATGACGATTGACGCTACACTTAAACCGTTGGAGATTGTATTTGTCAGGGAAACAGTAATAGGGAAGAGAGTTCCATAGGCGAGATGTGCGATACATGAAGCTATAGTGAGAAGGTGAGTTTTCCCGGTAAATTTTCATCTCGTGGGTCTGAAACTGCTAGAATTGGGAAGTCTCTCTCACTCACTTATCCCTCTCCGTCATTGACAAATAGTCGGCCAAATTTTCCTGTTGGAGGTAATAAAAGTAGTCAATACAGTCTAGATGCGTTGTGATATTTAATATTACAAAAGAAAAACTTACCCTGTTGAAAAACAGTCGATTTGATTTTCAGTAAAAGAGACAGTGCAACTTTAGTGTATTGGGCGAAAGACAGCCATAAAGACAAACTAACAATCACAACCGACTCGGCCAACCACAGAACAACGACCGTAATGACCACAAAATCACAATGACGTTAGTGGTTGAGTTGGTTAAAATTTAGTTAAATATGAGTACAGTTGCTTCTAAAGATAATGTAATAAAAATGATAATGCAAGAATATTTTCTTCTGATAAATCTATTTTTTTCATTTGTAGTAGAAGCTACATTCACGTCATTTGTGGAGTTGATATTTAGTCGTATTTGAGGACAGTTGTTTATAAAATTTGTTCTGACGAGCTTTCTCTTTGGTAAATAGACTACGAGTTTAAGCTCAGTACTAGATTGGTGGCAACATGTTACCATTTTACAATTGAAATGGCTAGATGTAACCGTAAGTTCTATGCTAAGTTACTTCTCTCAACTACTCATTTGTGGAATTTTTCTTGCTTTCCAGTCAACTTTATTCTTCCAAAATTTAAATAACAGCAATCGTTATCTTCTGCCCTTTTAATTCATGTCTTTTTGCTCTCTCCTTCCTTAAAAGCTTTTCTTTTTCTAATTCTTTCACACTCAGTAACCCCTTGCGTCTTAATGGCTTTATTGCGTTGCCTGGGGTGAAATGACTAAAAGATATTAAAAGGACAATACTCCCCACTCTCGAAAGAATTTCGGATGTGTTCTAACGGGATATAACCAACCTTGTTTACTTTCGATTTGGGTACGTTCCAGAATTTTCTCAAATATATTTTTTTTTGCTTCGTGTCTCGTGATAAGGAATTAAACGGTGTTTTTTTTTTTTTTCAGAGTTCATCCGAGTTTTGTTTATTACTTTTTTATTTAAATTATATTTGTGCTTTCTTTTCTTTTTTTTATAGTTATGCTGTATCTTTTCTTTTTTTTGCCAACTTAATCCTTTTAGAACACGACAGTCATCATTCCTTTTTTTTGTTACGTTTGGTTGAGAATTCAGATGTTTTGGTTTGTACGAGACGAAATAGTACCCCAGCTGAACTATTACTCATTAATGGCCATACAAAACAACATCGGACTGACTTTTGTGTCGACAAAAAAAAAAAAAAAAAAAAAAATGAGACTGCTGTTTTTGTCTGAATTTTTGAGATGAGAGGTTATTTACGCTATTTATATTCAGACTATTGTCATCAACTTTGACAACGTTTCGGCCACTGTGCCCTCCGGCTTTCCTCAGGTCTATTTCGGTCTGTGTAACCCACAGGAAATTCCGAACTGAATCTTATTTTATGGGAGTTCAATCCCTGGGTCTGACATTTTGTATTGCACACGGTGAAAACGGGCGAGCAATGACTGAACAGTGCTATATAAAACAAAATAGATGACATTCATACACACGAGCAATGGAACGAAAACAGTCTACCTCATGACGAGTGAACTGGACAGTTACAGTAAGATTTGTCTACGAAACTCTTGGGTCGGGTTGCTCATTATAAAATCAGGTAAGTGACACACACACACACACACATATATATATATATATAAAATATTTTTATCTTTATACATTCTTTTTTTTTATAGATACAAATATTTAAGTAAATGCTCTGTTTATAATAAACAGTATTAAACAACATTTATCGGCCTGGATGTCCGAGAAATGTTCATAGAAAATATTCGTCCTCAAACAGGAATCGAACCTGTATCCTATACGGAACCGTCATGTAGCCTGACGTGTCTTAACCGATTCACTTAAATATTTGTATCTGTAAAAGGAATGTATAAACATAATGTCTTAAAAATAATTGTCGGACTTTGTCCATTTCATAATGTGTGACGTCATATTTATATTTGGATACGCCATGAGCAGATATGAATGTACGTGAGCGAATCATGGAAGATTGTAGTTTAAAGACAGTGAAATCGACCTTGTTAACCGAACGCTCCTCTGTGGCCGAATCGGTTAAGGCACGTCAGGCTATATGACGGTTCCGTATAGGATACAGGTTCGATTCCTATCGGAGGACGAATATTTTCTATGAAAAAAAGGTCTTAAAAATAATTGTCGGACTTTGTCCATTTCATAATATATAAGCTAAGATTAATTTTACTTTTCATGATTTCAATAAGTGAAGCAAAAAAAAACAAAAAAAAAAAACAAAACAAACAGGAAACCGGTTACGCCCTCACTCAACAGATCTGGATCGAGGGATTATATGTTGCAATAAAAAATAAAACATAAAAACGAAATACAATATTAATAAAGGCGGAATACAATTTAAATACCATTAAGTCCTAACAGGCACTCCTTTTGTTTACAGAGGAATTGCTGCCTGAACCGAACGTAAATTGTTTCCAACACCGTTATCTGCAATATAGTGCGACCACGACTCAAGATGGTAAACGAGTCAATGCTAAAGTTAGCAGCACAATTTGGGTTTTTAATAAGATGTTCTGCGATGCAAGAACCATTACAGAACATACTTTAGTTGGAAAGTTCCATTCCTAATTTTTCTAGGTACATGCTGCCGCTTTGAGAATGCAACCATTCCTCATGACTAAAAGTCAAGGTCTGATCAGTGACAATAGTCGATAAACTGCAGAGTAAGTTAGTTTGTGATATTATATAAATACAAGATGACACAGGTCGTCTAGTTTCTATATAGTGTATATATATATATATATATATATATATATATATATCTTCATTTCAAAGATCAAGCATAATGGATAATGAGTTTGGCAGTGATAATAAAAGGATTATTGGTTTTATCCTCTTTTCTGCCACTTGCTCTTACCAAATTCTTTTTTTATTTGTTATTAGCTAATTTCTTGCACAAATCCACTTCCTTTTTTATGTTCCATTGCTATATATATATATATATATATATATATATATATATATATGTGTGTGTGTGTGTATGCGCGGTACTTATTGGAAAGCGCTCAAAAATTAATCAGATTGTCTGACGAACGAAACCCAGGGTCACAAAAATCACATCAATCCAACTATATATATATATATATATATATATATATATATATATATATGAGTTCCCCTCGAGGTTTGGAGTGAACTTGAGACCCAATAGATCTCTAATGCACACAGCTTCTTTGAGAGTGCAACCATTCATCATGACGCAAAGTCAAGGTCTGATCAGTGACAATAGACGATAAATTGCAGAGTAAGATAGGTTCTGTTATTATAGAAATGACACAGGTCATCTAATTTCTATAGTCTATATATTAACTCGTATCAAGGCTGGAAAGTGAGCATTATGCAGCTCTGGCCCAGATATGACAGCTATACTGTATTTCAGGTCTATTCTGAATCTTATAAAAATAAAGCCTCTAAGAAGGAAACGGGTATTTCCAGGCGCGGTAGAATGGGTGGAGCACTTTTTCGCCACCATTGAGCAAATGATCGCTTCTGTTATTTAAACTGGGAGCATTATCCCCATCTTTGTTGCTTCCACAGTTTCAGCTGTTGTGCCTCTTTCAGGTGCTTATTAATCCAGATAACAATTTTGAATTTATCTTCATTTAATCTACGGAGTAGATTTTCCTCGTTATGCTGGCCATGTCGGGGGAGATCTCATCTGGTTTTATTTAGTACTGCTCATTTATTTTAAATTTCCCGAAATTAACTGGATTGACAAAAACTGAAGGAAGGCCGGAGAGCACAATGACCGAAGTATGATAAAGATAAAGACAAAACAATGGAATATGCGAGATAAGAATATAGTTGCTGTATAGTCAAGAGTTAAAGTTCTTAATGTCAGCGATGGAGCGCATGTAAATATAAAAGTGGGCATTGAAGGTCAACGCCAAGCGGCGAGAGTGTTTCACGTTTTTATTTAAGCTGAAGCAGATTGTCGCGACTGGGTGTTGGTCTCCGGTGTCCACATACAGATATAAATGTGAGTTCCCTCTTGAGGCGCGGAATGAACCTGCGATACAAAAGATGATCCAAGCACGGTGCCTCATTGAGAGCGCAACCATTCATCGAGAAAACTCGAAGACCGAACGGAAAATACGAAACGATACAAACTTGGTGCGCGAGGTATTGAAAGTTCCCGTTTCTCACCGGGCACATCGAGCGGTCAGAGAGAAGACTCCGATCAGCGTATCAGTCTATATTTCTGAGATGAGGTATTATGTAAACTATTTACATTATTCGGACAATTGTCCTCATCTGTTTCCATATTTATCACGTTTCGGCCGTTGCACCCTCCGGCCTTCTTCAGGTGGTTGGAATGTCGAACTAAACCCTTTATTATGTTAGGCTGCAAAAATCCTCTGAGCCGACCAAGCATAGAAATGAATAAAATATGGAAACCAGTAATAAGGAGTGCCAGAGAAAAGCAATAACAACGAAAATTGCAATATGAGCTCTGGTAAAAAAACAAACAAATAACAACATTTTTAATATGAGCACTGGAAAAATGATTGCTGAAGACATTAAGTTTATAAGTCCCAGTTCAATACCTGGTTAAAGCAGTGGAGAACTTGGCGAGGTGAATTAACAGGAGATAACTGACATCCATTAGACATGGCACGTGGAACTAGAACAGTCTCATTCCAACCACTTGAAGGCCGGAGCGTACAACGGCCGAAACGTTGTGATAAATATGGCAACATGATGAGGACAATAGTCCGAATAATGTAAATATTGTCCGATCATAGTGTTTATATAAAATAGATAAAATAGAAAAACAGTCCACCCTAAAATCAAAGACAATTCCTACTATTTATAACATACTCTGCAATATAAGAGACAGAAGTATTAATTAGTTGACTTTTCCTGGCATCCGGATACAAAATCCTTGGGGGGGGGGGTAAGTGTTGCTTTATTCTCAGATCCTATATATTAAATATAACAGACAATAAATATCTATTATGTTTGATGAGCCGTTCTAAACGTCGTTTGGTTGTTTCAATTTGTTCATTGATATTGTATCTCTTATACTAATAATAAACCCACTACATATATTGGTTTTACCACAACCACGCTCTCCCGTAGACTTACGTGTCATCTTTCTGATCTTAGTTCTATTAAACCTTTCTTAGAGAAACATAGCCATGTACATAATATTAGACAGATATTAATTGATAACACAACAATACTCACACATACACATAGTAAAAATAACCTTCACATATTGGAGGGCATCTACATTTAAAAAAAAATCGAAAACTAAGCATCCTACACTCAAAATTACATTTCAAACTAGTCACAACACATTATACTGCATGTAGACATATGGTTCTGTTGTTAATATTTCGGTCTCTCGCGTGGTATGACGTCATAGAACCGCATCATAAATTTACGACCTGAGACCGTTAATGTCTAATAGCAATCTTTTATGTCAATATAACAAAATATCATCTTTGATAGTGAATCTTTGTTTAAATGTCCGTATAACCACTCCGAAGATGAAGTATGTGAGCCGAAAGCTTAGATAAAGGAACAGCTTAATAAAAAAATAACAAAATGTTAGACATTTTTGTCTTTATTTTCATCTGAAATTAAAGCAACCACAGGAAATTTAATACTGCTCATGATGAAACATAATAGGAATTCATTGTCTGTTATATTTAACAATGTAGGTTTAAATAACGATCCTCTGCATAATACTATATATATATATATATATGAGTATTATTACCCCAGTGTCTTCCAATGCTTCAGTAATATGGGTGAGAATGTAGTTTCTGAAACGTAATTATTGTTGAGATATTTCTGCTAGAAAAGCAGAGTGTAATTATTTACGAAATGCTAAAGAATAGTTCTAAAGTTTTATACAAACAAGTTGCTTTCAGACACAAGGGTAATAAAACTTGTTCGTTTAAACATATTATATTCCTGTTCTATTCTTTTTTTTTTCTCCAGCTAACAACTCCAAGAAAGCATATTGATTGAAAACTAGCGTAGAAGCCTTTCCTCACAGCGGCCCCCGAGCAGACGAAGTTGCGTTTACTGCTATCACTATTCAATAACTGGCACATATTACTGGCTCTCACAGCAATGGTCTTTCTTTTTGTTCGATTCTCGTAAACAAGGCAATTTATCAGGCGTTATCTTTAGATTTTATTGATCACTAAGTGTTTATGTTGTTCGAAATATCACGGGTAGGTCTTATAAAACAAATATTGCTGTCACGTCTCGTCTGGTGTGCTTCTGCTACGTATTCTTGATAAAATCCAAAGAACAATCTGAAATGTTATCGGCCCTGTTCTTGGCATCTCAGCTTTACTCACTTTCGCACCGGCGTAACGTAGCTTTACTCACTTTCGCACCGGCGTAACGTAGCTTTACTCACTTTCGCACCGGCGTAACGTAGCTTCTCTTTGTCTTTTCTATAAATCCCTTCGTGGTAATTGTTCTGAGGAACTTTTCCCTATGGTATCTAAAATTTATGAATTTAAGCAAAGTACTAGATTGGCGGTAAAGTCTCCATTTAAAGTTGAAAAATGGAGATGTAAACGTATGTTAGATGCTAACAGTTTCTCCTCTCGCACTTCTCGCTTGTGGAACTATTCCGGCTCCATGCTTTTCAGTCAACTTTGATCTTCAAATGTCTAAATTCCGTTTCCGTTATTGTTCTATCTCCGTAATAGTGTTTTTCTCGTTCTCTCTTACTCGGTTAACCCCCCTTGCATCTTAGTAGATTTATTGCCTTGCTTGGGGTGAAATGATTTTACAAAATATCAAAAAACACATTCTAGTTCTTGCAGTTACGGTAACTATTAAAAACGCATGAGAATTACCTGGAAATTGTTTACCTTTAATTTACCTGTATGCTTAAGAATGACGGTAATATTTAATTCTGTACAAAATAAAAATCTTCTCTCCGGTACGATTATTTTGCTCTAGGAATAAAAAAAATATCCCAGCGAACGCTTAAATTATTTGTACCGGGATGTAAACTAAAGAAAAAGAAAAAGAAGAAGAAAAAGAAAAAGAAGAAGAAAAAGAAAAAGAAGAAGAAAAAGAAAAAAGAAGAAGAAAAAGAAAAAAGAAGAAGAAAAAGAAAAAAGAAGAAGAAAAAGAAAAAGAAAAAGAAGAAGAAAAAGAAAAGAAAAAGAAAAAGAAAAGAAGAAAAAGAAAAGAAGAAGAAAAAGAAAAAGAAAAGAAAAAGAAAAGAAAAAGGAAAGAAGAAGAAAAAGAAAAGAAGAAGAAAAAGAAAAGAAGAAGAAAAAGAAAAGAAGAAGAAAAAGAAAAGAAGAAGAAAAAGAAAAGAAGAAGAAAAAGAAAAGAAGAAGAAAAAGAAAAGAAGAAGAAAAAGAAAAGAAGAAGAAAAAGAAAAGAAGAAGAAAAAGAAAAGAAGAAGAAAAAGAAAAAGAAAAGAAAAAGAAAAAGAAAAGAAAAAGAAAAGAAAAAGAAAAAGAAAAGAAAAAGAAAAGAAGAAGAAAAAGAAAAGAAGAAAAAGAAAAAGAAAAGAAAAAGAAAAAGAAAAGAAAAAGAAAAGAAAAAGAAAAAGAAAAGAAAAAGAAAAAGAAAAAGAAAAAGAAAAGAAAAAGAAAAAAGAAAAGAAAAAGAAAAAAGAAAAGAAAAAGAAAATAAAAAAAGAAAAGAAAAAAAGAAAAGAAAAAAGAAGAAAAAAAAAGAAAAGAAAAAAGGAAGAAAAAAAAGAAAAAGAAAAAGAAGAAGAAAAAAAAGAAGAAAAAGAAGAAGAAAAAAAAAGAAGAGAAAAAAAAGAAGAAAAAAGAAAAAAAAAAGAAAGAAAAAGTCTCCCACCAGCACGACTATTCCAGATAGCACTTGTATTTGGTACAAAAAAGTACTTTAATCTTTTCAAGGTTGTCACAGGGTGTGGAAGAAATACCTTCCACATAATGATAAAACGTTAGCTAGATGAAGACACCGTTGGCACTTGCTAAGCTGACTAGTACCACATAGTTGACCGTTTAAATTGTGCGTGGTATTTCTGCCACACCAAGTAGCTATTATGCCGGAGGTATATCTTCCACATTCTCTATCTTTGTGAACGAAAGGAAAGCGCTGACACGATTAAATTTACCCAATATTTTCAATTTTCTTCAAAATTTCCCATCCTCCACAGGACAAGTGTATTGTTCAAGGTTTATTAATCTTGTTTATATATATATATATATATATATATATATATATATATATTAATATTATTGTCATTCACAGACAGACTGTTTCGCTGTATCACAGCTCTTCAGTGTGGCTAGACGTCCGGTTGCCTTTAGCTAGGAACGAAACCGGACTAAATTGGACTCAGTCGGAAATTCTACCACTAAGCCGTCGGCTTAGGTGAATTTTAGCGTATTTATTTTTAGATAAACACAATGACCGACAGGACTCAATTCGCTTTTGCCGAAGAGTCACGCTATATTAGCCTTAATAGTCACTGTTTACAAACCCACACTTCCTTCCACAGAGAGCTCAACCAAAATTAATTTTTCAGGAGCCCCTATATATATATATATATATATATATATATATATATATATATATATATATATATATGAAGAAATATAGTCTTAAAGTGTGCTATATTTATGGGATAAAGTGCTCAATATCAGAGATAGAGCGTGTGTAAATATACAAGTGAACATAGAAGTCAACACTTAGAGGCGACAGTCTGTTTCATGCTAGATGCAATCATCGGGCCCGATGATTGCATCTAGCATGGAACAGACTGTCACCTCTAAGTGTTGACTTCTATGTTCACTTGTATATATATATATATATATATATATATATATTATATATTCCTCCACCCCGGTAAAATGTCTATCAAATGATCCGAACGGCATAAATATTCTAGACGACACTTGTATCTGTTACAAAAGAGTAATTGTAGTATATATATATATATATATATATATATATATATATAGCAAGTTATAGTGCATGCTTAATACTGCAATATTAAACTAGATTTTATCCGTGCACACACAGGAAAGCCATACGGTCGAATTTAAAACGGGAGTCCCACACGTACGCCGGACAAGCTTCCCAAAACAGTCCCGCTCACTCGGTATTTTCACTTTTGGAAACGCCTTAGGCGCCAAGCATTGAGCCTAGCCATTTCCCATTGGAGAAATATTGTCTAAGGAAAACGACTCCGTGGATCTGAATTTTGATTTGGAAATAAGCATTCCAAGCCGAATAGCCTGAAACCAAAAAATTAAGTTGCAATTTTTTTCATCGAATACGTAATTAATATAAAACTAAACAAAGGCATGGAAATGTTTCTACATCACCAGAAGAATAAATTTGAATCGCAGAAAAATGTGACAAAAAATGCCCAAAACAAAACAAAAAACAAAAACAACAACAAACAAGAATCTATATACAGTACCGTTCAAATGTCTTAGGAAATTTTAACCAATTATAAATTTCTAATAATAGCCATCTTATAAGCGGATGTTTTCTACAGATGTAACTTGGATCTACTGGAATCATTTTCCACCTAATCATATTTCTAACAAGGGTTCTGAATTCTGAGAGAAGATGCGATACAAAACTAAAAAATATACGTAAAATTCTTGAACCACCTTACATTTTGTTTTCTCTTGTTTCACGACTAAAAGGCAAATACTTTTTCAGAGTAGGACCGATTTTTCCGTAATATACAGATCGAATTGAGATCCGATATCGAATTCCTGCACTCTTTCATTACTTGAAAGGATGAAGATATTGATCATAGTCAAGAACATGAACCAGCGAGCAATCGCTAAGGAACTTTGAATGTCAAGAAGCGGTATTTCAGAAATCCCCTCAAAGTATTTTGAATCAACCAAACTATGAAATCTGCAACAGGAGAGTATACGGAGACTGATCAGCACATCAAAAAGCTGAGTAAAATAAAAAAAACAAACAAAACTGATCGGCAAATTATGGATGAGTGAAACTTGTTCAATTTGGTGTCAGATAACACTAGACTAAATGCATCCTTCGAGAACATGGACTGAAGAAATTCATTTCAACGAAGAAACTATCTTGAAACAAAAAGCATTTGAAAGCAAGTTGGTCAAAAATGGTATTAACTGTGAGATTGATGAGTTCAGGATACGATCATATTCAGCGATGAAACAAAGATGGAGCACTATTTACATTATTCGGACTATTATCCTCATCTTTGTTGTGGCCGTTGTAAGTTCCGACCTTCTCCAAGTGGTTGGAATGCCGAACGGAACCCTTTATTTTGCTCACTGGGTTAGACTGTTCTAGTTCCACGTGCCATGTCTAATGGATGTCAGTTATCAGTTATCTCCTGTTAATTCACCTCTCCAAGGTCTCCACTGGTTTAAGGACCTAACCAACGCCTTTATCCACTGTGTCATTAAGGACATCAGTGCTCATATTGCAATTTTTGCTGTTATTTCATTTTTTTAACCAGAGCTCATATTGTAATTTTCGTTGTTGTTATTGCTTTTCTCTGGCACTCATTACTGGTTCTCATATTGTATTCATTTCTATGCTTGGTCGGCTCAGGAGATTTTTGTGGCCTAACATAATAAAGACATTCCAACCACCTGAAGAAGGAGGGAGCGTACAACGGCTGAAACGTTGTGATAAATATCGCAATAAAACTGAGTACAATAGTCCGAAAAATGTAAATAGTGTACATCATACCTCATCACAGAAATATAGACAGATACTGAAAGATAGACAGATACTGAAAGATGGAACAGCATTCTAATCAGAGTAAATTTGTCAGAAGGTTGATAATAAAAGCGAAATGATCCACGTTACACAACGAAATCAAATTTGGCTGTATAAAAGAATGGTTCAAGAAAATTGGTTTAAACTGACGATAGCTTGAATATTGCCAAATACACCCCGTTGCTGAAGGAACATTGTATATCAGAATCTTATGAAGGCAAGCTTTCTAGCATTACGGAGCTTCATATCACAGATTGCATGCAAACAGCGACGGATTGGTGTATGTGTCAATCCTATTGAAAGATTGGCCAGATTAGAGGCCTAACTTGAATAATGGATCAAATATTGACAGAACTAATGAATACATTTCACCAGAAGAATCCACCTGATTTTGAGCAATTATTCAAGCTACAGGAAGCCACAGAAATATTAGCAATTCGTATTAACTTCTTGGAATCAACATTATATAATACAATTTCATTACAGACATTTTGGGGTTTGAAAACAGATGGCTAGAATCTTTTGCATAGTCATTTTTTGGGCGTTGTCTCACGTTTCCCACGCCCCTTTTAACGCTTACTAAAAATAAGTTGTGTAAAAAAGGACTCTAATGTGGCCAAAAAGTCTTTGGCATTGTGTTGGGTTGGCTTATTGTAGGCGAGTTATTTGTTAATAAAAATTGCCGTTTTGTTTACTTTCTTTTAATAAAAAATATTATTTTAATTTCAAAAATGCGTGTCGATAATCATACTCATTCAAAAATGTTATTGTTGAATTATGTTTCTTTTTTCAAAATAAATATTGTTTAAAAACGTCTGATTATGCACCAACCTAATACATGTCAACAGAGTAGTATTATGAGGGACTCTCCGAAAGTAGTGCCGCGTATTAATTTCCACGTAACTACGAAAAGTACAGGGAGCATAACACCGTTGGATATAGTACATTTTTGGCTAGAAAACACAATTTTTTTTCATAGTCACTATCAGTGGTCATGAATCCTCACTAGTTATAAGTAAATATCTGCATGCGGCATTCATAAAAATCTGTACCAGCAGAGGTGACCTGATGTTTCACACCAATGATGCTGAAGCGTTATTTATCGTCTTTCCTTAGTACGCATTTTCATGGCAGACACCATTTTTTCTAAAATACCGCTCAATTGATATCTGTAAAAATGCAGTAAAGATTATTGGCGGGAACTGTCAAAGTCTTTCCTCTACCACCAATATTTGCCAGAAACGCCATAGGCCGACATGAAACAGGAAGCATACTATTCGAGTCAACACCGTATATAATATTTTTACAATCTAATGGTAATATTAACCTTTTCTTTATAAGGAAACATTTGGCATTCATTAATCGAACAGGTTGTACAGTGTAACTCGGATATAAGAGAAGCCCGGATATAAGAGAGATTTTATCTGGTCCCAAATTAGAGACTGTGTTAATGTATATATAATAGACCAAACCCGGATATAAGAGACTTCTTCTCCGGTCCCGACAACTCTCTTATATCCGGGTTACATTGTACTACTGTCGGTTAAAACAATTCTTCAAAAAAAGAATCTCAAGGTCAGTAGCTGTTATCGCTCTTTCCAGTATTGACAATTTAATAACTAGGAATTCAAATAACTCAGATTTGCCTTTCTTAACTAAAACTTCCGGTTGAAATGTGATTATCATAAAAGGGATTCTTTTTAAAATTATTCAGTTTTAAAATATCCAAGGAAGCTAATACGAAACAGATCTCATTTCTTAATGAGATATTGTAACAAGGGGCACTTTGCGAACTCTCAAGTAATACTTCATTTCACAATAAGCGAATAGTTACTTGTATTTACATCGAAATGAGAAGCTACATGCATTATGTCAGAGAAATGTTTGAGATATTAATATGTAAATGCAATGCTAATAGGTATACTGGAGAAATACTTATATTACGTTGATCTAAAACGTATTTCTTATAGCCCAGACGTGGAAATTCATTAGAAATCATTAGATAAATGCTTTGAGAATTATATTAATGTGCAAACGCATTGTTAATAGCTTCACCGATAAATGCTTGGCAAATTAATACCGATGGTTTATCGAACTTATGTCACGAATGGGATTTATTAAAACAAATCAGACGTTTATTCACTCCGATATTTCCATATACTGACACAGCAAATGCAGAAGACCCGTATAGGAAATAGGCACATGTACGGACTTCCATGGTGTATCGAGCGTGTGAATAACAGAGCATAGTAATCATTAAAAAAAAAGCGATAGAGAAAAGCGAACGCGTAGAATTAGTGAAAGAGGCATTTCAAACGCTAAACAAGGTAAAAACAGAAAAATATCGTTAGAAACAAAGAAAAGAGTGATGAATAGCTACTATGTGATATCATTCCTCTTGTATGCCCGTAAATAAAGTAACTATCACATCTGAACTTTTGAATTCTTGTTTTTTTTTTCTTTTTCTAATTCATGTACTCCGTGGTATTTGAGTGTAACCCTTTGAGCCCTGACCACTATTTTACTGGTGGTACAGAAATAAATGACGTAATGCCCGGCTACCGGTTGAACGGTGAATAAACACTTCTAACTTTTTTTTGATATCCTCCATGAAACATTACATACCAATTATTTACGAATTTTGATTCAGGAGCTCGGGTAGAGGGGTCAAAATTGTTCAGGAACGCAAGGCTCAAAGGGTTAAATTTGAGTTAAATTTCACGTTTGAATTTTTAATCATTTTGACTACAATTAATCTTGATATCCAACGGCCGTCGTGTATTTGATTTTCTTTCTTTCTTTCTTTTTTACCCTGCTGCTACTAGTCACTCGCTCATGATTCTATGTACAGACCCCACACACCTACTACCTGTTTCCACCTCTCCCTCTGAATATACTATAATGTTAGTTAAACATGGCATGGTCTAAAATTTCTGTGAACCGCTGATCGACTCCAAATAAGTGATCTGAGTGTCCATTCTACCGTATTTGACGGTGTATATGACGCACTCCAATTTCAGTAGGGAAAAACTAAGAAAAAATTAGTACGTAATTAGCAAATGGTACATCCTAGGATATATTTATGAGTTTTTATTTTGGTTAAACCAGCCATGATTAGAATTAAACGAAAAAGAAAAAAAGAAAACGAGCCTATAAAAACTTTATTATATCTAAAGGTAAGAAAACAAAATGAAAATCAAGCAATTATTACAACTGACCAAAACAGTACAGTTACCATTAAAATTTTATTCATCAAATTCATAAAATTCGTCGTCTTCGTTATCAAAACTCTGAGACTCATTTTCAATACTGCTATCATCGTCGTTAAATAATTCGTCATCTTTCGTTCCATTGAGAGAATTGATAATGCCACACTTTTTAAAATATTTCACAACAATTTCTGGTCTAATATTATTCCAACCTTGCTTCACCCATTCGTAGACTTGTGCAATGCTGGGTCTTATTCTTCCTGTAAGTATAAGGACGTGATCAGGCATTGCCATTCACGTGTTCCATTGTTCCTTCATGTTTAAGTCTAAGCTAATATGAGTTTGCCAGGTAGCTAATTTCGGCAGACTATCGCGAATTTTAAACCTACATTTCTATCTACAAAAGGCAGGATGTGTGTGTGCGTGCGTGTGTGTGTGTGTGTGTGTGTGTGTGTGTGTGTGTGTGTGTAACGAATGCACGGCGGCAATTTTTGACAGATTTGCACCAAAATTTACATGCACGTGCTCCAAGTTAGAGAAAGGGCCAAGAACAACTTTGCATTTCCCAACTCCCATCGAAAGTGGAAATAATCGATTTTTTCATGCTTCTGCGCTAGCTTTCAAGTAGTTTGCGTCCATTTTCTACTGGCCAGAGTGAGAGCCTATAGCTGGCTGCCACGAATAGGCAGGAAGATTCTATTGCCCAGCGTGAAAGCCAACAGCTGACTGACACGAATGTTAACTAGCATGCTAGCATGCAAAAAAGTCGATAGCTGCATTCGTCACAAGTGGGAAGAATTTAAATCTGCATGGCACTTTACTCCAATTGGCTCATTCGCTTGCTTCTACTGGCCATAGTGAGAGCCTATAGCTGGCTGCCACGGATAGGCAGGAAGATTCTATTGGCCAGTGTGAGAGCCAACAGCTGACTGACACGAATGTTACTCCAATTGGTTCATTCGCTTGCTTAAACTCAACGTTGATTCTGATTCTTCAGAACTGGGTTGGATGTGAAAAAGTATTTGTTGTTAACATTCTTTTTTCATTCGGTTTTTCCAGTTACGAGTCCTTTTTTAAAGCTGATCGTTTTGTGTTCATTTTGTTTAGTTCTTTTTTCGTAAAAGATTTAATGTTTACTATAGAGCTTAGAAAAAATTCGCAGTGTGAGATGGGCAAGAAGTAAGGCATGTAACAACATCAGCACGGCAAATGGCACTGCTTTAAAGGCAAAGAAGGGCAAAAATATTTTAAGTCAAGTGATAGTGATTGCTGTACGAGTCGTACGATTTTTTAATCAAGCACGGGCAACGCCGGGCCATGCTGCTAGTCTGGCATATAAGACGCAGGGGAATTTACGATTTGTAGCTAAAAAAAAAAAAGAAAAAAGAAAATGCGTTTTATATGTTGTCAAATACGGTAGCTGGAAATCTAATCCAGGACTTCTTGTAAATTTCTTTCAGAGGTAGGTCACTGCCATTTTAAATTTTTGTTTCAATTGGTCATACGTATTTTTTTGTTTTCTTTCTCTTTCTCTTCCCTACAGTAACTATTCCATCTGATCTTCCCACTTGAATTCGTTTTTTCTTAAGTGATGTTCTCCGTGGTATAGTGCGCATAACCCCGTCACTAGTCTCAGGCGTCATTTCTAAATTAGACCCCCGAAAGGGAAGCTGAGGTGATGGGATCCAGACATCGTCCTAAAGAAATGTACTCCCGTGCTGGCTCCAGTTTTCGCTAAACTCTACATCTATTTGCCTCACTGCTTCCTTGCTTGTTGGAAGTCCTCTCCAGCTCCTGTTTTTAAGAAATCTGGAGAACCTTCTGACCCCTCTATTACCCTATTAGTCACCTACCTCTTTTCGGAAAAGTATTCGAGACTTTAACCACTACTGAATTGGTTTATCATTTTACCTCTCACGACGTACGATCTGATAAACAATGTGGCTTTCATTTTGCCAGGTGAACCGCTGACGTTCGAACGGCCATCACTGAATATGTTTATCAAGCTCTTGATAACGGCGAAGTTCGAGCTGTGGCTCTAGATATCTTGAATGCGTTTGACAGGGTTTGGCACGCTGGTCTTCTACGTAAGCTTTCGGGATACGATATTGCAGGACAATTGTTCGATTTAATCCAATTAATTTTGAACGGGGTCGCTTCTAGATCCTTTCACACGAATGCGGGTGTCCTCCGGAGCCCTACGCTGTTTCTGATCATCAGTGATATTTCTGATGTCACCAGTTCCCAAGTAGGCATTTACTTCTGTTTCAATATCAAATCCGAGCTGACAAAGTTAACCTGGCGAGCTGCTCTTGAAAAGAACCTCTCATACATGGTTAACTCAGGCAGGAAATGGCTCATAAATTTCAATGCATCCAAAACTGCTCAGTATCTATGCTGATGACACCGTTAGACAAGAGTAAACAGTTAAGTCTGATGGGTTCGATAAGGTCAAATTGTCAGCTGATTCAATAAAAAAAAAGACCAACTTATTGCTAACTGAGGCAAAGAATGCCTTGTAACGACTCCAAAAGGAAATTTCTCTATTAATCGTCTGAGAGAACCCTTTCTGCATTTCGTGGCTAATGCTAACATCCGGAAGAGTGATTGGTTGCCCCCTCCTTCTCGAGCTAACGTTTTCCGATGAAAAGTGGAAAAATAATGAATAAATTCCAAGGTCTGCTGCTAGGAAAATTGGTTCTGTGTCATGGCCGACTTTTTTTATCGCCTGAATATGTCATATATTTATAAATCTACCATTCATCCATGCTTAGACTACTGCTGCCTTATATGGTCTGGTGCTCCTGCAATATATTTAGAGATCCTTGATAAAACCCAAAAAAGAATCTGCAATGCCAGTGGCTCTGATCTGGCATCTCAACTTCAGTCACTTTCTCAACGGCAAAACAGCTTGTGTGTGCCTTTTCTATAAGTATGTAAATTACTCCTTGGGGGGATTTGTAACGTTTCTTTATCCCTCAGTTGCGTCTGTCTTTGAGCAGAGTATGCTCAGGGACTACTCTGTCAAAGGACAGAGTTGTAACTGAGGAAAATTATACTGAGAGGTGCCCAGACCTGGGCCACAGCTGCCCGAGGCCGTGCCCTCTCACAGCACCAGAGTGAGGAATCGGTGCTCGCACCGAGGCCAGCGCAACCGACGGTTGCGGGGACTGTGGGCAATTTTTTTGTTCCTTGCCCGGGTGTTCGCGCTCGGGTCCCCACCTTAAAAAGGAACTTGTGTCACATCTTTCCTATAAATACTTTCATGGTAATTGTTTTGATGCACTATATATTTTTTTAACAATGATATTTCCCCTGTACGAGGCCCGAGATCAAGCGGTTCGTAGAAAGCTGCTGTCCCAGTGGACATTACATATCACCAAAGGAATACGAAAGTAATGAAGGTGGTTCGCTATAACGTGCCTGGTATGCCGGGTCTTAGCCGTGAATGTTAGGACTGGTTGAAATAAGGAATGTAGTTTGTCGCTTTTCTCATGAAAAGTGTTCAGACGGAGTAGTGAGACATTTAGACGTTTCGTATTGGGAGAAACGTACTGTAGCGTGGAAAATAATTCGTCACACACAAAGAGGCGGAGACGCATTTGAACTCGTTCGAGACATATACCCATATATGGCAGCAGTAATCCATTTTACCCCCTCATCTTGTTCTTATAAAGGTGGAGGATAGCAACAGGAGTCTGGTACTTATTGGAGCGCAACAGGAAACCGATTACTTTACCAGCATCTTTAGCGATAGACCGAATGTAAGATTTCCATTTAAGGTTTCCGTTTACTAAGTCCCAATAGGCGGTCAAAGCACAGGGCATCCCTGAAGGAACATTCGTTCATCGTGATCGTTCACGCACCAGTTGGCGGTGATGAAATGTATTTAGACTATGAATTTAAGCGCAGTGTTAGATTGGCGGCAAGATCTCATTTTACAGTTGAAATGGTTAGATGTAACCGTAAGTTCTATGCTAACAGTTCCTTCTCTCGCACTTCTCGCTTGTGGAACTCCCTTCTAATCTCTTGCTTCCCAGTCAACTTTAATCTTCAAAAAATTAAATGCAATGTCAAGCGTTATCATCAGTCTTTAATATTTTTATGTAATACTCGAGTTTTTTTTTAATTCCACTGTCTATCGACGGTTCCAATTCAGAGTTTTCCCTTCATTAGAACTCAGTCAACCCTGCCATTTAACGTAAAATGTGGGAGGAGAAATGCAGTCGTACATTTTCTAAAAGGTATTTGTACCTTTAGTAAAAGTCAGAGCGTCGGCTGAAAATTGAACTCGGCTTGTCGATCTCACTTATGCGCTGATGGCCGCTATGCTACATATGTGAGAATGTAATCGTCTTAGGAAAGCAATTTTATTAAGATATGAGGCGGTAGGTTTAACATCGTGTGTAAGATGAAAAGAGAGTGCGAGGTTCAATTGAATATAATAATTTTGGAAAAAAAGTCTAATTGGAACTGTAAGGATTTGAAACTGAGAATCCTAAGTAAGGGGTTCAGAAAGGGTTACACGAAATCACATGCGAGACTGAAATTCCCACAGAGGAATTTTAGCTTGTATTGACTGGCTGAAATCATACTATTCTCACATCTGCTCGTATTCATACGTAATTTTGGGGACGGCGAATGGAATTTCCTGTGGCCCTGGGCATCTGTCGTCTCCTCCGAACAAGCAGGACGCATGAGCGGTATATTGCATAAATATTAGTCGTTGGAATGCGCAGTGAGTCAGTTAAGTTCGAGTCCAGTTCCGATTGCTAGGTGTGTCAATTAGCTCGTCGCGTCAAGCACACCTGAAAAGTAATTTCGTTTCCACAAATTTCATAGCAACGGACGGCTGAACTGAACCTACCACCCATACTGGAATAACTTAGTTCCACTGGGCAATTTTCGTTTTTTTTTTTATAATTTAAAATAATTTTTTATTATTGAAGATGATTCCGCTTGTCGAGACGTCTATTCCTATGAAGGCATCATTCACCAAGAATCCGGAAGAAAAGAACACCGCAGCTCAGCGAGAACGGAAGAAAGTAAATAATATTTCGTCCCTCTCGCCTGGAATCCCAACGTAAGCTACTAAGGATATGACCAACTGTGAATAGCACATGGGGACACACAGAGTAAAGTTACCATGGGAAAGTGTGTATGTTCATACATAAACGTCTTAACAGTTGATTAACCAATGGCTGTATCCTCAACACGACCGTCTCGAAGAGGATCAGACAGGTTTGAGTCTTTAAAGGTAAATGACTCTTGTTTCGACATTTGATTGTCATAATATATTTTCAATTATCACAATATACTCTAAATGAGATTACAGAAAAAAAAAACATTGAAAATTAGAAAAAGGGATTGTCGGTAAGTAATTAATGTAAATCTTAAAATATTATATATTTATCACTTTTAAAATCATGAGGTCAATTAAAATACGCTACCTTGGTTTCGATCTGACAGTCTCTTCGGGTGATACTTTTAAAATAACCACTTTAACGCTTTATTTAAAAAATAAAAGAACGTTACATAATTATCTTTAAAATAACAGGAGCATGATGATTGAAAGACAGGCCATTGAGTGCAATTAATCTTTATATATATATATATATATATATATATATATATATATATATATATATATATATATATATATATAAAATACATTATTTATATAGTCACAAATAATAATAAAACAGTATAAAGTATATTTACCGGCCTGAATGTCCGAGAAATTTCATAGAAAATACGCGTAATTCATTCAGTCGGAAAGAAACTTCAACAGAATGCAGAAAGCACGGGACGGCCGTTTCGTCCTATATTTGGGACTCATCAGTGCGCATCCACAACCGAGAATTGAAACCCTGACAGTTAAGTTATCAAGCAAACGGTAGCAAATCAGACTCAATATAGCGCCGCTCGCTCACATATTCCGTTGAACTCAACTGAAATTCTCTGTAACCATAGGACTGTGCCCCCGGGAGCCACGACTATTATCACCTAGCCGCTCAAACTGAAGCATTAGAAGCCGGGTCAAGCTATATTGAGTCTGATTTGCTACCTCTGCGTTACCTAGGCAAGTTGGAACAGTTTGTATGACGTTTGCTTGATAACTGTGAGGGTTTCAATTCTCGGTAGTGGATGAGCACTGCTGATGAGTCCAAATATAGGACGAAACGGCCGTCCAGTGCTTTCTGAGGAAGTTTCTTTCAGACTCAATGAATTAATTATATATATATATATATTTCACATATATATGGAAAATGTGTATATATATATATATATATATATATATATTTCACATATATATGGAAAATGTGTGTATATATATATATATATATTTCACATATATATGGAAAATGTGTGTGTATGTATATATATATATATATATATATATATATTTCACATATATATGGAAAATGTGTGTGTATATATATATATATATATTTCACATATATATGGAAAATGTGTGTATATATATATATATATATTTCACATATATATGGAAAATGTGTGTATATATATATATATATATTTCACATATATATGGAAAATGTGTGTATATATATATATATATTTCACATATATATGGAAAATGTGTGTGTATATATATATATATATATATATTTCACATATATATGGAAAATGTGTGTATATATATATATATATATTTCACATATGGAAAATGTGTGTATATATATATATATTTCACATAGATATGGAAAATGTGTGTATATATATATATATTTCACATATATATGGAAAATGTGTGTATATATATATATATTTCACATATATGGAAAATGTGTGTGTGTATATATATATATATATTTCACATATATATGGAAAATGTGTGTGTGTATATATATATATATATATATATTTCACATATATATGGAAAATGTGTGTGTGTATATATATATATATTTCACATATATATGGAAAATGTGTGTGTGTATATATATATATTTCACATATATATGGAAAATGTGTGTATATATATATACATTTCACATATATATGGAAAATGTGTGTATATATATATACATTTCACATATATATGGAAAATGTGTGTATATATATATACATTTCACATATATATGGAAAATGTGTGTATATATATATACATTTCACATATATATGGAAAATGTGTGTATATATATATACATTTCACATATATATGGAAAATGTGTGTATATATATATACATTTCACATATATATGGAAAATGTGTGTATATATATACATTTCACATATATATGGAAAATGTGTGTATATATATATACATTTCACATATATATGGAAAATGTGTGTATATATATATACATTTCACATATATATGGAAAATGTGTGTATATATATATATATATTTCACATATATATGGAAAATGTGTGTATATATATATATAACACATATATATGGAAAATGTGTATATATATATATATATATCACATATATATGGAAAATGTGTATGTGTATATATATATATCATATATATGGAAAATGTGTATGTGTATATATATATATCATATATATGGAAAATGTGTATATATATATATCATATATATGGAAAATGTGTGTATATATATATCACATATATGGAAAATATATGTATATATATATCACATATATGGAAAATATATATATATATATATATAAATATCACATATATATGGAAAATGTATATATATATATATATCACATATATATGGAAAATGTATATATATATATATATCACATATATATGGAAAATGTATATATATATATATATCACATATATATGGAAAATGTATATATATATATATATCACATATATATGGAAAATGTATATATATATATATATCACATATATATGGAAAATGTATATATATATATATATCACATATATATGGAAAATGTATATATATATATATATATATATATATCACATATATATGAAAAATGTATATATATATTTCACATATATATGGAAAATGTCTATATATATATTTCACATATATATGGAAAATGTCTATATATATATTTCACATATATATGGAAAATGTATGACAAATTGGTAAAAGTTTTTCTTGACACTTTTCGTTCTTTAGTTAGTTACTTAAACGAACTAAATTTGTTATGTTGGTGCGGCTACCCATGCGAATGAACAAAGGATGTTACGAAGTTATTTTTTAATTCAAATCCTTTTATCACTTTTGTTAGTAGATACCCCACACTGATAATAGAAATTGTGGGATTTCTGCCGACAAAAGTGATGAAAAGAAAAAGAATCTAAAATAAATCGGCCAGATTAAAAAAGAAAATTCTCAACATACCTGGTTAGTGTGCATGTGTAGTAACACCAACATAATTTAGTTCGATGAAATCCTAAAGGACGGAACGAGTCATAAGAAATCTTTTCACTTTGTCATACATTTCCCCACCCCCAGTATTGTTCCTCATATATAAAATATATATCGTTATCTCAGGTTTAAAATTTGCTATAGTTATATAGAAAGAGCGTTCAGATTGAACGTTTGCTGATATAGACTGTGAATTTTGAATCAACATAGGCTTGGTGATTGACCCTTTCACATCAAGATCACATTGAGGCGTGTAACCGACTTTCACTATGTAGTTTTGTTTCCGCTATACATGTTCTCATACATACAATTAAAGTTTCTTTTATGCATATGTTTAAGCGGCAATATTATGGTTTGGTTGTTTGGGGTTTTATGGCATATCAACCACTATGGGTTATTTAATGCCAGATCCAGTATTTACTAAATATATCAAAAACGTATAGCTGGAAACATCATTGTTTCAAAATGTATAGTTGGCAACATCATTGTTTCAAAAAACGTATAGCTGGAAACATCATTGTTTCAAAAAAGTATAGTTGGCAACATCATTGTTTCAAAAAAGTATAGTTGGCAACATCATTGTTTCAAAATGTATAGTTGGCAACATCATTGTTTCAAAATGTATAGTTGGCAACATCATTGTTTCAAAAAAGTGTAGTTGGCAACATCATTGTTTCAAAAAAGTGTAGTTGGCAACATCATTGTTTCAATGTGCTGGAAAAGACCTGGAAGTTCACTATTTTTCCATAGCTGGGACCTCAACAGGTGCTACCACCCCGGGTCAGGGTGAACCTGGGAACACCAGCAATTAAGGTGGTTCCACGCTTCCTCAAAACCTCCTGATCAGAGGCCTTGCTGTTGGATGTAGTTTAACGTCGTACCCAGGACGGGCAATATTATGATATGGATACTGAAGCATGGTCAGGGTGACATGCTGTATTTCATTTCATGCAATAGTGGAAATAAAAGTAATGTAAGTGACTTTGAACGGAGAATGATCGGGATTGCCAGACGGGTGAATTTGGGCATTAAAAAAACAAACGAACAAAAACAAAACAACAACAAAAAACAGTAAATACACTAATATGTGAGGATTTTGTTTTTACGTATAACCAACGGTAAGGTTTACAGACAATGGTCAGAAAAACAAAGAAAATCCACTGAACAGCCATTCGGCGGGCTGAAATACCTCATGAACATAAGTTGTCATAGGAGATCGGACAGATAGGTTAAAGTTGATGAAAAACAACACTAGCTCAAATGGTTACCCTTCACAACGGTGTTATGAAGGAGAGCATCTTTGAAGAATTTTTTTTTACAGCAGAAGACCCCTAATATTAAATCAGAATCAGAAGCTACAGTTCGCAGACAATCACCAAAATTGAATGATAAGAGATTGTCAAAATATTACCTGGTTTCATATTCCAATGGTCGTAACAGAATTTGGCTCAAACAACATTCAAGTATGGATCCATCCAGCCTTATATCAATTCTTTATGCCGGTAGTATGGGATGTTTTCCTGGCATATACTGAGACCCTTTTATCAGTAAAAGATGGTAGCCTACCTCGGTTTTGTAGTTGACCACGGGGCTAGATTCATGACTAGAGCGCCCCACATGTTCTTGTGGCATATCAACCTCAATGGGTCATTTAATGCCGATAACTTTTTTTTCCTGCTAATATTTTCGTTTTGTCAAAAATCTATTTCTGTTAATATTTTTTTCCTCAAAAATGAATACCTTGTAATATGTTTTAATACCAGAAATAAATTTTCAGCTACGTTTTTGAAAAAAAATTACCAGCTATACGTTTTTGAAAAAATAGTACCAACTATACGTTTTTGAAAATATATTTTTACACTTTTATAATGCTTTTTACCTCAGTTTCAAGGTTAACTATTTGCCCATAGTTATGACCCTGACAGGTGCTACCTACACCGGGTGGACCTGGGAACACCAACAATTAAGAGGTGGTTCCATGCTCCTCAAAACCCCCAGATCAGAGGCCTTGCTGTTGGACGTAGTTTATCGTCTTACCCAGGACGCGGATGTAGTTTATCGTCATACCCAGGACGCAAATTCATTATTATTTTAGCACAGAAATACATTGCAAGTGATTCTGTGATAGGAAGACATTGCATATTACTATCAAATGCATTGAAAATCACGAAAAAAGTTTGTGGTTACGAGTAAATGCAAGTTTTGCTGACAGATTAGGACGATATCATGTACGAGTTCGTAAAACGACATATATGTTTACAAATATAAAAATGTTGTGAAGTTTTACGAAGTAAGATGCAAAATAATTTCAAGTAAAAAAAATATAAAAAGCAGATAAACTTAATTGAATAAATGGCGAAGTTTCTAGATGAGATTGTTTAAAAGCCTAAGTGTCAAGTGTTTAATTATTTTTTAAAAATTGGTTTTGGTTTTTTCCCTCTAGATCAATAAACCAACCGTTGAAACCATTGAAAACATTGTTTTCTGTCAATCGTATTTCTGCTTTTCTTTCTGTTTTATCTAGATTTCTTATTTTCCAACGCTCAGAAACCTTTTTACTGCTAGTACATGGTTTGTTTTTATCGTCCTGAAATGCTAACAAAGGGAAGATCGAAAACGTGACAAAACTACAAAGATAAGCTTCATTAGCTTAATCAGAGAGACTTGAATTTGTGGTAGGGAGACCTCACCGTGGACCTGATTGAAGTTACTGCCGAGTAGGATTCTCTGTGTGTTCTACATATTCAAGTCTTTGCCTGATGTCATAGAAGCTATGTATATAACGTTAGTATTAATCAATGCTGAAGTGACTTCGATCTTCACCGAGTGCTTCATATTGTACATTTGTGCAAGTTAAATACTGTTTACCATATAATCTAGTCGTCGGTATGACGATAAACCACATCCGACAACAAGGCGTCTCTTAGGGAGATTTTGAGGTTGGTGGAACCACCTCTTAATTGATGTTCGCATGTCCACCGTGATCCGTAGTGGTAACATCTGGCAAGGTCTCAGCTATGGGCAAATAGTAAGCCCCTCAAGCAAAGAAAACACTATGAAAGTATAAAAATACATTTTCATAGTAAAATAAAATCAATACGATTTTATGTAAAAAAAAAAGGAAAAAAAAAATTACCAAATATACATATTTATAGTAAAATTAGCAACAGTACATAATATATTTAGTTGTAGGCATCCAATTGTTTAAATTATCTATAGCAAGAAAAAAATACACACACACTAACCAAGGCGAACGAACAAAAAAAAGAAACCAAGAACAAACGAAACCAAGAACAAACGAAACCAAGAACAAACGAAACCAAGAACAAACGAAACCAAGAACAAACGAAACCAAGAACAAACGAAACCAAGAACAAACGAAACCAAGAACAAACGAAACCAAGAACAAACGAAACCAAGAACAAACGAAACCAAGAACAAACGAAACCAAGAACAAAACCTTGAATCGTTTATACAAACTTTTCACACCACTATACAAGGAAAATTGGAAAGTGTAATGAAAAAATTTCAACGTTAGGAACTTGCTTGAATTTAATATTTTTTTGCGATGCACACACAGACACACATCTTATACTACTAATACCGCGGATCCCAGTACCGTGCCGAATTATCCATTTTGGACTAACCAACAAAAGGACGCCCAACACTAATACTACTTTGACCCAATATTTCGAATAGTCTAAACATTAAGTTAGAAGCATACACAAAACACGAAGTATGCATGAAATCATTTATTCTCAACGTGGGTGTTTTGAACTCATGAAAGGCAACAGGTTTTCTGATGCTAATCTCGAGTCGAGTGACTCATTGCGTCTTATCGAGCAAACGTGAAGTGGAAATATTATAACGAATTACACTGAATTAATTGTTAGGCCTGCTGATAAGAACTTAGATTTAGCGTGTCATGCTGGATAATTTTTCGACAGAATCTATCTTATATATCTTATAAGTCTACCATTCGTCCAAGCATGTCATATCTGGTCTAATGCTCCTGCAATGTATTTAGAGATTCTTGATACCATCAAAAGAAGAATCTGCAATGTTATTGATCCTGACCTGGCATCCCGGCTTCAGTCACATTGTAACTGCCATAAGCTGACTTTCCTATAAATATTTTAATGTTGTTCTAATTAGCTTTCCTCTTTGATACGTAGACTTGAATTTAAGACTGAATTTAAAGGCAATACTAGATTGATGACAAGGTTTTATTTTACAGTTGAAATAGCTAAATGGAACCGCAAGTTCTATGCTGACAGTTTCTTTTACCGAATTTCTCGCTTGTGAAATTCTTCCAGCCTTTTACTTTCCAGAAAACTGATATTCAAAAATCCGAATGCAATGTAAATCGTTATTTCCTGTTCTTAGGTTTTCTTTAATTTTTTCTCTCTCGTTCTCTCACACCCAATAACCTTCTGCGTCTTAGTGATTTTATTGCCTTGCTTGGGGAGAAATGATTGAAAAGAAAGTAAAGTAAACCGTTTAAATGATATGAAAAATTTGTTCATCTTTTTGCCTATACATTGACACGTGCAGACGTATTTTAAACAGTTGCTGCAATTGGAGTAGGTTTATGGCGTAAAAATCTGCAAATTAAAATGTAGGAAAATTCAGCGGCTTAACCCAGTGACCCGCTGCTTAGCTGTCCTTGCCACATTACTTTCCGTAATGAGACAAAACAAAAAAAAGTTATATTGAACTCGTAAAGCAAGCGGATTAAAGTTCTGTTATAGTGAAAGACACCTTGTCTAGATAATAGCGTCTCCCACCAATTATAAGTAGGAGTCAGGAGTAGTCAAGAGAGGAGTAGTGTTCAGCGACCACAACTCGATTACTCTGCGTAACACTTTATTACAAGTTCCTAACTTTTCTGTACGTTTAACCTATTTAGGACGCATTTAGTCCGAATACAGTTTCTATTGTGGAAATAACTCCACAACAAGTTCACATCGGGCAAGCCAGATTGAACAAATATCTCAAAAAGATTGCTGGGACAGACGAAGTTAATAACCATTGAAGTAAACAACTTTATCCAGATTAAAAATCTCTTGTGTGCATATATACGTGTGTGAGTGCGCACGCGCATGACTGTGTGTGAGTGCGCACGCGCATGTGTGTGTGCGCACGCGCATGTGTGTGTGTGTGTGTGTGTGTGTGTGAGTGCGCACGCGCATGTGTGTGTGTGTGTGTGTGTGTGTGTGTGCGCACGCGCATGTGTGTGTGTATGTGTGTGTGTGTGAGTGAGTGCGCACGCGCATGTGTGTGTGTGTGTGTGTGTGTGTGTGTGTGTGTGTGTGTGTGTGTGTGTGTGAGTGCGCACGCGCGTGTGTGTGTGTGTGAAAACGTTCAAAAGACTAACCAACTCCAGAGTTTCGTGTGACAACGCTCTTAAGGGTGAGAGACTCCTAATAATCGGACTGACGAGCATTTTTACGCGAAACTTGAATTGTGCAAGTCTTTTGAACATTTCCGGCCATACGTATAGACTATGATGCCTGAACTTTTCTTCTATGCCCTTCAGATATTCTACTCGGCCTAATTTGTTATAGTAGTTTTTATTTACATGGGGACTATTATTCTCATCTTTGTTCTAATCACAGCCTTCAGGCCGTTGTATCGCCCGGCCTTGTTTAAGTAGTTTTAGATCAGTGAATTTCACACTTAAATACTTATGTAAACTAAATGTAGTAAACTGTTCTCTTTCCGCTGATCATGTCTAGGATATATCCTCTCTAGTTCTTATTTAGATCTGGTCACTTATTACTACCCGCCTTTCTATCGTGCACACACAGCGTGACACAGGATTAAACTCAATAGTAATTCTTACATATTTTGATGTGTCATTGATTATATATATATATATATATATATATATATATATATGAGTAAGTAATCCAAGTGAATCAAGTGAATCAAATATTAAAAATGACTCACAAAAGAGGGCTCAATATATTTATTACAGAGCATAGAAATGAATTACATAAAAAATGAAACTCAATTGTACCTCATTATTATGACCATTTCGCTCCTTGGGATAAATTGCTTGGAGCTTGTCAACATTAAAACGTTTGCATTATTGGGAAAACAGAATCGGTAAATCTAGTTCTGTTTCTGTCAATCAATTCATGTTAACTTCGTAAGAATTCCACACAGAAATGCATGAAACTAGTTACTCTTTGTTTTCAAGATTATATATATATATATATACATAGACACATTATATATATATATATATATATATATATAAAATCATAAAAGTGAAACTCAATTCAATGCAATTTTTATGGACATTTCGCGCTTCAGGATAAATTTCCGGGAGCTTGTTAATACAAACGTTTTAGTGTTGACAAGCTCCAGGGAATTTATCCCGAAGAGCGAAATGGCTATAAAAAAGGGGTACAATTGAGTTTCACTTTTATGATTTTATATATATCAAATGAAAACAAAAAGTATATCAGGTTTAAGTAGTTTTCATGCCTTTCTGTAAGGAATTCGTACGAAGTTAACATTAATTGATTGAAAGATCCAGAACTAGATTTACCGATTCTGTTTTCCCAATAAGGCGATTCTACACTGGACCTTCTGAGGCTGTATTCCTCGGAAGATAATGACAATATACAATATATCTCTATCTATAAAAGGCAGGGTGTGTGTGTGTGTGTGTGTGTGTGTGTGTGCGTGTGTGCGTGTGGTGTGTAACGAATGCACGGCGGCAACTTTCGAGAGATTTGCACCAAAATTTACATGCACATGCTCCAAGTTAGCGAAAAAGCCAAAACCGACTTTGCATTTCCCAACTCCAATCGATAGTGGAAATAATCGATTTTTTCATGCTTATAGGGCAGTTTTCAGGCGGGTTGCGGCCATTTTCTACTGGCCAGAGTGAGACCCTATAGCTGGTTGCCACGAATAGGCAGGAATATTCTATTGGCCAGCTTGAGGGCCAACAGCTGACTGACACGAATGTTAACTAGCATGCTAGCATGCAAAATATCGATAGCTGCATTCGTCACAAGTGGGAAAAATTTAAATCTGCATGGCACTTTACTCCAATTAGCTCATTCGCTTGCTTAAACTAAACGTTTGATTATGATTCCGCAGAACTGGGTTGGGCGTGAAAAAGTATTTGTTGTTAACATTCTTTTTTCATTCGGTTTTTCCAGTTACGAGTCCTTTTTTTTTTTTAAAGCTGATCGTTTTGTGTTCATTTTGTTTAGTTGTTTTTTCGTAACAGATTTAATGTTTAGTATAGAGCTTTGAAAAATTCACAGTGTGAGATAGGCAAGAAGTAAGGCATGTAGCAACATCAGCACGGCAAAGGGCGCTCCTTTAAAGGCAAGGAAGGGCAAAAATATTTTAAGTCAAGTGATAGCGATTGCTGTATGTGTCGTGCGATTTTTGAATCAAGCACGGGCAACGCCGGGCCATGCTGCTTATATATATATATATATACACACGACATTCCTGACATCATCTTTTCTCAACTCGGCTTGGTATTGATAGTGATGACACTACTCCTGTATTAATAGTAAGTCTGAATCGTTTGTTAATTTTCACTAATGCAAAGCGAAACTATTTCTTTTAATATTCTAAAATAACCACTTTGCCTTTAAGTCAAGCGATAGCGATTGCTGTACGAGTCGTACGATTTTTGAATCAAGCACGGGCAACGCCGGGCCATGCTGCTAGTGACTTTATAAGCCGAATACGGAACGATTGAACTTGCACATCGATGTAATTTATTATTTCAGTTAATTTTTCCCATGTTCTGTCAAACTATCATTAAAACTTGACAATATAGCCAACCCGCCCCAAGAAGGACAATAACTATGTGAACATTCTTATAACTGTTGTCCATGAAGGGTTGGAACGTCCATGAGTGTCCGAATCCGAATAAATGGGCTTAATGATTTGGAAAACAAGTCAACAGGCCATCATTTATTTTCCTCTTCCCAAATTGATGTCTTACAGAGAATGTAAATTAACTTTACTATTGCTATTTATTTGCATTGAAATGTATTGTAAATGTTCAAGGTTGAAACCGTTTGCAATAAGTTAAGGTTCTAAAATGTATACATTCAATGGGGGACTTGCAAAGGAAATAGAAATCTATTTATCGCGTGCTTGATGTGTGTTCATGATAATACAAAACATTGGCGCATCTGGCTTTGTACAATGTTTAGCAAACTCTTCTCGCAATCTAATCATTACAGGGATCAATTCAATCTTCCGGGGTGTCTGGCTATTGTTGCATTGTATTCTTTTGAAGCTGTTTAAGTATCAATGATTAAAAAGTAACCAATGGCACGATCTTTTTAAAAGTATTTTGAAAATGCCCAAACGACCTTTAAGCGTGCCCTCAACAGTGGAAACTGATCTATAGAAATGAAACGGTCTTCGTGTGAAGTATTTCGCTTGAAAGAACTTTTATTGGAGAAAACTTCACTTTTGTTTTCGGTATAACAATAACCTGTGTTTGAAAAAAAAAAAACGGCTCTTTACTTTTCCTACCATCATGATTGTAATTTTGATGCAAGGTCACAAAGTTGAGCTCCGTATGTATAAATACGAGCGATGCTAGAAAATTGTTCAATTCCGTTGGCGTTTAAATTGTTTAACTCCTTTGGCTTTTAGACGTTGCAGGCGTCAGTGATTGACCGTATGTCTAATATTTAAAACATTGACAGCCAGGGATCAATTACGTAATCTGAATTCAAATGCCGTCTTTATAATAGCCAGCCAATAATTTTTTTTTTAGAAGTGGATTTATAGTATGAACTGAAGTCTTACTATTGTTTTAACACTAAAAGTAACACTGAATAAACTCGTTGCTGGTGCCTGCAGATAATAATCTGTCAGAAAATGCGAGATAACTCACAGCCAGCACCATAGTACAAACTGCCAGCCACGAGTCATCTGGTGCTTGGTAGGCAATGGGTTTACAATGAAGCAGCTTCATAGTTTACAAAAATCTATGCAGCTTCATATATTCTTGTTTTCACTTCTTGATATAATTTTCTTCATGGTCAAATAATATATGTGGCGAGGTGTTATCAAAAATGGGGACAATAGTCCGTCTGTAAATAATGGTAAAAAAAACCCCGTAATTTGATCAGGGTATTGATGGAACATTTTTATTTAGTCCCTCTCTGCGGCGGTCACAGATTAATAGACTTAAGGCAAGAGGAATTGGTTCTACAGAAGGATTCTGAGAATACCTGGACAGAGCTTGTAAACAATAAAGTTTTAAGGAAAATGGAAACAAAATGGGAATTTAAATTTAGAATCAGAAAGATAGTTTTGAATTTTCTACGACACAACGAAGAAACTGCTTAGTGAATTTGACACTGGATATATTGCAGGCAAGAGAGGTAGAAATTGTATCTTACCAGCTGATCATGATCATGACCCTCACAGAACAAATATTTAATTTCGCTTGATTTTGTTTCACGGCATATAAAAACCTCGATGGGTAATTTCATGACGATAACTAAACATTTTGTAAATACGTTTGCACTGAAATTTTAAAATTATGTTTTTAGATATATTACTTGTAATTACTTGGATTATTTACATTATTCGGACTGTCATCCTTATCTTCATTGCTATATTCATAACGTTTCGGCCGTTGTACGCTTCGGCCTTCTTCAGCTGATTGGAATTTTGAACCGAGCCCTTTCTTTCGTCCACTGGGGTAGATTGTTCTAGTTCCACATGCCCCAGTTGACGAAATAAAAGGTTCAGTTGAAAATTCCAATAACCTGAAGGCCGGAGCGTACAACGGCCGAAACGCGAATATGGCAATGAAGATGAGGATAATAGTCCGAATCATGTAAATAGTAATTCATATACTTCATATAGACATTTCTGAGAAAATATATTCTTTGTCATTTTACTAGTAAAAAAAAGGATATTTTTTTATGAAAAATAGTAATATCACTACAAAATGTATTGCTGGTATTTTGACTATAAAAATACGTTTTTATTTTTATTTACCTGTAGCTGGAAAACTAAAACGTGCTACCACTTCGCTGTCAGCATGGACAAGTGAACAACGGCAATTAAGAGCGTGTAGGCCATGCTGCTGGGTGTAGTTCATCTTCAAACTCAGGACTAAACAACAGTTAAGTACAGTCTAGTGAAACGCCTCTCCACTACCACCACACCCTGGAATTCTACTTTGGTAATTTTTTTTACCTCATGAACCGCAAAACTTATTTGCTAGGTTTAGTTTGGTTGGACCTAAGACACGTGTTTACTGCTCAGTAACAATGGTCAACGAAACTAGAGGCGGTCGTTGGGAAGTAATACAACGTCTTTTTTACAAATACTTTCACGCTAATTGCTCCGAGGAGCTGCTTTCGCTGGTTCCTCGGCCCCATGAATTTAAACGTCCTACGAGGCTGGCATCCAGTTCCCACCCCTTCACCGTTGAAACTGTTAGATGTAGACGTCTCTTCTACTCCAATAACTTCATGTCTCGCACATCTCGCCTGTGGAACTCCCTTCCTTATTCATGTTTCCCTGACAAATACAATCTCCAACTATTTAAGTGTAACGTCAATCGACATCTCCAGTTGCCTTGATCTATCCACTTCCCTTCACCACATCCTTTCACCTTTCATTCCTATCTGCTCTCGCTCCAAATCTTCTGTAACCCCCTTGCCTTGATCGATCCACTATCTTTCTCCACATCCTCTCCTTTACCACTCCTATCTGCTCTTCCTCCAAACCTTCTGTAACCCCTTGCGTGCTAGTGGCCTCCAGCTTTGCTTGGGGTGATAAGCTTAAAAAAAAAAAAAAAAAAAAAAAAAAAAAGAATATGCCCATTAGGCCAGCGATGTCTTGTTTTCCCATTGGCACCCTCGATCTAAAAAATGCCACGAGTACAGAGCACAGAGTGAGGGTGGACCTATTCAACTAGACTAGGTTGCTGTTTATTAGCCCACACTGAGACACCCTCCCCACAATTGAACCATGTGAAGAGCGTAACCTTTTTGTAATTTCTTAATAGCAGTATACCACCTGTCCAAAAAGACGAAATCATTTACAAATAGATCGGTACTTCTGCTTTAAAGACAACTCTGCCCCTCTGTCCAAGAGAGGACTGTACTATCAGTTTTTCTTACGCACACGTGTTCTTGACAATGAGCTGAGTGCGAGAATAAAGAAAAAGAAAACTTACGCTTGCTCCTGGGGATTTAATTACTTGGCATCACCTCCCCATTATTCAAGAGAGTTGGGTTAGAGTAATGTGATGACTTTGTGATTTTGGTCGATTATGTTTAGCGGCATATCAAACACCTGAGTTATTTAATGACGAAATCTAAATATCTTTAACACTATCTTATGGCGTCAACTACAGATAAATAGGTATTGTTGGTAATTTTACCTTAAAAATGTCTTTTTATAATTTCATAGTCTTAGTTTTGTTGTGACACTGGCCAAGTTTTATCCATATCTAAATACACGCATGTAGGTAGCTACCATTAAATTATCCATGTTTTACATTCAACCTCCTTATTAAGGTTATTCCTTATGGAGTGTAGTAATATGTCCAATATGTACACATATATAACTTGTGCGCGGAAATGAGTTTCTTCAGCACTATTTGAATTCCAAACTTTTAAAATTTAACGAGCAAATATATAAAAAATGATACTGACCTTGACTACATATTAGTCTTCTGCGCTGTATCCCTTACAGACTAAGGCGATTACGGATCCCCACAACTTCCTGTATTTTTAGCTCTTTTTTTTTTTTTACACTGTACTTCCCACTCCGTTATATATCATTCGTTTACACAAAGTTACTAGGTAGGGTAATCTGTTTCTCTGTCCCTGACTATGTCCCCTGAATGCAAAGTCCTCGTTCGTCATGACGTGTCCCAAAATTTCAACACAACCCATTCCGTTTTATACGTCCTCATGTATACGTTTTAATTTCTTCTTTCTTCGGAAACATTGCCCCCCCCACCTCTTGATAGAAATAAATAAAATTAACCAATAACAAAGAGCAAAATTTCACTTTCTCTAAAAATTTGGTGTACGAGATCTAATCAAAAAGTAACTGGACTATTGCTATAGTAACTGAGCTAAAGTAAGTAGAATTGAAGTCGCTTGGCACTGATTGACCTTGAACTCTGTCGCGCATACAGTAGGTTATAACGTTCTATCACTTCTGTTGTTTATAGCAGTGCTTGGAAGGGAAGTGTGTAGAGTGTGGTCGTCTTACCACACCGGTTCCATCAGTGACCATGGCTTGTTCAGCGGCTTTTGGCGAAAGACAACATTCCCTAAATACTGATCTTTAAACAAACTGGTCGATTATTCAAAATACATTCTTCGACAACAAACTTTGTTTATAATTACTTTTCTATATCTTGACGACAATCGGCCTGTGGTCAGTTACTTATTCAAAACAATTTTTCTAATGACTAACTTTGTGTTTATGAATAATTTCTATGCCCTTGACGTTAAGGAATTGCCTTTTCCTTTTATCGATTTTCCAATATAAATCATACAACTTTCGGCCCATTTTGTATGTTTACAAAACGACACTTCAGATTGTTTATATTACCGGCTTTGCGAATTCTAACAATTCTTTTGGCTTACATTCCTATTCCATTTTGCGTTTCTGATTATCAGAAAGAAAAAAATTCTCGCTTCATATTTCAATTCCTGTTTCCACCTTAACGTTTTTAACCCTTCCAATTCTCCAATTCCTATACGGGTTTTTTACATGAAGTCTTTTAGTCCTAATTCTATACTACCAGTGTCACAATACTGTCTCACGCACACACACATATATATATATATATTTCCAGGTAAGATAAGAACAAATGGTGTATAATTCCACTGTCCGTAACATTTAATTTAAAGGAGAGCTCAATACAGAGTAGAGCGAAATATTCCAAATGTTTCTCCTACAGTAAATAATGTGTGCGTGTGGAGTAATGGATAGACGCCCGGATTGAGGAATC
>OZ038494.1:77929096-77939096 GCA_964036315.1 Acanthosepion esculentum | reverse complement strand
CAGAGACGAACAAAAAACAAAAAAAAACACCACCAGAGACGAACAAAAAACAAAAAAAAACACCACCAGAGACGAACAAAAAACAAAAAAAAAACACCACCAGAGACGAACAAAAAACAAAAAAAAAACACCACCAGAGACGAACAAAAAACAAAAAAAAAACACCACCAGAGACGAACAAAAAACAAAAAAAAACTCCACCAGAGACGAACAAAAAACAAAAAAAACACCACCAGAGACGAACAAAAAACAAAAAAAAAAACACCACCAGAGACGAACAAGAAAAAAACCCACCAGAGACGAACAAAAAAACCACCACCACCACAGACCAACAAAAGAAGTCAACACCACAAACGAACAAATCGTACTGCGCACTCAAAGAAAAAAGACGTTAAAAAACTAAGTAATTTTTGCTTTATCTAGAACCATACAGTTATCTTTTACTAAAACTAAATGAAAAGTGATGTTCGTCGTATTCAGTAACAATTGTCCCATCGATATTACTAGAACAGACCACTTAACAAGGTAAGCGAATTTCATTGGGCCGTGATCTACTTGTGCCAAATTATATTCTTAGTACATCAATAGCATTCTATATTTCTTTTCTATGGGTACCTAACGTAGGACCATTGTTAGCAGACCCGTTAGCTAATGCCCTCAGTTGAAGCTTCCATAGATACCACGCGCCAAAATAAGCGATATCTGGTAAATGATTCTCATCGTTTGGTAGCTGTAGAATTGTGATCCTATGACTTATCGGCAATTTGTCATATCGGGACCGCAGCGATGCAGCAGAGACTGAATAATGTTTTTATTTTTTTTAGTTTATGCTGCTGGCTTTATTCGGGGTATTCCTCTTTTGGACATAGCAGCCATTATTTCTTCGAGGAAGCGAGATGGAGGTAGAGATAACGGGTCTCATTCGGTGGGTTCAGTTACTTACCGTCACGCCGTAGCTCGTCTCAATCTGCTGAAGCCAGATATGCTAAGGAACCCGGGAGCGGAGAGGCGTCTTTATTGTTCTATTTCTGCAACAATACTCTTTTCGATCTTCTGCGCGCGCCCAGTCCTCAATGTTTTGACCAGCATGGTAAGGTATGATATTTTTAACTAGACAACGCATTCTTTAACCTAATTGCAGCGCGATATTGAGCAAGATTGTTCTCAGATCATTTCGGGCAGTGAGTTCGGAGCAGACACTGGCGGTTCCATTATAATGACCTATACACTATGCTCATTAAGGGTTTCAGCTCTTTCCTCCATAGAAGCTTATTAGCAAATACGATTCAGTTAAAGCCAGTTCATAAACTAGTCATTAATTATAACAAACATTCTGCATGGACTTGACCGAACCTAACCAAACTGGAAGCGTCGTACAGTGTGTCTCTTTTGGTTTATTTTATTCATATTGCAAGATGACAAGATTGATGGTTATCTTGTCAAAAGTGAGAATCAATATAGAACACCTGTAAAGACTAGCACCAAGCAAGTGTAGATCTGTACAGGATTGCTTTTAAGTCTGGATTTAAAGCAATTACGCTATCTTTTACCTGTGATCAGGTGAGCGACTGAAGAGATGAAATTGGCTAGTCTTACTGATAAGGTAAATGTAATTGAAAAAGACAACACGATTCGCACAACGAAACAGCTGATTCTCACGCTATATATATAATTTATCCCGCCCAAAGTATATATACACACTTCAGGAAAGGACAATTTTGTCTTTCGTCTTATTTGACTTTTACCTTGGTGGGTGGGTGGTATCCTGAAGGATGTTGCGTATCGCAGAAAACTGACATTGGGTACATTGACGACCCTTAGACCAGAAATTGAAAACGCATGTGAAGCAATCCCACTGAACACTTTGGCCAGCAGTAGCTAGCCTACTAATACATGTCTGGGAGCTAAAGGCCACCATTTTGAACACCACTTGCCATTGTAGAATCGAAAGACAACTTTTATTGATCCATGATGTCTGAATGAATTTAGTATTACAATATCAATTCCTTTCCTGAATGCATGTATGCATTTTTGGGCGGTATCTCATTGAATTATATATAAATAGAAAAAAGGCAGGATGTGTGTGTGTGTGTGTGTGTGTGTGTGTGTAACGAATGCACGACCGCAATTTTCGACGGATTTGCACCAGAATTTACATGGACATGCTCCAAGTTAGTAATAAAGCCAAGACCGACTTTGAATTTCCCAACTCCAATCGACAGTGGAAATAGTCGATTTTTTCATGCTTCTACGGTAGTTTTCATGTAGTTTGCGTCCATTTTCTACTGGCCAGTGTGAGAGCCTATAGCTGGCTGCCACGAATAGGCAGGAATATTCTATTGGCCAGCGTGAAAGCCAACAGCTGACTGACACGAATTTTAACTAGCATGCTAGCATGCAAAAATATCGATAGCTGCATTCGTCACAAGTGGGAAAAATTTAAATCTGCATGGCACTTTACTCCAATTGGCTCATTCGCTTGCTTAAACTCAACGTCGATTCTGATTCCGCAGAACTGGGTTGGGTGTTAAAAAGTATTTGTTGTTAACATTCTTTTTTCATTCGGTTTTTCCAGTTACGGGTCATTTTTTTAAAGCTGATCATTTTGTGTTCATTTTGTTTAGTTCTTTTTTCGTAACAGATTTAATGTTTAGTATAGAGCTTAGAAAAAATTTGCAGTGTGAGATAGGCAAGAAGTAAGGCATGTAGCAACATTAGCACAGCAAAGGGCACTCCTTTAAAGGCAAGGAAGGGCAAAAATATTTTAAGTCAAGTGATAACGATTGCTGTATGAGTTGTACGATTTTTGGATCAAGCACGGGCAACGCCGGGCCATGCTGCTAGTATATATATATATATATATATATATACACACGACATTCCTGATATCATCTTTTCTCAACTCGGCTCGGTATTGATACTGATGACACTACTCCTGTATTAATAGTAAGTCTCACTGAATGGTTTGTTAATTTTCACTAATGCAAAGCGAAACTATTTCCTTTAATATTCTAAAATAACCATTTTGCCTTTCATCAGCAAGGCTAATGCTAACCTCCAGAAGAGTGAATTATTGCACTTTTATAGACTAACATTTTCCTTTAACATGAAGTGGAAAGATTAATGCACATGAATTGCTAGGTCTGATGAGTCATGCTAGACCATTTTTTCCGACATCCTTTGAATATTGCTGTAACATCTGGTTCTTCTGCTGTATACGTAGGGATTATTGGCAAAATTTAAAGAATAATATGCATTCTGATTGGTCCTGATCTGGAATTTTGGCTTTATTCACTTTACCACTCGCCCTAACGTAGTTTTCCCTGTGCCTTTTCTTTAAATACTTTCAGGGTAATTGTTTTGATAAACGGCTGTATGAATTTAAGCGCAGTACTAGATTGGCGGCTAGGTCTCAATTTACATTTGAATTGGCGAGATGTAAACGCAAGTTCTACGCTAACCGTTACTTCTGTCGCACTTCCCGCTTGTAGAATTCTCTTCCGGCTTCTTGCTTCCCAGTCACCTTTGATCTTCAAAGTGTAAAGGCAACTTCAATTGTTAGCTTCTGTCTTAATTCCTGTTATTACTCTCTCGCTAATAGCGTTTTTTTCTCACAGTCAGTAACCCCCTTGCGTCTTCGTGGCTTTATTTTCTTGCATAGGGGGCAAATAAAAAGTATGCCAATGGTTCTGGACATGTTACGATTGTACAGTTCTCTCTTATATATATATATATATATATATATATATATATATATATATATATATATATATACGTGTGTTTGTGTGCTTATGTGGTAACACAAGACAATAAACAAAACGCTCCGATGCATGAGTTGTGTTCTTGATACACGTCATAGAGGATATTAAAAAGACAAAAGCAAGCCTTTATCTTGGTAAATGTAAGGTTTTATTTTGAAATATGTATCAATAAAAAGGTAAAGTGGAGGAAAAACAATTTAATTTTCACTTTGATAAAATCCCACAAATCTTTAAAAGAAACGTTTTCTTTTTTTTTTAGTCTTGATGTGTTTAAGACTTTTTATTATATCCTTACTCTGTCCTAGACATTGAGTTCTACCTGGATCATATCCTCTTGGAATTATTTTTATACATATATGTATGTATATATATTTATATTTTAGATATATGATTCCCTATGTATGTGTATATTTACCACTAATATATATATATATATATATATATATATATATATGCGCGAGATGTGCATGTAACTGAGTATACTGAAATGCTCTCTCCCACTTCCTAAACTCTGACCAAATAACCATGCAGTAGATTTTCTTTCAATCCTTTCTTGGGCGGTCTGGGAATATTTCCGTTTCCAACATAGCATATATAAACAATGTGTACAATTTTATTAAAATTTTAGAAAAAAAAAAGGCAAAAGTAACAGATGAAATGAAGGAATTGGAGAAAAATATTCAACGTTAAACTCGATATGTCAAAGATGAAATGCCAATGTGTCCACCGAAAACAAATTGCAAATGGCATTTCCGTGGAAGCGGTGCAGTCAAAACTAGTAAAATGTGCCAATAATTATTTCGAATTGTCTAAGGAAACTAGTGGAGGGAAAACAATCATTTACTATTGAAATAATTTAATTTTTCTCTCAGTGAAATGTCAATGAGTACGCCCATATATCAGAAATTAATTCCCAGTTGCGATTGACAGTAGAAAATTAAACCTAAACTTTGAGTCAAAGTTTCATATATATATATATATATATATATATATATATATATATATGGAAGCGTTGAACATGGTTCAAGACAAAATGACTTACAAAACATCGAGAGAATCCTCAAACCAATGAGCTGGAAACTATTTCCTGAAAGACCAACACGAATACGAGAATCTAAAGGAAGATTATTATATTATGAAGATTCAGATGAACAAAAACACCCTCAAATAATCAGGTGATGGATTTCGAGAAAGCTTTATTCTCTATTGTTAATAGAAAATCATTGTTAAACTGACGTGGATACATATTGTAGAGTACTTACTAAAGTCACTAGATTTTACAAAAAGGCGTCTGATAGTTAAAGATTGAGGATATAAATTATTGCAGTGTTGATTCTATACAATACCTGTATGTTACATAATCAATATAATACAAATATATTCGATAATACATATATAATAAAAATTATGATATATATATTCTATAATATGTATAATATATACACTGGGTGCGATGGATAAATTGCCGTCGAAATTATGGAAAATGAAAATAACACTGACATCTCATAACAGAGAATATTTACCAAAATTGCACAAAAATATCTTGAAATCTTAAATAGTAAATTTATCCAGTAAAATCGCCACGGCCTTTCTGACGACTTCGGAATCTCCTGCAACTATTCTGTACGATTTCTAAGTTAGTGAATGCTACCATAATCCTTGCTTTCAGTTCGTCTTTGGTGTTACAAGGTGTTTTGTTGGTCTGTCACTCAACTGCGCCCCACACACAATAATCAAGGGCGTTGTAGTCTGGTGAGTTAGGTAGCCAGATGTAAGGGGTAATGTGATCGTAGAAACTGTCTGCCAGCCATGACTGCGTTCTCCTGCTTGTGTGGCATGGTGACAGGTTCTTTTACTCGACATAGGGTCTTCCAGCAGCCACTCTCTTGACTACCTCCCAAATGCACTTTATGTAAGACTCCGTGTTGCGACAATTTACCCATCATACCTTGTATAATACAAATTATATGATATTATATAATATATTTTCTATAATATGTACAATACACATGTAATTGTATACATCAGGGTGTGGCGGAATTACCTCCCGCACACCTATCTCTCTCACACACACACACACACACACACACTTCTCTCTCTCTCACACAAACACACAATTCTAAGACATTAGTGGCAATGGTGTATTCATCTGACTAATGTCTTATTATGTAGGATGTATTTCTGTCGCAACCTGTATATATTCATCCAAATTAGGAAACCAAGGTTTTAATCCACTAACAGAGAATTAGGAGTTTTAAAACTAACCTGATGATGCTGCTACTTGTCACACTTGACATAGTAATTGAAAGTTCAATACCTGCACCGGGCAGTGTCTACTCGTCCACACGTGAATCGGAGCGAGTAAAAACTGGGCAGTACTAAATAAGAACAAGACGAGATATTCCTGGACCCTGACATCCAAAAGGTTGTGATAACAATGCGTACAATCGTCTGCGTGTAAATAATATAACTTGATTTTCAAATACAAAAGATTCCCTTGAATGGCAAAAACTTGATATTGGCGATATAATACGTTGCACGGCGTCTTAAGCGTTCGTATTGCTAAAACAATTGTACAGTGGAGGTGATAATATATTTAACAGATGCGATTGACAGTAGAAATGAAAATCTTTGAGCGACAGCTGTGTTCTCTTAAGTTCAATATTGTTTCGAAGTTTCAAATTCGTGATCGGTATTGTTATTTTTAACTAAAATATAAATACTTTCATTCGCCTCGAATTGATCCGCAAAACTGTTTCATCGTAATGGGATCAATTTGTTAACGGCGAATTTCATAATTTCTTCTCATAACGCAGTAGCAGCTAGGCTATTTTTACGACGTATCGATCGATCCATAATGGAAGCGCCTTGGCATGATTTAATCATTAACTATCTCAACTAGGAATCATTATTACTGTACAGGAAATACAGTTCTTAGCGGGTACCCTAAACTTGTGATCTTGTTCCAGGCAAAGCTTCGCTTAGTAAATATATGGTGTTCAAAAAAAAAAAATTACTTCATTTCGCAGGCCAATAATTTTGGCAATTCTTGTTGAAATAAACTCAAATTTTCACAGAATGTATAGAAACAGACCAAGACTTTATATTTAATGTTTTAATTTTGTTCTCTCATTGAAAATCTGCCAGACAGATGGATCGGGCGTGGTGGAGATGAAGACAGTTTGAGATAGCTGCCGCGGTCCCCGGACCTCTCCATGTGATTTCTTTTTATGTGAAGGGAATAGTCTATGTCCCCGCTCTTCCTGCTAGCATTGATGAACTCAAGAAGAGGATCACTTCCGCACTGGATAATGTTACCAGAAACATGCTACAGCGTGTTTGGCAAGTGCTTAACTACCGACTTTAAAGATCTGAAGGGACACAGAACATAAAATGAGATACTTATCAAATATTGGCTTAGAACATTACATTTCATGCACTAATGAAGAATATTCCATGATTATATATTTTATTAAAACTTATATGCCCTAAGTAAATTTTACATTTAAAATATTAAACATTTTATATAATATTTCATTATTAGAGCAATAAAAGCAGGCATACTAAAGAGCTAGTCATAACAAAAATGTTTTCGTTTATTTGAAGACATATCAATGTCAATGATTTATTTCGTGACAAGGTTTTTCGGATAGGCTCGTATAAATAGAGCTGGGACTTTGACAGGTGCAACCCCCCCGGGTCAGGTGAAGCTGGGATCAACAGCAATTAAGAGGTGATTCCACACTCCCACAAAACCTCCACTACCCCAATCAGAGGCCTTGCTGTCAGATGCTTATAGTCATACCTCCCTATTTTAGTCCGTCCCGGGTAACACCATATATATTACTGCAAATCGGTAATACCATAATATAACGATAAAGAAAAAGCTAAATTAAGACTTGTATCTATACTAGTTAGTGTATGCATCACGTCAAAAATAGTCAGTCTTTCATCTGTAACCCTACACTCGTTGATTTGTAACAGGGTAAGCTAAGTATATAGATATATAATAGTGCAGTATCTACCATCCCTCCTATGTAAGGTGCGCATCATGTTTCTAAATTGTTCGGACTATCATCCTCATCGTTGTTGCTATATTTATCACAATGTTTCGGTCGTTGTACGCTCCGGCCTTCGTCAGGTTGTTGGAATCTCGAACTGAACCCTTCATTTCGTTCGCTGGGGTAGATAGTTCTAGTTCCACGTGTCATGTCAGTTATCTCCTGTTAATTCCCCTCTCCAGGTTCTCCACTGCTTTAACCAGGTATTGAACTCACATTCTTGGGGTCCTGTCACTGGATCTAACTAACGCCTTTATCCACTGTGCCATGTGTCCTTAAGATCTGTGTACGAATTTCTGGGTATTACAAACCTAATGTCTTCAGCAATCATTTTTTACCAGTGCTCATATTGCAATTTTTGCTGTTAACAATGCATGATTTTTTTAAACCAGAGCTCATATTTCAAGTTCCCATACTGTATTCATTTCTATGCTTGGTTGGCTAAGGAGACTTGTAGTCTAGCATGTGTGCTGATTTCTTAAATTTACCAATTTTCCAATGATGTTCTATGTATGACTTCAAGGGCGGTGATTTCCCTTTTCTATCCATATGTGGTCAGCCACACCCGATTTTTCCACTTCCCATCGTGTTACGGCACCACCTGAAGAAGGCCGGAGCGTACAACGGCCGAATCGTTGTGATAAATATGGCAACAGAGATGAGGATGATAGTCCGAGCAATGTAAATAGTGTACATAATACCTCATCTCAGAAATATAGACAGATACAGAAATTAAGCCATTAACCCTTTAAAAAGAGTAGAAGCAGCAATATTAGTCCTGATAAAGACATCAGGCATGCACCTTTTAACTTCTGACCTTACTTGCCTATGTTAATATGTACATGATTTGACTTCGTGGATAACGATGGGTTACAGTAAATATCCTGTAAATTACTACAGATCTGCTTGTCAGCTACGTAGCCTTAAGCAGTTGTGCATCTCTCGTAGGGACTGCAGAGTGAATCTTTTTATGAGTGGCAGCAGTGAGAGTGTAGCGTGATTGCTGTCCGAGAAAACCAGTGTTAAACGGAAAGGTTTTGGGGAAATTAAATGCCAGTGAATTGAAATAGTGTTAATAAAAGCATCTTGAATACCGCCAAAGGCATTGTAGGATGAAAAGGTGACATCAATTTAAAGTGCGGTGAAGTTATCGCGATGATTTTTGCCGATACTTACAAACTACGTTTCATTCAATTTCGCCAACCAATCGATGAAATTTGAATAAGTAAATCTATTATTTTTTGTTAAAATACTTTGACAAAATTCCTACTACGTGGTATTTACCCACCCGAATAAAAGTAACTTTATACCCACTTACCAGTTAACACCGCCTACAAAAATTCAGTGACAGAAAAACCGACAGAGAGAGAGAGACAGAAAAACCGACAGACAGAGAGAGAGAGACAGAAAAACTGACAGACAGAGAGAGAGAGACAGAAAAACTGACAGACAGAGAGAGAGAGACAGAAAAACTGACAGACAGAGAGAGAGAGACAGAAAAACCGACAGACAGAGAGAGAGAGACAGAAAAACCGACAGACAGAGAGAGAGAGACAGAAAAACCGACAGACAGAGAGAGAGAGAGACAGAAAAACCGACAGACAGAGAGAGAGAGACAGAAAAACCGACAGACAGAGAGAGAGAGAGACAGAAAAACCGACAGACAGAGAGAGAGAGACAGAAAAACCGACAGAGAGAGAGAGAGAGAGAGACAGAAAAACCGACAGAGAGAGAGAGAGAGAGAGACAGAAAAACCGACAGAGAGAGAGAGAGAGAGACAGAAAAACCGACAGAGAGAGAGAGAGAGACAGAAAAACCGACAGAGAGAGAGACAGAAAAATCGACAGAGAGAGAGAGACTGAAAAATCGACAGAGAGAGAGAGAGAGAGACTGAAAAATCGACAGAGAGAGAGAGAGAGATTGAAAAATCGACAGAGAGAGAGAGATTGAAAATCGACAGAGAGAGAGAGATTGAAAAATCGACAGAGAGAGAGAGATTGAAAAATCGACAGAGAGAGAGAGTTTCTTTTCTCTCTTTTGTAACTCCTAACCAACATTAGTCTGCAAAAATGTAAATGCAATGTCCGCTATTTACTCTCCTCCTGTTTACTCCTCCCTCTTCCCGCTCATTAATATTACTGTACCTAACTCTTTCACACTTTGTAACGCCTTGTCTTA
>OZ038494.1:77901121-77913621 GCA_964036315.1 Acanthosepion esculentum | reverse complement strand
ATTCTTCTTTGTCTAAGGTTCGTTGGTTGTGTCAGAATGCTTTGCTTTGGTTACTTCTTTTCTTTGTTGATAAACGTGGAGTCGGTCATTTTCTACAGGGCCAAAATACGATGTGGAAGATTGTGTTGCGCCATTTATCAAAGTCACGAGGCCCTATATAATCATTTGTATTTAGTGTCTCGTAAATTCCGACACCTGAAGTTATCATTCGTAATCCTGGCTTCTCCGTGGGTGTTCGCAGCGTGAATCCCGCAAGTCTTCAACACGCCAACACAAGAAGCTTTATCACTTTCTCGATGCATTCTTTACTCACATTTTTATGAGACAAGAAAATTGTTTTCTTTCTTTTTATTCATCATGTCTGTTTGAATGGTTACTATAAAAGTTCAGTATATAGGTTGCAAATCTTGCTGTATAATACGCTACTGTATTAGAACTGTTTTCCATAATATCAGTAACGTTACGCTGAACTAAATTTATCTCTATGGCATATTCTTTTTTTGTACCGTTTTCGGATTTTTCAAAGATGCTGACTAAGTCAGACGGTAAAAAATTAACTGAAAAGAAGCTACAACGGCTATATATATATATATATATATATATATATATATATATATATATATATATATATATAAAAGTTGTACACGACACGTGAACAGTTTCTAATAATAAAGATTTATCAAAATTTGCCATTTCAGCGGCATTTTAGGAAGAAAAAATATTCACTCGAGATCGAATGACGGTTTTCAGCAATGTCTTTTGGAAGTGCATTTGTATTTTGAGCTTACTAGACAGAAAATAATAGGATGAAGTCTATGCGGGACTGTAGACTCCAGAATCTGAACTGGAAAGGAAAGAACGAAAGGTAAATTAGATTCATATTTGTATACTGATAAAGATTTAGGACGCTTCAAACTATATTTTGTCGTATTTGACATAATGGAAGTCATAAGATTAACATCTGCCTATATCGAAAGAAAAAAAATATACAACTCTATATAATATGCAGGATCAAAAGGGTTGGCTGTTTAAGTGACATGACCGAGTAGAAATAGAAAAGATAAAGTATGTCTTGTTAAAACAAAACAAATCGAAAGATATTAAATCTGTTTCTAAGGCAGATTCCTGGCGGATTTGAAATGAAAATAGAATTTAATAAAAATGAACTCATTTTAGAAATCTAACAAAGACAAGGGAGACAAGAAAATGTCTGTCTATTTTTCTGAGATAAGGTATTATGATTATTTACATTTTTCGGACTGTTATCCTCTTTTTCGTTGCCATATTCACAACGTTTATTTGGTTCATCACTGTTGTAACCTGGTATTGCTTCATATCTCTTTGACTCTAGTCACTGGATCTAACCAACGTATTTACCCAGGAAACATGGCCTAGGGGATCCTTAAGACCATTTGTGTATGAATTTCAGGGACTTATAAACCTAATTCAGTAACCGTTTTTACCAATGCTCATATTTATTTTCTCTTTTTGACTATTTTTATTACTATTAAAAATCAAAATCAATCGCCAAATCTCCCAGTTTTTGTGCAGTGTGTATCTTTGTAAACTGTTAAAATAATGACGGATAATCGACAAAAAAAAAAAAAAAAAAAAGGAAATTTAATCTCGATTTTTTGCTGGGGATTTATAGGTAGATAGAGGAAAAATATATATTGAGAGAGATAGAGAGAAAAGAAAGGGTGATAGTGATGGCAAACTGATTTATTTGAATAAGTTCCGTATCTAAATACCTTCAACATCTGTATATATCTCTGAGATGAGGTATTATGATTATTTACATTATTCGGACTGTTATCCTCATCTTACTTGCCATATTCACGTTTCGGTCGTTGAACGCTCCGGCCTTCTTCAGGTGATTGGAATATCGAACAGAACTCTTTTTTTTCGCCCACCGGGGTAAATTGTTCTAGTTCCACGGGTCACGCCTCTTGCGGATGTCTCAGTTATTGTCCTTTAACTCAGCTCTCCTAGTTTTTTGGTTCACCACTGCTGTAGCCTCATACTGAACTCACAACTCTTTGGGTCTAGTCAGTGGATCTAACCAGCATTTTTATCCACTGGTCTATGGTGAAACTAGAACAATCTACCCCGGTGTACGAAATAAAGGGTTCGGTTCGAAATTTCAATCAACCTGAAGAAGGCCGGAGCATACAACGGCCGAAACGTTGTGAATGAGGATAACAGTCAGAATAATGTAAATAATGTAAATATTAAGAAAATGTGTGTTAAAATTAGTACCTGGTAAAATTGTTCTATGTGCCGTGTCCGTTCAGGACGTCGGAAATCATGTTCAGTTCGAAATTCCAACCATCTGAAGAAAGACGGAGCGTACAACGAAGAAAACCTCGTGAATATAGCAATAAAGATGAGGACAACAGTGCGAACAAATGTAAATAATGTATCGTAATTATTTATATTTACTCAAGCTCCACGTGAGTTGGGAGCTCGAGCGCGTACGTCCAGGCAAGGAACAACAATTCTCTGAGCCCCCCGCAAGCGTCGGTTAAGCTGGCTTGGGTGCGTGCACAGATCCTTCTCTCTAGTGTAATGAGAAGGCTCGGCCTCGGTCACCTGTTCCCCAGAGCTTTCACCTGTCAGTATAATTTTCCTCAGTTGCGACTCTGTCCTTTGCCGGAGCCGCCCCTGAGCGCACTCTGCCCAAAGACAGAGACAACACTGAGAGATGATAAATAATATGTTACAAGCTACTCGAGAGTTATTTACACATATACGGCCCATTCACCCATTAGAGTCTATCTATCTATCTATCTATCTATCTAGCTAGCTAGCTAGCTGTCTAAAGCTAGATATATATGAAAAGGATGATATAGATAATTCAGTGACTACATGGAAATTCTCATGTAGATTTTTTGTATTTACTCACCCCCTCACAAGGGCAGGTTGTGACGCAAGGTCAGTTTAATGTGGGTAGCCCGAGAATGTACACCTGGGCTAGGAACAAAAATTGCCCGCAGTCCCCGCAACCGTCGGTTACACTGGCCTCGGTGAGAGCACCGATCTCTCTCTCTAGTGCAATGAGAGGGCGCGGCCTCGGGCAGCTTTTCCTCAGGGCTGGGCACCTTTCAGTATAATTTTCCTCAGTTGCGACTCTGTCCTTTGCCGGAGCCGCCCCTGAGCGCACTCTGCCCAAAGACAGAGACAACACTGAGAGATGATAAATAGATGTGTTAGAAACGACTCGAAAGATTAATTTATTTACACTATTTATATTGTTCGGGCTGTTCACATCTTTATTGTGATATTCACGGTGATTCTTTTTTTGGTCATTTTTTGGTTGTCATTTTCCTTAAAACGTTCTCATTATCCACATGTTCAATCCATAGCATTCTGAGCATCCTTCTGTAGAACCACATTTGTGCTGCCTTAGATCTCTTCTTGACTGTGCGGAAATTATCCAGCAAAACTTCCGTAGGACCTGTATTACATAAAATTTCAGCACTCTTTGGGTTTTGTTTCTCACGATACTTTTCTGTTTCCTTATACTTTGTTTAGCTTTGGAAAGCATATTTCGCTATTGCGTCCTCAGATTTCACTGTTAAATTTTCCGTACTCTGTTAAAACACTTTCTATTTATATTGTTGTACTTTCTTGAATGTCTCCAAATTGTAGTTCGTAGCTTGGGCTGTTCGAACTTCAGACAACCATTCATTCTGTCTTCTTACAATTGATGGTCGATTCTAATAACTTTCTTCTGTGGGAGTTCCTCTAGTTTCCTTTCTGTGTCTGCTATGAACACTGCCATTTGCATGTCGCATGTTGCTAAGGTTATAGCCGTTAATAATAAGACCTCGTTTACTTAAAGTTATCTCAGGAGAGCCTCTCTGTAACCGTTGAAAAATCAGGTGTTAACACAGCCTTGTCTTATGCCTATGTTGCGTGTTTACGTAATTCCTTTTCTATCCGTATGCAGACAGTTTGCTCCAACCATAAATTTCCGATTATTCTCTTATCTTTTCCAAATAAATCATACTTATCTAGCAGTTTAATCATTTCCCTGTTTTGTACATTATCAAAAGCTCTTGCATAACCAATAAAACGTATGTATACATAATTTAGCATTTGTATTTTGATTTGTCTTGATATCACTCATAAATATTACATTCCTTGTTACAGTGTCTTGTCGGAGTTAGCTACTCCTCAGTTCCTTAATCCTTCAACAGGGGTCTCTCTCCCCTGGCTATAAATACTGGCTGACCCTTCGCCTCGATCTCTCTTTTTCCCTTCAGGCCTTGGGCCGCCACCTCGCGTGGAGGTGAGGTAAATCTCTTTTCAGCTAACACCAATATGTGACCTCTCACAGATATAGCGTTTCCCAAATTCTGGGAACACGCTAAGAACAATACACGTACGCACGAACACTCACCACAACACACATACATACATAATTTCTACACACAAACTCTATGTAACTGTCCATGTCTTTGTTTAACTTGTTATTAATATATATATTTGTTTACATATAATGATCGGTCTTGTGTGTTTTCTTTGTTTTCTTTGGACTTAATTAAAGTCCAACATTCTCATGTAGTTGGACCGGCTAGCAGGAAATTGTAACCCACGTGTGTTCTTCACATTTTCACCCCACGGTCCACTATAGTCTTTAACGAAATCACATTGGTCTAATTCCGGTTTAATTCCGCTACGCAGTCTATTTATCAGAATTCGGATAAGTTTCATTATGTAGCTCATTAGGCAGATTGTCTGATGGGTCACGCATTAATTTGCACTTGGCTTCTTCGGCAGTGTTATGACAATGGATCTACAGAGTTCTTCCAGCATATCCACACTGTCGTATATTTCATTAATTATTTATGTAATTTTGTTAATTACGAAATCCTCAAAGGTTTTCAGCAATACAATCAAATCTGTATCTGTCTATATTTCTGAGATGAGGTATTATGCACACTATTTACGTTATTCGGACAATTGTCCTCATTTTTGTCCCCATTGAGGAGACGCTAAATCCGGACGTATGCATTGAGGAAACCCTAAATCCGGACGTCTACGTTGACGAGACACTAAATCCAAGAATACATAGCACAGCAGATAAAGGCGTTAGTTAGATCCAGTGGCAGGACCCAAAAAGTGTTAGTTCAATACCCGGTTAAAGCGGCGGAGGACTTGGAGAGAGGAATTAACAGGCGATAACTGACATCCATTAGACATGGCACGTGGAACTAGAACAGTATACCCCAGTGAGCGAAATAAAGGGTTCAGTTCGACATTCCAACCACCAGAAGAAGGCCGGAACATACAACGGCCGAAACGTTGTAATAAATATGGCGACAAAGATGAGGACAATAGTCCGAATAATGTAAATAGAGCAGAATAAAATCTGTTCACTGTTTTTGTCTCGTTTAACTTGGCTGGAGCTGATTTCACTTCAGACTTTAATATTTATGGCCCTTTCGTATATTTTGGCATTATATGTTTGATCTTTCAACCTGTAATATATCTCTAATGTACTAATTCTTTGAAGTATTTTTCTCTATTATCAGATTCTTTTGAAGCCATACATGCTGCTGCTGATGAACAAGTTTTCTTCCTGCAATTTATTTTAATATTTATGCATATCTGCCATATTTGTGATGCCGGTTCTTTCCAATTAAACGCACTTTTCATTGTCATTCCTATTTCACCCGCCCATTTTTCTTACTAATGTCTTCGTGTAATGTTGAATATCTGGATCTACTGTCTCGTCAGTGAAGACGCATAGATCTACTACCTCCTCAATGTAGACGTCCGGATTTAGGGTCCCATCAATGTAGACGTCCGGATTTACTGTCTCCTCAATGTAGACGCCGGGATTTAGGGTCCCATCAATGTAGACGTCTGGATCTACTACCTCCTCAATGTAGAAGTCCGGATTTAGGGTCCCATCAATGTAGACGTCCGGATTTACTGTCTTCTCAATGTAGACGTCCGGATTTACTGTCTCCTCAATGTAGACGTCCGGATTTAGGGTCCCATCAATATAGACGTCCGGATTTACTGTCTCCTCAATGTAGACGTCCGTATTTAGGGTCCCATCAATGTAGACGTCCGCATTTACTGTCTCCTCAATGTAGACGTCCGGATTTACTGTCTCCTCAATGTAGACGTCCGGATTTAGGGTCCCATCAATGTAGACGTCCGGATTTACTGTCTCCTCAATGTAGACGTCCGGATTTAGGGTCCCATCAATGTAGACGTCCGGATTTACTGTCTCCTCGAGGTAGACATCCGGATTTAGAGTCCTATCTATGTAGACGACAGGATCTACTACCTCCTTAATGTAGACGTCCGGATTTAGGGTCCCATCAATGTAGACGTCCGGATTTACTGTCTCCTCAATGTAGACGTCCGGATCTACTACCTCCTCAATGTAGACGTCCGGATTTAGGGTCCCATCAATGTAGACGTCGGTATTTACTGTCTCCTCAATGTAGACGTCCGGATTTACTGTCTCCTCAATGTAGACGTCCGGATTTAGTGTCTCCTCAATGTAGACGTCCGGATTTAGTGTCACCTCAATGTAGACGTCCGGATTTAGGGTCCCATCAATGTAGACGTCCGGATTTACTGTCTCCTCAATGTAGACGTCCGGATTTACTGTCTCCTTAATGTAGACGTCCAGATTTACTGTCTCCTCAACGTAGACGTCCGGATTTAGGGTCCGATCAATATAGACGTCCGGATTTACTGTCTCCTCAATGTAGACGTCCGGATTTAGGGTCCCATCAATGTAGACGTCCGTATTTACTGTCTCCTCAATGTAGACGTCCGGATTTAGGGTCCCATCAATGTAGACGTCCGGATTTACTGTCTCCTCAATGTAGCCGTCCGTATTTAGGGTCCCATCAATGTAGACGTCCGGATTTACTGTCTCCTCAATGTAGACGTCCGGATTTAGGGTCCCATCAATGTAGACGTCCGGATTTACTGTCTCCTCAATGTAGATATGTTCATTTACTGTCTCGTCAATTTAGACGTCTGCATTTAGGATCTCATCAATTTAGACGTCTTTATTTACTGTCTCATTAATTTAGACACCTGAATTCATTGCCTCGTTATTTTACTGACTCCTCAATGTATACGTCTGGATTTAGTGTTCCATATAATGTAGGCGACTAGATTTAGCATCTCCTCAATGTAGACGGCTGGATTTAGTGTCCTCTCAATGTAGACGTCTTGATTAACTGTCTCATCAAATTTAAACTAGTTACTTTCTTTTTTGGTAAATACGAAATTATATGCATAAAAAATTCATGCGTAAACCTATTGAAAAACGTATCCATTATTTCCCATCATTGCTACTTATATATAACAAAATATTAGGACAAAAATAACTGATCTATGTTGGAATAAAAATAGGATTTACTGTATCATCAATGTAGACGTTTGGATTTACCGCCTCGTCAATGCAGACATTTAGATTTACTGTCTCGTCAATGTAGACGTTTGGATTTACTGTCTCGTCAATGAAGACGTTTGGAATTACCACCTCGTCAATGTAGACATTTGGATTTACTGTCTCGTCAATGTAGACGTTTGGATTTACAGCCTCGTCAATATAGACGTTTGGATTTACCGCCTCGTCAATGTAGACGTTTGGATTTACCGCCTCGTCAATGTAGACGTTTGGATTTACTGCCTCGTCAATGTAGACGTTTGGATTTACCGCCTCGTCAGTGTTGACGTTTGGATTTACCGCCTCGTCAATGTTGACGTTTGGATTTACCGCCTCGTCAATCTAGGATTTAATGTCTTGTCAAATTTAAACTTGTTACTTCATGTTTTGGCAAATACGAAATAATATGCCTAAAACATTTACGTGTAAACCTATTCAAAAAGATATCCGTAATGCATCATTTTTCTCCACATATGACAACAATTTATAAAATCAGTCATCATTTTCTTACAAGAAAAAAATGTGATACGCAGGTAATGGTAATTCGGCTATTATAATATAAACCTACAATTAGCATCCATATGTAATAAATACCGTATATCTCATTAGCATAATGCTATAGATAATTGTTATTTTTCGTGTATTGATAATAACCAGTAGGCAACCTCCTACGTGTACTTAGAATCTTTCGTTCATCTAGACGTACCATAACCGGACAGTTCCGTTTCATATATACACCAAGAATACGAACCTTATTACTAGACTTTGTGTACTATTGAAACAAACCAATTTATTCCAAATCTCTTTCCAATCAAATCGCGGAATAAGAGTTTTTTTTTTTAACGGCCAATCGTCTAGATCATTTTGTACTAACTCAGGTGTCCATCCTTCACCCAGCTCTATTTGTATTTTTCATGACCTTCCTGATGACATTAGCTCTCAAGTTGTTATGTACACTGACGATACAATAACTTAATTCAGCCTTGAGTGTAAGGCTTATCAGTCTGACAAGGTTAAAATGGCAGCCGATGGTCCAAAACGACCTCAAGTCTGTAGTTAACTGGAGCAAAACATGACTTGTTAATGTTAACGCCTTCTCTCCAATAACCATATGTGAGACCCCTCGCTGCCTTCCATCAGCATGACTGATGCTATCCCCCCAGGAAAATGACTCTTTGCATCTTTTCGGGCTCGCGTTCTCTTCTGATATGAATTGGAAAGTCTATATTGAATCTACTGCTAGGTCAACCGAGAAAGTTGGTCGTCTATGTAGGGCGAAACAATTTTTATCTCCAGAATCTATCTAAGATATCATTGTCTACTATTTGTCCATGATTAGAATATTGCTCCAAATATGGTCCAGCGCCCCTGATAAAATTCAAAGAATTGGTCCTGATCTGGCAACTCGTCTCAAGTCACTGTCCAACCTCTGCACGGTTTCCTATGACTTTTCTATAAATACTTTAATCGTAATTCTTCTAATGTGCTATTCGCTATGGTACCTAGAGTTTTTGAATTTAAGCAACGCACTATACTGGCGTCCAAAACGACAATTTACAGTTAAGCTTGCTAGATGTCGCCGTAATTTCTATGTTAACAGTTTCTTCTCTCGCACTTCTCGTTTTTGGTACCCACCTCCGACTCCATGCTTCCCAGCCAACTTCAATCTGCAAAAATGTAATTGCTATGTCAATCGCTATCTACTGTCATCTTGATTACTATCTTGTTTTTCTGCTCATCATTTTGTTTCTGTTCCTAATTCTTCCACATCCTATAACCTCTTGAATCTTAGTGGAATTACTTCCTTTCTTGCAGTGATACCAATTAAAAAATGTACTGTTCATCTTGGTCATGTTTGTTTATGATGATGATTCTTCACCAATGCCAGATTCAGCTAGATAAGCCAACTAACGTCATCGAAGCAGACGATGCCACCAATCTTCTCAGTACAGTCATACAGAAGAGCATACCATTTCTTCTGGTATAACATTTTTGCTTATCTAATGAAAATATAATAACCTCAAATATTTAATAATAGATCCAAAATGTGATAATGTGTATTATCTTTCTACTTGACTGGTTCCCCTAAAGGGCCTACAATACCCGTCTATTTATGAGGTCTGTATTCAGACTTTTCCTTCTCCTAGACTGGTTACCCTATTCAGAGGCCAGGTTCTTCTGTTCTTAATCCTACATCTATCTTTTCTTGGACTTATTGTCACTAAAGTCTACAAAGCCAAATCAGAACCGCACGATTATGATGCAATGCAAAACTTACGTGGTATACGGTCAATGAAAGCCAGAGAAAATACTTTGGTAAATGAATATTTATGCTATGAATTCATAGCAAAGTTTTTTTCTGGTGTGAAAGAGTTAACATTTTTCTTAACTAATTAGAATCTAATAACCACAATTTTTTTTAAATAGATCCAAAATGCGATAATTTGTTGCAATAGAGAGAAAAATGAGCCCGTAGAATTGGCGATTTGGACTTGCTGATACGTTAAACTATCAAGTTTGAAAATAATGAATAAATTAATAAACATCGCATTCTTTTTTATGCGCTCTTGTTCCTGTTGTGGATTCCGGGAATGGAATCCTGCACAAATAAATAAACAACGCCAGTAATTGAAAGAGGAAAATAAGTGTATTAAACGTAAGAATACAGACTTGAAGTGAAGATTAGTAGTCCAGGAATGCGGGTTAGTAGAAAGTATATGTACAAGTCTCTGTAAGTGAAGCCGTAATTATCTTTCTCTGGACTCTCGTATAACTCTCTGTGAACACCCTGTGTACTGTCTCCGTATCTCTCACCCTGACTCAACGTATCTCAACATGCAGGTATTCTCTCTGTCAGTATAAATATACTTTGGACGAGTTCATCTTGTGTAAAAAGGGGTCTGCCCCACGACAGTTCCCAATAACTGTTACACATGACTTCAACTCAGACCGTTTCAAACTTTATTGATTCAGAATTGGTCATTACATGAGAAATGATATCCCTGACTACTAGAGTAGACGTACGATCATCGACATTAAGCAACGTCGAGCCTGGTCAGTATCTAGATGGGTGACCGCTTGGGAATACCAGGTACGATAATACTGGATGTTCAGATGGTGCAATGGATAACGATCCGTAAATGAAAACCGTGGAGCCGTATTTCAGTTCAAGTTCCTTATATTCACTTACGCCCAAATGCGCTTGGAGAAGGTATGAATCCACCGCTTCTCTCCCTAACTATGCGTTAATTAGTAGAATTATATCAGTAAAAATCATTATATCAAAAAATTCTTACAATTCAAACATGTTTTCTGGCATTAAATGGTTGCAAAAGGTTGATAAACTGTAAAAAATAAATTAATCAAATCCAAACTAAACCAGTATAAGTTTTACCTTGTGGTCACGTTTTTTCATTGTTTTGATAGATATTTTTCAGGATTAACATAGCGTTTACTAGTACCACGTAAACTACAACTATCTGTTGCTTGGTAGGATCGCCCACAAGGCTTTTTGAGTCACGAGTGTGTCAAGACACCTAGTAGGATTAAAAACAAAACCTACTAATTCTTTACGACCAAGAGTCATCGAGCACAATGTATGTAGTCATTACGGAGATGACACGACATCGCTGTGCAGAAGGCTTCTTAAGATGAAGTCAGTTGCTGGGATGGAGGCTTTTCCCGACGGAAGCAACAGCCATTTGCCCGTGACTTATGTAATCTTAAAAGTTGGAGTTTGTCCTGGAAAGCGATGGGATCCGTCAGGTCTACTTGCTCAAAGACACGATACGCATGAATTAATGGATGAATAGCTCTCCGGCTATCAACCAAGATATGTGAAGAGAACGGGTCTGGTGCTCAGCAACCATTACTACCACACCCAGTCTTGATGATGACGATATCAGAAACAATAAACTTGAAAAACGGAAGTGAGGTGAAGACGTTTGTAAACGTCTTGACGGAAGAAAATTTATCTTGCAGCTCCTGAAGGCATAGAAAAATATTCGACTTTTTCTTCTACAAAATTTAGATTTTATTCTTTTTGCTTGTGAAACGCCGTTGCAATAAACTGCAAAAAACTATAAGAGACGCCATTCAAGAAAGAAAAAATTAAATTTTTCGAAGAAAGTGAATGGGAAGGAAAAGTGAACAATTGCATGAATTATGATAAGCGTGTGTTATTTTTATTGTTCTCATTTGTTCGTCTGAATGTTCGCGTTAGAGTCGGCAAGAGACGATCGTTGAAGCCAAGTATCTACCCTGACGCCGATGAAGTAGACACAAACGTATTTGGTTTGCCCTGGAATTCTTACTGAGAAATAAACAAACAAGGCAGCGACTATTTTTGTCAGGAGCAATTAATCAAAACAGAAGCGTAATTATTTGCTCGTTAAAGAGCAAATAGGCGAATACATGTCAGTAGGATGTTTACTTCCAATAGCAGAATTAAAGAGCAACTTCTTTGGCAGGATGCTGGACATTGGAACAATGGAATCTTGTAGAAAGTTCCCGTCAGAGATATTACGCCATCGTAATATATTGTGATATTTTAAGACGTTTGATATTGCACACTGCTCCAGGTTGCTTATTTTTCGTTAAAATTAAATGACTAGATAAGATATTTATTTGGATTATTGGGACTGTGGCTCGGATGTTAACCTAACCCGTGCGTCTCAAGACAATAGTCACTTAAGCCAAAAGTAGCAGAATAAATACAAAGTGGACATTTTAAACATGAAAACTTTGACTAGTTCATTCTATTATTTTGAGAGGAATCCGTATAAGTGTATAGCAGAAGTATTATTTTATAGACCCTACCCCAAAGCTAAAGTCAATTTATGACTCTTATTGACTATTATTATTGTCTATGACTCATTACTAATTTTATTTCATATATATATATATATATATATATATATATATATATATGTATGTATGTATATATTCTCCAACTTTTTGGAATTTCGTCCAGGGTGATGATGCTTATATATCAGTTCCTACCCGTAGCCTACAGACACAACAATTTCCTTAGCACATGAGCTGTTCTCAACTGAGCCCCACTCTATAC